>CM023827.1:14601076-14916076 GCA_013266295.2 Branchiostoma floridae x Branchiostoma japonicum
GGTGAAATCTTTCAAAGCAGATAAATCCAGAAAGGAACAACGTATTTTCATCATTTTTGGTATGTAGGTAGCTTAGACAGAGATAAATATAATGAAATACAAATTATGCAAATGAAGGCTTAATTTGCATAATTAAGGTGGAAATTCGGTAATTCCAGTGTTTTACAAAATAGGACTTTCATACATGTAATGTGTATAACCTATGGCAGGTGGAAAATCAACAGATACCAATTATGCAAATACAGACCTACTTTGCATAATTAATGTAAAAATTCTATGATTCCTTAGTGGTAAATTATGGGAATTTCATAGTTGTGACATGTGTAAGTTAGTTAAAGGTTAACATCACTATGCATATATTTTGTTAATATAGAGGTCATTTGCATAAAAAACGATGACATATTGAAATGAAACATTGCCAAACGATGAGACTTTTACATATCACATATATGTGATTTGTGTTGAGGAAACCATATTTCATGGAGATATGAGGTCTCCGAATTCTTGTTTGTTTTTAAATCAGCAGAAAAATGAAATGGCAACTCCAAGAACCTAAATTGGTTGATCAAACTTGCATCTTTTACATATCATATAGCATGGCCAGTTTTGTGTGTCAAGATCACAAAATGGCTCAAATTTTTGTCGAGAGAATGAAAAATCCAGTCACCAGGCAGAATCTCAAGACTAAGCCTACCTTGTTTCCATTGATTAAGAAAGTTTGTCCTAGAAATTCCCGTCTCCTTGTCTAGGTTAGTGCAACATGACAAAGTGGCAATCCGCCCGGTAAGGTCAATTTCCTTGGTCAATGTTTCCGCGGTTATTCTCCCAAACTGTGGTCCACACGCATTACACCTATCACCTCCCCTTGTTTTCATCGATTAAGAAAGTTTGTCCCAAAAACTTCCGCTGTCTCCTTGTCTAGGCTAGTGCAACGTGACAAAGTGGCAATCCGCCCGGTAAGGTCAATTTCCTTGGTCAATGTTTCCGCGGTTATTCTCCCAAACTGTCGTCTGTACGCATTACACCTATCACCTCCCCTCACATTAACCTTTTCAATTTCCTGTCGTGATGAATACAGCACATTATCCTCACCCCAAATCCCTCTGCCGGGCGCTGCGACCACGCCTGACACATGGCCCGTATCACCCCCAGCACGCGGCTACCAAAACTCGATTGGTCTTCCCCGTTGGACGGCCACAATTCACCTGCTCGAACGTCCACTTTAGCAGGCGGCAGGCACGGGGGAATGGGAGCCGTTTGTCACCTGGTTCTGTTATGACAGGCTGTAGCCATTACTTCACCTGTGTAACATTATTACGCCCTTAAGACCGATATTTGGCGCTTGCACATTACACAGGTGGCGATCGCTCTCCTGTCAATGTATTGTCCCGCCGCATAACTCACGCAACCTGGACGGGACCTTAAAAGCCATGGACCATTTGTCTGGCCGGCCGTTTTCATTCCTGCCAGGCTTTAGGTGCTCTCTAAAAGGGACACAATGAGTCGTATTGATTCTTGCACCCAACGAGGCCATTCTGGGCAGGCTGCTTTTATGAGAGAACACAGCGATTACTGGACCTTCGGAGTACTGTGTACACAAAGTAGTATTCTGAACACATCCCTCTTCCCCAATCCCTGACTGAGTGATTCCAATGCATGCCAAGGTGGAGCAAAAACGTATTGATCTTGGGATCCAGACATGCCAACAGACACATTTTTCACAACAACAACAGAGAAAGCAAGAAAACTGCCGGATACTGAGAGTATCAGGTATAAACATCAACAAAAGTAGGAATCTGTAAGCATCCCTCTTCTCCAATCCAAGTTAGGACAAAAACTTCTTAGATCCTCAGGTGGTTTGCCAATAGCCAAATTGCTGGATACATTGAGTACGGTAGACACAATGTAGTATTCCACCAGCATCCTTGATCTTCACAATCCAATCGCCCAGTGAATGCAATCGATTCCAAAATTGGAAAAAAACTTATCGATTTTTAGCTTTGTACAGGCACTCAGGTCTACCAACAACAGACAGAGGTGAGTGCCACGGACCCTTCAGTTGCAGCGGGGGAGAAACCCTTGTACAAAGTAGTCGATGTAACCCTTTGTTCTAGAGACCTCGGTTCAATCAATTGGCCTCAACCATGCTGAGTTTGCAGTCGGAGAATGTGCATTTGACAAGAGGCAGGAAAAACTTCACCATCAAGTGTTTTCATGCCATTGAGCATCAGGAAGTAATGAGGCACCTGAGTTGACCCTAGATGAATGAAATCACCTGAGAATACATGAAAGAGCAAGTCATAGATTTCTCCAAAACTAGACTAGTGTTGCATGGAAAAGAACAGTACAGAACACCATATGCAGCATTAACATCAGTTTCTATTGAACTTTGCCAATCCAGGTAAACTATAACTCACTGTATCTAATTAAAACCATACAAATTAAACTTAGTATCAATCAACAGTCATATAGACATCTTCACCATCATTATACATGTATGGGTGTGCATATTAAAACCATAAAACATAACCTGAAATATGCAATTATTCAACCATGGAAAGATAGCATCAACAACCACAGAATTCAGATCATCGCCCTCAATATTATCATCATCATCACCATATGTGTGTGGGTGTGATGAGTGCACCCGAGGTGATGATAAAACCCATCTGCTGTATCATCCTAATATTACTGTTGGTTTTACGAGTTCCATCAACTTACTGCAAACTTCATCAACATCCTTGTAAAAATATCCAGCTCATCAAGAAAAGCTATGCTAAATCAAGAGATCACTCTCGACTAGTGCTCATCCAGACGACTTAAGCCGTTTCAAAAATAGCCATTAATTGTCTTTCGTTCACAGGTTCTAGTTTTTTTCTGCCTCCCCAGCTTCCGTGTTCTTTTTCTCTCATTTGATTGCTTAATAATATTTATTGTTACAAAGTTCCACTCAACTCAGGGTTGAAAAGTTTCCTTTTGTAATAAATTGTGTGTCTTTATGAATGAATAAATCATAAGGAAGCAAGACTCAATACATTTAAAGATGAAACAGAATAATCAAGACATTTTGAAAATGTTAGTCTAAACAAGGAAGACAGGTGTCAGATCAAAAAGAAAAGCTTATACAATTAAGAGGGACATAATTCATCACAAAATTGACTTACAGTAGAAACTTGTTATAGAGTGCATAGTGACATAATCAAATTACACCCCCAATGTTTTCATTAAAAGCCATTAGTTTTTATCAAAGCATCCCTTCTGTGATTGTCAATCTTCTTTTCTGCCACTCAAGCTGCAGCATTTGCACACTTTCATTAGCGTCTTTCCAGTTTTATTTCTCAGGGGTGCCCACACGCTGTCGGTGTTGCCAGCCCGGCAATTCTGCCGACGTTTTAATCTTCCACTCTTTCCACCTGTGCTTTGGCTTGAAAGATGCCCCACAGTAATGCCTTGTGATGTTGTGTACCCAGGGATTGTGCAATCAGGAAGTGAAAGTGAATTAAGTCACATCAAGGAGCGCATCTCAGCCTGAAGTGTCGTCCGGGGTGTTTTAGAAGACATCTAGGATCGGGGTCGTAACGTCTGCTACATTAAACTTGGAATAAACTTCTTCCACACGGAGTATTACATCTGTAATGGAGGTGCCAAGGGACCGCAAAGTACAAGATGGCACATAATGTGTGCCGCGATGGGGACACGGAAAAAATGTCGCGAGGGGAAAGAAAACAATGACGAACATGTGGTTTGAACTCATATGATGGTTCCTGATAGACTGTTGCGATGATCTACTACATTAATATCCTTAGTGCTATTAGCAGCATGTTATCTGCTTTTAATGGCATTATGAATGCATGTCTTGCTGCAGCAAGTCAACAGAATGCCTGCTGTTATGTCTAATGAAATTTTGAGTCACTCAGTTTATGTCAGTGGGGCCCCTGGTTTTTGGACAGCATCCAGAAGTTGATAATCAACTTGTTCAATGTGTTAATTAAAAATTTAATGAAGTAGTGACACGAATGTATGTATGACTGACTGATTGATGTTTGGGGATGATTTTCTTTTCATCATCAACTTTACTTTTGTTTTTAAATGGTATCTAGAAGACGTAAAACTTGACTCTCCATGAGTAGTTTCATGACTATTCATTACTGTAACAGCAATATCCATGATGAAATACAAGAGAGAACAATATTTTCCAATCAATTATGAATTCTTTAAAGAAGACAGAAAGAATGATGCTATGCAGAGGATTATACAGAAATACCAAGTATTATGCAGTAGAGCATTTATAAGCATAACGTATATTCCAGAGTTAAGAATGTATCAAGCCTACTAAAGAATGTATCGAGCCTACTAAGGAACTCTGCAAAATTATGCTAACCAAATCTTTTACACCTAAGAATTATTAGTTACAGAAGCCAGCTAACTAAGATAGAATTAAACTGCATTAAGGAGCCATTGATTAATATTACGTTAAGTCCTATAATGAATGTGTGCGGAGACAAGCATGGCTCTGTGACATTTGGGGGAAATGCCCAATTTATTTACTCAAGAGGTATAAAGTAACTCAGGCGTTTTATCCAAACCATGCATAATCTTATATCAGACACTCAGGGATTTTCATCAGTCAAGTCATTTGAGCTGCGTGCAAAATTTCATCCAATTTCATCCAGCAATTTCTTTGAAGTGCTTATAATTGATAATTTGGCTACAGAGATATTCGATAAACATGCGCAAGCATGAATAAAAAGTTACGTCTATGAAATACAACATAATTTCAACCAATCTCATAATGCAATTTCTTTGATGTGCTATTAATTTGTCTACAGAAATCTTCAATAAAGATGAGAAAGTATGAATAACAACTTGAAGTGTTCCTTCAACCTGCAGGGGTTTGATGCTCTCCCATACATGGGAACGAAGGCTTATCATCGCCGCCAAAGAACGATTTGTTTGCCAATGCAACCCTTTAAAATGTCCTTGAGCTGGGTTCGAACCTCCACCCTTTGGATCCATGGAATTCGATCCATATGGCATTGGCAGTGGGGCCACTAACCTCACCTCTTCTGCCAGGGACATGTTTTTTTTTAAATCTCCAGAGGGCCATTCAGTACATGGGGAAGGTACATCGAACATACATTACAGTCTATTGATTGCCTTACGATGAGAAACAAAGTATATCACACGCGTTATCCTGAACATTCATACACACACACACACACACACATTTCCTCTCTATTTGCCTAACATTTTAAAGGGAACGACTTAAGAATTGGACTTTCAGTTGCAGTATCAAAGGAGGTTGCTCTAACTCAAGACAGTAATAATTTCTTTCATCATATCATCTACCCACATCTTCTTGAGTTACGCTGCTCAAGCCTAGCATATACACCATCTTGAACTTTCCCTCTAAAAAGGTGTGGAATACGGTAATCTATTTTATATCCCTTCTTTGTACAAACCCATAACTGTGAAATCACTGATGCCCCCTTCCCTCTTTACGCCTCCCCTGACCTTGGCTTTCTAAGCATATGTCATGAAACGTTTACCCGCTACAATTAACTCTATTGATTTCCCGCGCAACCTGAGCCCATTTGGATTAAAACCACTTAGCACATCTTGGGATTTATGAGAAAATGCAGGACGTGCTGAACTGTAAAGGGCAACCTCTGGCCTCCCAACAAAACTGCTGACAATGAACTTTTGGAATGCACCGACATTGTACCTGTATTACCAATTACATCCTCACAAAGAAATTCCTTGGACATAAATGCTTTATTACTGAGAAATAGGCATGAAAATATGCTTTGAAATTTCTGCAAATATATCTGGTGCCAAGATTCCTCAATGTTGAATGCCATTTTAACGGTATTATGTTTCATAATTGTCTCCCAGTATTGATTTTCCACACATTAATATATTCAGTCCCTCCAGTATGTGCCTAGGCCAGACCAAATTAATCTATTGGTTCTTGGATTCAGTGCAATATTGATCAGAGTTTGCGCAAGAAGTCTGTGCCTTAATTGGTATGCAGTAATTTCAGAATGAGTAATTTCAGATTAAAGATTTCCTGTCCTGAGATTTCATCTTGTCTTCTTGATAAATCTTTACTTTATCAAAGTGTCTGAGAAGCAAGGAAATAAATTGGTGTGGCCTCTAGTGCGTGCTTAGTAACAACATTTGTCCTGAGCGGACTTTACTGCCGCTGGGATCAGCTGGTTATACCCTTAGCAGGCGTGCCCGGGCAGTTTTATCACAACATCAATACTGGACCTGATTTATCTTCCTTCAGTGCTTCCTGCAAGAGAACTGGGGGACAAGCACTCTCGTGTCAAACACACGGCATTCGGTAACTGCAATCACAGAGTGACAGTATACTGTATGCTACTGGACACACAAGTATAAAATTAGAATTTAGAGAATTAGGGAGGACTTCCACCACCTAAACCTATATGACATCAACCCACAGGATAGAGGCAAATGGCGGGCTGCCATCAAGCCTCAGCACCAGCGTGCAAGCACGTCTAACCCTCAGACGACAGGGAGCAACAAATGCTGAAACGGATAGTGAGTGAGTGAGAAAAAACGATAATGTTATAAGATTATAAACTTGAAGTAATGTTACCAAGATATAACATTGCAGCAGTGTATCGTTGCATCTTTTTAATGCTGCAAACAAATGTAAATGCCCCTATCTGGCTCCTCCTATTTCTATCTATCATTTCTATGTTATTGATATCCATCATAATTATTACACAAATGCTGTACAGAACTCAGCCATATCAGTAGGGGTTTCATCATCTGACTCTCCATAGATGAAGACGATAAGGATTACCTATTGTGGAAGTGGGAGTCTGCGGATCACAATGACAAATGGTCTGCAGTACAAGATAATGAAAACTGTATCCGTATTAATGAGCCGGTCTAACCGCCCTTTGGTGTAGCGCGCCAGCTTCGCAGGCACTCGGCAGAGACTAGTTGTATTTCATCGAACAGCGTGTCATGTCTATGTACAGCAGACATTACTCTAGTAGCATTGTTTGATTTTAAAACTACCTACTGAAGTTATATATATTCATCTAATGATTATCAGACTACAGAATGAATCTATGATATGATACACAGTAATGTGCTCAGGTGATGCAGGTGTGTGCAGGTGATACAGGTGCACTCAGGTAATACAGATATGCTCAGGTGATACAGGTGTGTTCATTGATACAGGTGTAATCAGGTGATACAGGTATGCTCAGGTGATACACTGTCAGGTAAAGATGTTCAGTGACTATTCATAACCTTCTCCCTGCTGAGGTAGCTTTTTTACACCAAGTTTGAACTGGTTAAGGCTTAGGCAGCAGAGAGAGGGTTAAGGACTGATACTAAAGAATACTCCAGCCTACTAGCTCCTAGCACAACAGCCATTACAGTCTCCCCCGCATCCAGAAAAGAATAATGATATTACGTTTATTGCAAATTCTTGCCTGGAGGCTAATTGCATTAATAACAGAATGAACAGAATGAATAGAGTCAATACTGATATGATTACACAGTCCACTTGACTGTTCAAAATGCCCACCATGCTTGGTCAGTCTCTCTCCTAAACCTAATTCAATCAGCTGTTGGTCCAGATGTGCTCCCTTCTCCAGCCATTTGCCCGGTGATCCTCTCATCTAAATGCCACCGGTCTCCTCGGAGCCCTCATCATTATTCTCAATAAGACGCCTCACCCAATTATCAACTCGCACGGCCTGACTTATGACCAAGGAACCTTTATGATCGCTACCAAGATTGGAATCAAATTCGGCCGTCCTTCGAAACAATTTCCCGGGGTGTACTCATGACCAAACATATAATGTGGACATTAACGCGCCTGACCAGAATGCTGATGTTCGGGGATGAACACAACTTAGTGCCAATTATTGTAAGATATGGAAGCAATAGAACATCATTCAGAATGGTGCACCGGTGGGAAACTTTAAATTACTACCATATAAAAAACTGTCTATATTGAGAGGTCATGACAGATTGGTTTATATCGAATGCTTAGGCTTGACAGACAGAAAACAATGAAAAAACATTGTCTCAGTCAAGTTCAACCCTAGTAATGCAAGTCACATACAGTCTGTATACATGGGAATGAAGTCTGAGCCAATAGTCAATAGCTAAGAAATGGCACCTTCCTAAATAAAAGACAGTTGAATGGAATAGCACAATAGTCCAACATTACTCAGTCTGTGCCTGTCAACTATGTGCCTTCCTGGAATATATTCTACATTTATATGAGTGTGACTATTAAAAGGTACATTTGTATGACCAAGTGTTCACTTGTAGACCAACACTGTTTCTATACCTGTATCTGTATTGGTCAACTGACATAATCACCTTTCAGTGTGACATACCAGCTTGACAAGGCACAAGGTGGCAGCTGGTTATATCACCAATACATCAAACGAATTGTACCTAAGCCTTGCATCCAAGCATTCTTCAAACTAGCTATTTAATAAAGATAGCCCTACCAAATTTGATGGAAGACATTCTTGCTGAGTGACCGAGTTTCTGAGAGAGAAACACCTACCTGAAAGAAGACCTGGCTTTCCTCAGTATCAGACTTAAGTGAGAATCACATCATGACAGCCTACTGGCACCTGAGAGCTGCAAGCTCTTCTCCCCTCTCTTCAGGAAACACGAGTGCAAGCCTGGTGCATACGGTGGGATAATATATTGAATTTTGCTCCATTTAGCGCCCATCGGGTGTGTAATTCACCTTGGGGGAAAAGTGTACTTTACGACCAGCGGGGTGGAGCAGCTTTTACTGCAGCGCCGCGGCTGCGAGATGGCCACGCGTTCGGAGCGCGATCTGTCACGGGCAGATTCCGAGCGATGGATCGTATTGTTCCAGCGGCGGGAAGTGTGACCAGACATATGTGCCCGATATTACCGAAACAGGAGGCACCGACGTGAGTAACGGCTGAACGTCGCAGCGAGCAGACACCAAGGTTAAATCAGAGGTTATTCAAATTCAACTCTTATTCTCTATGCATCCACGTGTGCGCACAACACTTAACCATCCATCAGTGTTTAAACACAGTTACCACTCCCGTCTCTAGTGGATAGAAAGGGCTAATCACATACTAGGATCTTATGGCAAAATATCCTAATTTTAACAATGCATATTATTAATCTAATGCTTTCAACGTTGTCTTTATGACCCTTAGAAACAGGCATTTCTGTTATACCCTGAACTACACAACCCCTGTTGCAGGATCAGAGTTTTGGACATTTCTTTACATGATAAGTTGAATCTAATGCTACCTTTAAGTTATTTTACTGCCAAGAGACATTCACTGAGTACAAAATTAATGCAATGTTGTTGTGCTATATCGATTTTGATCCAGCGTACTGGACTAGCGTAACACATACCAGTCATCTTTTTTGCCTGACACTTGAAATGTGATAGAATGACAAAAATGGGTCCAAGAAGTTGTTAAAATTGGAAGATTACGCAATATTTTATTCTGTAACATATTTCTGGTTTTGGTGCCAAATTCCTACAAAAGAGGCCTTTGACACTCATTGACAACACAGTAGCATTTCTTTTGTCTCTGGTGACTATTGGATTAATTGTGTAGAGAATCCTACTGCAAAATATCATTATGATTTGCTTTACCTTTTATGACCCTCAGAAACATACTTTATTCCTGTCATACCTTATGCCTTGTCTCTAGAGGATTCATTTGATTGATCATAAAAGGAAGCCTACAGCAAAATATCATTACAATTTGTTTTGTCCTTATGCCCCTCAGAAACGTGCTTTCCTGTCATACTTTATGCCTCGTCTCTTGTGGATTGAATTAATCCCATAAAGAATCCTACTGCAAAATATCATCATAATTTGCTTTGTTTTTATGCCCCTCTGAAACATGATTTCCTGCCACACCTTATGCCCTGTCTCCAGTGGATTGGATTAATCACATGCAGGAATTCTACTGCAAAATATCGTTATAATTTACTTTGTCTTTATGTCCCTTAGAAAGATGCTTGCCTGTCACACCTTGTACAACGCATGTGTCATGCTGCTGGTATTAAAGTCTGAATGACTGCTGATACTATCTGCGTGTTGCTTGGCTTCATAAAGTGCTAATCGCTTTTGTCACGTCATTAATCACTTGGAATTAACATGCTCATTAAGGAGCTGATTTTGCAGCACATTAAAACAGTGATACCTCCTGATGCTGGTCACAGCACCGGCTTCATTTAGTTCTGCAGGGACCATCCATTGTTCATCATGGGGACGTTCATACACAGAACACCCTTGATCTGTATTATATTTCTTGGGAGAAGAAGGTTAATGATAAAAATATGTTTTCATTGCCATCAGTAATTAGTTAGATTAGCCTTGTGGAGAGCATAACTCAATAAGTTCTGGATGTATTTTTATGACAGTTGGTACGTAAGTAGGTGTCAGAAAAATTAATGACAAGTTCATGTGCCCCCCCCCCCCAGCAGCTTCTTATGGTACTACAGCAGAACATTTAAAAGAGAAATTGGCAAAACTCAGTAACTAATACTTACTCAGTTACTTACTTTATAGAAGAGACCAGTTTTACCATTGCTTTGAATATCATAGTAGGACTGGTAATGGTATTGAGCAAGACACATGATTCCAGGACCTTCGACTTCAACTATACTGGCATTATTAAATGATATGTACAATGCACATAATGACTTTAAACATGGAAAGATTGTAGTCTTGTTATTTTTCAAGCTTACTCTGTAATTTTGCTTTACAGCAAGAATTTCTATCAAGATTTTCCTAAGCCTAAACTTATATTATGATAATCTTATGACTTATGTCAAGATTATGAATACTCCTACTGCCTTTCAAGCAAGACAGGTCGCCTAGCTTAAATTCAAAGGAATAAAGATCACATTATGAATGTGATTTCAAATTACATGTGTGTATCTGAATACCTAATGTACCGAATCCATTTTCCTGGATTTCTGCGATAAGGTTTGACTTGATAACAAAAAAGACAAATTGTAATTATTATGATAATATAGTCAGAAATACTCATCAGTCTTTGTGTAACTTTAACAAGGATAACATTGATTGCTCCCTGGGGATTTGGGGCAGATTTGTATGGAACATGCAAGACTTGGCTGATGGCTGACAATATCCATTATGACAAAGGACTATTCTGTTACATGGAACTTGGATCATTTGCTGAAGCTGTACAGGTTTGTTCAGCTGAGAACGAAAAGAATGCAGAACACAGAACTCCACTGCAGAAGCCATAGGTTATCTAAGGTGCCAACAAGGATTTACTCTTTCATATTATTCGTAAGTTCTTTACTGATTGACAAAGTTAGATGGACAGCACGTTTATTGTTGGTATTGGCAGACTGGAATAAAAGAAATATTAGCCCGGTAATACGGATCCTAATTGGTATATAGCGCTCCTGATTGACCGGTGCCTGCAAAATGTTTTACAGTCTATTAGTCTATTGATTTTCCATCACTTCCATTCATTATCTTTTCCCCTGAGACATTGGCAAGAGCCTGTCTAAGACATCTCTGTGGATAACATCGTCAGGAACAGTTTTTGTAACCTGATACTATTCTGTTAACATCATGATTGTTATTTAGAAGCGACTGTTGAAGTGTAAAAGTAATGTTATTAAGTCAAACTCAAGGGACTGTATCTTCTAATTCATGATAATCTTACAAGGGCAATATAAGTTTTAACTGTTCAAAACAGAACCCTACCCAAGCATCAATGAAAACTAACAGACAGTTTCCAGAATTTTTGTTTTGTGTAGTATGTAAGGATCACTACTAAACAAAGCCACTTGAATTTGGTCAAAAGAAATCTTTTGAGCGGGGTTACATTCATCAGGAGAGTATACCTAAGAGATTTTGTTCTGGGGAAGAAAATGTCTAATAAAGTATAGACTATGAGGTTATTTTCGACATGTGCAAAAAACATTAATTGGCAGGTAAGAAACTTCTGGACCTGTAAGAAGAATCCCATTATTCAATGCACTTACCTTATCATAGCAGAAGCACTGCTGCTTTCATCAGGATCTAATAACAGCTACCTTGGCAGGAAGAAACTCTTGGTTGTAGAAAACAAATCCCATCCATTGTGAAGCTATTCTGGGGGTGCAAAACACTTGACTGAATGTCCCAGATGTCGACAGAGACTGATTAAAGAGGCATTCAGTTTGGCAGACAGACAGCACTTGACTTCAAACCGAACAGACGGGGCCAGTCATCATGAAAAAGATCAGTAAATTTCAGACAACACAGCACTCATTCTGCCACATATTTTCTACAGTTCCATGTGACTTTTGTTTGTTTTCCTTACCTACAAGAGACTAGAGGGTGAGACACAGATAGAAACTTTAAGCAAGGTCACAACAGGTCAAGTGTAACAAACATAACCCCAGTGCTTAAAGAAAATTGATAAAATCCACGTTTGGTAAATTTTCTAAACAATATGAGGGTAGCAATCTCATAGGAATTCCTATGCTAGGTCTGAGAACACCCAGGCTCCTTGTATGAACATTTACACCATTGGCAAGAACTTCAAGGTATTGCCTTAAATCCATTAGGGATATTACTACACAGAAGAGCTGTGTTGCACACACAGTTTCAGGGAGAGAATATTATCAGATTCAAATTTTCCCTCCCATAGCCCGCCCTGTTACCATCTTGACTGCTTGCTAAATTTTTATTTTTTTATTGTCAGATATAGAACCTACGAACTATATTGGTGTGGCCTTAGCCTCCGCCTCTTGTATTCTTTTTCCGCATTCTCTTGACACCAAAAAAACTTTCACTTACAACAACTTTTCCGTCCGCCCTGTTTTGATCATTCAAAAAGGAAACACCCCTAAGTGTCGGCTGATGTACGTAATAACTACCCAGATATTCTAATATCTCGCACCGGACGTCAATAACCAAACGTAAGAGCCAGGATTGAAAGAGGACCTGCTCTGCATGCTCCTCACATCCTCTGTGCACTCAGAGTGTTTTCCACACTTAATCCGGGGCTGCTATGCCAGGCCGGCGCTTGCTGATGAAAAAAGGCTTTAGGACATTGCAGAAGGGACAGTAAATCCTGAAATGATGCCACTACTCACTTGTTTGGGGATGTTCTGTCTCCCAGGGACGGATGGCCCATAAACTGGCCGGTATGGAAAATGTAGACTTAAGCCAGGTAGCATAGGGCCGCATGGAAACTTCAGCACAGACTGGCATTACTAGGACAGATAAAAAGGTTGATAAAGACTTTCAACTCTGTCCAGGGTACCATACGCTTCAAACTTTATGGCGACCATAAAGCGGATCTGGGCACAGTTCTCCATCCCTCCAGGCTGCGTTAGTGGTAATGGGCTGTTTCTATGTCCTTTGTAGTACTATACTCGGTGATTCGGCCTGACCTGAGATAGGTAATGGTGGACGTACGGTGACCACAAGGCTGTAGAGTCTAAGAATATCGGTCCATTGGTGATAGTAAAACTAGGATTTCATAAAAAATGCACAGGTGTATGCTGTATAAGGAGACATCTTGAGGTTATTGACTTTGTTACTTTATTACTCTGTTATCTGTGGCACTGGAATCAGTGATCATCCCTTGGAAATAGGAAAAGGGCAATTTAGAAAATTACCTGTACGTGAGAGGATATGTAAAATACTGCACTTTAAAAGCATTCCAAAATCATTTCATCTCTAGATGGCCCTTACAGCAATTCTCAAAGAATCAAAAGACATCTCAAAATTGCATGCTTATTTTCCCTCTCACTTAAAGTTAACGCATCAAATGCATCTTTTGAAACAATGCCAAATTCAGTCATCCGTTGCTTATTAAGACCACACCCTACATACCCAGATTTAGATTACCATCTTTAACATAGATTATACCTCAGAATAATGATGAGGTAGAATATATCTTATTATTTTCATTTGGGGTGAATTATCATTATTCCTTGCCAAGTTATCATCATAACAAATAAATCTTTATTCCTAATTATTACCTTGTTATTTGCAATTAGCCCAAAGGTAGAAGTGGCAATAAGCTTTCATTATTCTTTCTTGTGTGCCTTGTAAAAGCTTCATAACAAGGGGTGGTTTGACTGTCATTAGTTCACAAAGAACAGCATTAAGCTGGAGGAAGAGAGTCTTCAAGTTTTCAATTGCAGCTAACAAAACCACTCACGTCTCTGTTGCATACTTTCATGGAGTGTACATGTAGATAATTACAGCTAAGAAAATCAAGAAAAGTAACTGATTTAATGAAAAAAGATAGCTGTGTTTTCATCCTGTGAATAAACACCAACTTAATATATATAGCAGTGTGTTTTCTCATGTTTTTTTGTGGGACGAAACAAATGAATGATAGTGGATCAACTTGATGTGGGAAATTAGCTACGCACTTGGAAATACAGCGACTAATCCAGCTCAGCAACAAAGTTTTGCTATGTAGAGCAAGTACTAAGTACTCAGAACAAAACAAGAATGACAACTTTTGCCTTTTATTGATAACTAAACAGATTATCATGTGCAGTTGGAGGTGATCATCATATGACCAAATAGCAAAATACCTGCTACAGTCAGTTTCAATTCCAATTCTAACAGTCTCTACCTGTCCAGGTATCATAAATGATTGTGTATGGAGGCCCATTTCACTTGATGTGGACCATAGGGGTGGTGCCCATCTCCATTCACACACAGTCGTATGGAGTCTGAGTTCATCAGTATGCTACGTGTCTTGTGTGTAACACCCTGCTATTACAGGTACTGCCGGGGCCATTGTGCCACAACTGACCTCGGGATCCGTTTTTGGCTCCAAAAAACTCCAGCTTGTTAAAAAGTCGCTCGCCATACATCAATTTCCCTCAAAACACCTGTCGTGTTCACTGGCAATAATAACATGTTGCCGTGTTTGGGACCAGATCATAAAAACATTATTGATCTTGATAACCCTGGGCTGGGAAAGTTTTCGCTCCAGCTGAGGCACCTATCGATGTTTTGCGGAGATATCTCCCTTTACCTGGACCGTCATCCATCAATGTTGAGCAGGTAGTACAGCAGATCACAGGGTTTGAGGCGAGGGCTGTCGACTTATCCCGCTTCTATTGACTCACAACCAATATAAGGCTTGATGGATCATACCTTAGGCTACAGTAAGGAGGGATGTATCAATGCCGCATTACCGCTGCACCAACCTTAGCCTTTGGCAAAAACTGGCTTTAAACGGGTGAGAAAGTCATTGCAGTGTTATTCTGGGAAGAAGGCATTCGAGGATTATGTCCATGTTGTGCCTTAACAGAAACTAGCCTTGAGGAAGCCATTGAAAAAGTCATTGCAATGTTATTGGGTAAGGGTGGTAGTTGAGGATTAGATCTTTCTTGTAGCTGCTGCTGAATACTGTTTTTCATTATAAGAGAAGGACACCTCTCAGCCAATTTCAGCGTCCAAACGTCATAAAGTTTCAAATGGAGGATTTTGTAAAACAAAGCACATCCAATGTACAGTTCACCGTAAATACGAAATGGAATGGCCATCCAGCTCCAACAGCACCAGCAAGACTGCCTTCTTACAATTTGGGCCATTGCAATACAACTGCTTGGTTCTGGAGTTTTATGGAAAAATTTAAGCAAAAGGCAGAATAAAAAGTTTAAAGTTACTACTAAGTAGTACTGTTTTTATTTTGTTGACAAAGAGTAAGGATTGCATAGGTTATACAGATCACTGATGTTTATGATGACAATCCATGGCCCAGAGTTCTAACTTAGTTTTAGCCAATCTTGGGCTGGCCACAACTTTCAACTTCATGATATCTAGGCCACACCAATTTAATTTGTTGGTTCTCGGATTTTTTCAGAAAAAATATGAAGCGACAGGGCGAAAAAAAAAAAAATAAAAACAGGCCTGGGCATCCTATTATAGCCCCAAATGCTAGAATTGGTGCCATGAAGTCAACACAAAAGACTGGGTTAAAATTTGAATAATGAATTTTGAACTTTTAATCAAACCAGTGCGTTGGTAGATGTAATAACTGTAACAACTAGGAGTAACAGGTCTTTCTTGAACTGTTGGAGGCAAAATATAAGCATTTTTGAGTTGATTCAGAACCAGAATTTTTTTTTTTGCAAATCAGAAAAAAATGAAGAGGCGAATCCGAGAACCAACAAATTAAATTGGTGTGGCCCTAATTGGTTTTGGCATGTTGTATCATAATAGACTTCTATAGACAGCTAACTTTTCAACAAATGTGAATCAAATACCAGGTATAATTGGAAGACCATTTCTCCAGTTATAAATTTTGGCATGCTTCCATCTCATATCTATAGGATATAACCCTCAATGGAATGCCAATTAGCATTGGTAGTGACATAGCATGACCCAATACATACAACAAACAGGGATGCCTGTCTATTCCAGGCCATGAAGTATTTTTCTTATACACACAATTAAAATAAACACATTAGACAATAAACGATCACGTTTCAAATCAATGATGCTTTCAGACACTGCAAGTTGCAGTGAAGCTATGGTGACAGTGAAGAACCAGTACGTCATTGCTTGCAAAACAGCCTAATGTACCACATTACAAAATACCTTTAAGTTACTACATGTACATATTAGGTGAACTTTCCTGAGTCACAAAGCAATCCCCTAACCCTTTGATACCCCTCTTGAAATACTACATAATGTAATGCATCTCTGGAGGAATGTAATTTCTTACCTCAGCAAAGAGGCTTTTGTAGAACGGTTGTATCCCTTACACCAGCCAGCTCTTATCTGCCACACGCACTATAGGCCAATCACAATCAGTGCCATTCACTGCATGCAGGATGCTCACAAAACCGTCATCGCGCAGCAGGACATAACGGGCACTTTTTTACCCGGGATGAACGCTCCCCACGGCAGGGCTGTACGACGCTCTCGGTGCATTGCGAGTCCCCGTAGGCTATTAATAGCTCCCATCAAACTGCCCGGGCTGGCCGTATCTGTATCATTTCCTCGCGCCCCCAGGTGTCTGGATCCCTAATCAGGTGCAATGATGCCTGTTCGCAGGCTCCTCTCCCTCATACAAGTTCATGAATATTGCATGTGCCGTGCAGCGTCAGAGCCTGACATGCATATTGATAGGGTAGGGGGGCAGCGGGAGAGGATATTACTGTCACATTCCTGCTAATGACGTACTCAAGGATAGCCGTGCAAAAGCAATCTTCATCTAACAAGATTCCCTTCATCTGCAGCTCTTGACTTTCAGGTGGCATCTCGATATCCCTGCCAGACATTACGCTGGTTTGAAAGCAGAATCTTGTTCCTAGTTGCTTTATTTTGTTTTATTGGTCTAGCTGGCACGCAGCCAAGGCTGCCCAACTAGCCAGAGGATATCCTGAGTTGGGGGGAATCGTTAGCAATACTCTCACAACAACGTCGTAAATTTGGACAATTTCAGTGTCAAGGCAAAGCAATGAATGGGTGGCTAGTAAAACAAAATATGACTATGCTATTTTGTGCTGACAGGATTATCTGCAATTCAATAACATTTCATTTTTATTTACCATATTTAGCCTGCAGTCCCATACTCTACTGGTTTGCTATGCTGAAGGGCAGATATACTGGATACAGATATGCTTCATAAGGTATCAAAGTACCAAAGTATAAGATGACAAACTGGATAATTTCTTTATATGGATATGGCCTATAAACTGGAGTTACTGATCAGGCTTTGTTTGTGTGATAAGATCAACCTATGCCTTATATTTCTCTACCACTAGTACTGTAGACCTTTGAATATATGGTAAAAGCCCTGCAGTATACTAAACCTCCATACTCGATTTTGCCTTTGTCTGATGTATTGAGGGATAATTGACTTAGTCTTCTTTTGCCCAATTGATTGAGTAGACTTTAATGTAGTCTATTGGTTGGCACATTTCATCACCATTCTGTGTGCTGCCAAGCACCAAGGAGAGCTTGGTGCATGGAGGATGAGCACTAAGAAGGTCAAGGTGATTTTAACAGTACGTTATGGGGCAGAGACCTGGCAAATGACAGTAAGACAAGAAAAGAGTCTCGACACTGCCGACCAAAGATGGCTGAGAACAATCCTGAGGGTTAGGTGGTACCAACACATCTCCAACGAGGAAGTACGTAGGAGAACAGGGCAACCCAGTCTGTCCACCTTGGTACGCAGGGCACGATTAAGATGGCTAGGCCATGTGGCAAGGATGCCAAGAACACGCCTCCCTCGGATGGCACTGAACTGGGTACCACAAGGAAAAAGAAGGAGGGGAGGACAGCAAATGACCTGGGAAAAAACTGTTAAGAGAGACTTAGAAGAGATGGGGATCACTTGGGAAGGGGCACGAAGGATAGCACAGGACAGAAGGCAGTGGAAAGCGGTGGAGGCCCGCATAGTCGACAGATGACTTGAGCGGTGATGATGATGATGATGATGATGAAGAAGGTCAAGGACAGTCAAGCCAATTACTGTAAGTTTCAGCGTTCTGTGAAATGTCACCATAGAGGATGTACCTGGATGAAGCAGAAAAGGGTGCAAATAGGGACAATCAAAGTTTAATAAAATCTATCAGCTGTTAACCGCAGTCAGAAATGGACTGATATAGAACTCAGCTGGCATTTAGAAAGTTTTCAGTACATATGTTTCATCTAAATTATGTCTTTGTAAAGTCAGGGTACACATCGTGTGTCCATGAAAATAATAAATAGAATTACTGCATTACTTGACAATGAAGTCATTTACTATCGTTTTTTCACAAATCTGAACATGGTATATCTTGGAACTTCCTTTTCACACCTAGTCAATGGACATCACACCAGGTGCCTGTACCACTTTCCTCTGTTTGAAAGTGCCACCCGTGACAGGTGATGGTCATGATGGAATGCCTGCCATTTCTGCAGCTTGAGAAGGTACCCATCAGCCCTTCACTGCAGTAGGAAATGGAAAATCCAGCTATAGGGCTACAAAAAGGCCTTTTCATCTGAACACTAGGACAGAAAGCCCCACAGGATAGGCATAAAGTGTCAGAAAGCAGCCCTGCTTCCAGGCGATAAGTAAGCCTTTCTTCCTCACCTGGGTGAGCGAGAACCCCCCGTGAATCCCTTAGAGTGCCGAGCTGAATAAAAGTGACAATAACAGTATGTCATTTGTCGTTCTTTATGCACATGTCACAAGTTCAGAAGCTCCCTTAGGGCTTACCTTTGTCACATTCAAAGGCATTTTGCTTCTAGCAACCCCAGAGGACATTAAATCTATCCCTGGTGTGAGTCATTTTGTGCTCCAAAGTTCCATTAGTTATGGCACAAGTCAGCAGAGAAACAGATTCAGAAACTTTCTTCTGGAATTTTTTGCTTGATGGCAGCAGTTAACAGTTAAACTTTCTTCTTGAATATTCCTCTATCAATGTAGAAATGTTTGAAAAGTCAAGCTTATGACACTGAGCAGAAGTGGCAGGTGAGATAGCATTCCTTAACTCACAAAAACTAGATGGTATCAGATGCATTTGTCTTCGTTAGTCTCATACGTTTGAAAACCCTGTGGGGAGTGTAAGCTGTCAACTGCATTTAATCCATGTAATAAAAGTTACACTTGCTCGGAAAACTTTACGATTCATCTGGGTACAGTAGACAACTGAGACAAAGTGAATAGCCTCCTATATGTAGCTTTAAGCCTGGATGTAAATCTGTCCCAAATACTTGTATAATGCATGACAGAAGGGACGTCTGTATCTGTATGAATGTGGTGTTAGTTAAGGTCTCATTCGCCAGTTTCGCTGTTCCATTGACTTACATGTTAAAATACGCCACGATTTTGGCTGTGAATCCAATTAAAAAACAGTATCGTGAACGGCATTTTGCTTTCTACAACAAGCACACATGTCATTTAAACAATAAAAAATTTTCCCCCCAATTCTAACCCAACCTTCGATATTTACGTCATGTATAACTGCAATTACCCACGATCCGGAAGAGGCCCTCTCTCACCTCACAATGCCCGACCGCAGTACTCAGGTAAAAAAAGCGTCCACGTCCGCCAATCTCTCGAATGCCGAAACTTCCCTGCCTGATCCTGTCAGTAATAAACAAGCTTCCATCTCCAACTCTTTCAGATCAGGTCTGAGCGATAAAAGAGAATTTATGATGGACATAAACTCACGCTGTTCGGGCCCAATTCATTTTTTGACCGGACTCTTTTAGACACTACACGTGCGGAGTAATTGCGGAATGAGACCTTAATGCCCTTAATGCGGTGTTAGTTAATGCCCTCAGGCATAAGACATTGGACTTTGCAGGCATGTGGAAGTTGCTACTATTGATACATGGAATGACTTATCACATCACAGGCCTCCAGATTTAACTCAAAACTTCGTTTGATACTATTTAATGAAGATACTTCTGACATATTTGATGATAATGTTTACTTTTAAAATAACTATTATCATTCATAATAGTTTAAAGGAAAACCTTTAAACATTTAAACTCCTGGTTGACACTGAAACATCCATCTAAGATTTACTCCCATTCCAACAGGTGAGCTTATATTATTATAGAGAACCTATTGCTGGTAACATCCGACAGGGCAATGCTCTACTTCCTTGGACTTGGTGATCAATACTTTAGAGTAATATTTGGACTGTAGGTACCTCTGAAAGTGAGGGACACTGAAATCAATCTCAAGAATTGCTATCATTCCAATAGGTGTTCCAATCATACAGAATCTACTGCTTGTAACACCTGATAAAGTAATGCTCTACTTCCTTGCAAAACAGGCCCACGGCACAGTCGTGACCCTTCATCAATAACAGCCGACAGATACACCTTCTTGTTGCTTCACACCTGTTCAATTCCTCTCTACACTAGATATTCTAAGCACAATCCCGGAAACACAACAGTGCCTGAGCAAACTCAACTGAAGTCATTTGCATTGACATTAATCGACGTTGATGCATTACCCCAACACAGAAGCGCCTTTGGAGGATTTAATCTGACAACTTTTCATATTAATGAGGTAAATGGTGAGCTCAGTAGGGAAATTAACTGGAGTTATAATCAGGTGTGCCTGCTGCCATGGGTCATTGTAAGTTTTGTAAATAACATATGAGGGTGGGGAATGACAAATGTTACATGTTGTAATATTTGACCTCTCAGGCACATTTTTATCACATCATTAAGGTTTATCAAGGTAATGTTATATTACCTTTGTTACTGTTGTGTAATTTTAATTAAGGTTTATTAAGGTAAAGTTATGACTTATGAGCACTCAGTAAGTAATGATATTGTGTAATATAGTGTAATATGTATGATACATTGTTATTACATGTAGTTATGATGAATTGTAATATCTGTTGAATTCCAATATTTGTTGCATATCATGTTTTAATGTATTTGAGGAGGAAGAAAAGTTCAGTGAGTAAAATGTTTGTATTTCACTAAGGGAGATTCTTTATAAAGAAACAAACAAACAAACAAACAAACAAACAAACAAGAAGACCAGGACAACAGACTATGTGTTTGTATTCATTTACCCACACCTTTTAAGGTCATGGCATAATTAGATTGTTCCTAGACAGACTTAAAACTGCCTAGGAACAATCTAGTTATGCCATGACACTACAAACATAACCTTCTTTGCTGAGCTGATGAAATAAAGCAAAGGTGCAAAAAGTGACAGATGCTGCTTTGAAAGAAAGCTGACAGGAAGATGGGCAAAATCAGACTAACCGTCTACACCATACCCCATCCATCAAATGGCCCTGACACTACTGCCAAATAAGCCTTAGATAATAGTAAAACATACTTATTATGCACCTCCACAGTAAGCATACCACTATCTTTACAGTCCAGCCCATGCCTTGGAGTTGTTTTGGCACCTGTGCATGAACTCTCCATACAGAAAGTTAGGACACACCAACTTATGCCCCCAAATATCTTCAACTAAAGTTTTAGCATTAACATTATGAGAACAGAACGCTGCACAAAAACTGGCATCTGATGATAAGGCCACACCAATTTAATTTGCTGCTTCCCGGATTCGCCTCTTCATTTTTTTCTGATTTGCAAAAATGAAAAAAAAAATCTGGTTCTGAATCAACTAAAAAATGCTCTTTTTTTTGCCTGCAACAGTTGAAGAAAGTCATTTTCTTCCTACTTGTTACAGTTGTTACATCTACCAATGCAATGCTTTGATTAAAAGTTCAAAATTCATTGTTTAAATTTTAACCCAGTCTTTTGTGTTGACTTCATGGCACCTATTCTAGCATTTGGGGCTATAATAGGATGCCCAGGCCTGTTTTTATTTTTTTATTTTTTTCTCCCTGTCGCTTCATATTTTTTCTGAAAAAATCCGAGAAGCAACAAATAAAATTGGTGTGGCCTAATGTATATTTTCATCCACTCATTTTTTACTCCATTTGCACCAATTTACATGTGCAACGTTTAGCCTTACAGACTAAAAGTTCGGTTTACCCTACAGGCAGCACATCATCACCATTCAAACACTTCACCTGTTTACCCTAACATTCCTCCTGTCCGGTCAGTCGGCAGTTGTCATCCATTTTACTCTGACAGACGTCCCCAAGGTCATGACCTTGAGCATCCCACCTCTGCAGGTGTTGAAAGGGCCACTTCCGACAGAAGGTGGAGCACGAATATTTGCTTTCCTGTCTGCCCTAAGGAACTGTCCAAACCTAGCACCTGTCAGTACAATGTAGTTGTCATCAGACTGCTAACAGAAAACAGGCAGCATTGGCAATGTTTTCATCAATAACTGTCTATTCAGCCAGGTTCAGCATGTTTCAGAAGTCACTTCTGTTTTCAGAACTCAAGGTGCAGCTCTCTCCCTAAACACAGAAGCAATGAATTACAATAACTAACAGCCTGTCTGAAGTTCGGGAATCGAACCACCAACCTGTTGGTTGATTTCCGCTACGTAACTACTTATTAGTGTTGAACCAGCTAGGTTATCACATTTGTTAATGGTACAGTTGCAGATAAAACTTCAGCAACAAATCCAAAGATATGGGGAAGAAAAGTGACATCAATCTTTCTTTGATCATCAGCCAAGATTATCCTCAGTCTGCACAGCATGACCAAGCCTTTAAAACTCTCTCAGTTTATGCGCTGACTGATAAGATTTTCAAACCCTCTAAAAGGTACTGCATTGAGATATTCTCATGGGGAACAATTCATCAAAGGGATTAATAGACAAGTTATCGATTTTTCCATGCAGTTACATAAGCTCTCTGTAGACTACTTGTCTGTATGTTAAGACACTGCACCAGCCAGGAGGGAATTCTGAATTCCCCTATTGCTGAGGCCACACCAATTTTGTTTCTTGGTTTCTGGATTTCCAGCATATTCTTTTTTGCAGATTTGGAGAAATTTCATTCAAGATATGAGTCACCCCCACAATACTCGACATATTTTGGCACTAACAGTTCAGGAAAGTCCAGAAAGATCTGAAGATCCGACAAGTGAAGAAATTATCGCTGCTGTACTCACCAAGTGAGATCTATTTAAATTTCCATCAATTTACAAGGCAACTTTAGAAGAACAAAATATTCAAGAGGATAAGTAAACAACTGAAATAAGTCACTGCAGCAGCACTTCCAGGTGAACTGCTGCAGGGCACGACTTGCGATGAAACCTTAGAGAGATTCCTGAGAAAGGACAACAAATTGGATCTTCCCCCAGCCTTCCTCCAGAGACCGCATTCCTCTTTCCTCTGACCTGCTTTGAAGTTGACGACACCATCAGTCAGCGACGGAATACAGACCATCGGAGGATCCGTCCGCCGCCTAGCAAAGACCCCCTCCGTTATTGGAGCTATTGAGGTTGAAATAATGGCTGCTTTGTGGTATTGAGTGCAGGTCAGGGGGTGAGGGGAAAGAGAGATAACGGGAAATTGACTGGAAGATCCCGTGGCTAATCATAGCCTGACAGGCTGGACAGGGTGATGCACAAGCCGGGACATGAGGAATC
Organism: Branchiostoma floridae x Branchiostoma japonicum; assembly: GCA_013266295.2. NCBI lineage: Eukaryota > Metazoa > Chordata > Leptocardii > Amphioxiformes > Branchiostomatidae > Branchiostoma > Branchiostoma floridae x Branchiostoma japonicum. The sequence continues at coordinate 14,625,096 of CM023827.1, forward strand.
GGGGATGGGCAATAAAAACGAGCAGGATTTATCGACTATATTACAGCCCCAGTCCCTGGTGAGGCTGAAACCCTTTGAAGATCTGCCGTGACTTTCTTCCTTCATCACGGGGATGGCATGATGAAGCGACGTCTTTGAGGACTCTCTCCGCTACAAGGAGTCGGATTTATCACAGCTAGATCTCTTGTGACTAACAAGAACAGAAGACGACAGTACTTTTGAATCAGTCAACCAGTATAACTGCTTTTCATCTTAACACCTCATCATCAGACTGCCAGGCAGGCAGCAGTGGCTGGTTATGATAATACAATAACTTTATTGCAAATTATTGCCCTAAGGTTAATAACAATAACATATGACTACTCTAATTCCAATGATAGTTCTAAATATCCATTATATTGATTATCATATGATATCATGTTACATCTAATGATTTGTTATACCTCCATCCTGTATAATTAACTAAAAGTGTACTTTAAAGATATCTAATAAAGTTATCTGGAATGATATCAGATATGATGAAGATATCTACCTTATTTGATGATAAGAAGTTCTACTTTAAATTTATAGCACAAATGAACTACATTTTGTACTAGCCTTTTGAAAAATTTTGAAAGTGTGAAATACAAATTTACATTCTTTTGGTTTGTTTTACAAGCCAAAACTTTGGGGACAATTAATTTATAATCTACATCACTGAGTCAGATTATGAGGAAGACAATAACAAACAAAAATTGGCTAACAAACAAAAATTAACAGACAAGATCTCTATAGCAATGCATCAGAGCAACATAAATGGAGCGTGAAAATACACGTATGTGACTCACACCTCTATCTGATAATGTTGTCTCAATAGTGTACTAAAATAACAGCCTCAGATGTAAAAAGCTCTCACAAATGATATACATCTTCTATAAGTGCTGGATAATAGTCAATAGATCTTCACAAAAATGTATTCTGTGGAATGACATTCTTGGAAAGTAATCATCTGTTGTAGTTGCCCCATGTGGATGTAATGATGACAAGACAAATAACCTCGTGGTGAGGGACTCCCTTGGAACCTTCTTTTATCCTCCTTCTAAATAGCAATCAATGGAGTGGACTTATGGCATAATCTTGCTGCATAGGAAACATTTATCACCAGCCTTACTGTAATGCTACATCTTGGAGAAATATGCTTATGCTGTGGCACCGCAGAGTGAAGGTCCTCTGTGATCGATATTTCAAAGTAATGTTTGGACTGTGCGTATACGTACCTGTGGAGTGTTAAATGGCTGAGACGGGCCATTCTAAGTATGTTACTTGTGTCACGAAGAATGCCGTAATACAAACAGCTACATAGCATAACAAATCTTAAGATGCACCAGCCCCACCTTTAAACATTGTTTTTTCAAATGTTTTTTTTTTTTTGCTGAAAAGGAATCATAGATAAAAAAGGAGTTGGGCAGATAAAATGTGTATGATGCAGGTAATTCTGACTGTTGAATTCAGACTGGTCATCAGGGTTTTGGTAGACTGGTTTCCTGAAGATTAATGAGACTAGAAGACTGAACTGCTCATACCTCCTCACCACAGCAATGCCTTGCCAAGCACTTTTTTAGGTGCTGAAATAACAGTAGCCAACAGTCATTATCCAAACCTCTATCATCTAGCCATTATCTAAAATTACAAAAGCCCTGCTAGCAAATACAGAATCTTCCACATTCTCTGGAGGCACTGGGAGAGTTATAGATTGCTTCTTAATAATTCATCAGTACACGAAGATTGGAGGGAACCTATTGTGCAAGATAATGGGGTCACCGTACCGCGAACTGCTTTCCCCCTGGCACCGTTGTTTCTATTTCAGTTTCAAATGCAAAGGCGATATTCTTTAATTCTTAATGATAAGTACAATATAGCTGGATAAATCCTGGGCTGGCAGCAAGAGATCAATTGAAAGCGAGCCATTAAAGGCTTTTATAACTGTCACGCTGTATCCAAAATCATTTCCTGAGATTATTTTTTTACAGCCCTTCAATATTTAATGATACACAACAGCGGGTAGTGTCCTTGCATAGCTGACACAAATCGCGCCACAAAAGGGAGCAATCAAACGCGGACCATTTGTCTTTCACACGAAGGTGTCTCGTAAGACTGTGCTCACATGTCCACTGTAAAGCACTCACTGATGGAGTCATCATTTACTTGTGGATGAATCTCAGGGCTTGAAGTAACACTTGCCTATAAAATTGGAGCTGTGAAGGTATCTCTGATGTCCACTGTCTTGCATCTAACCTGCACAAGCCTGTACAGAGGCATATGTGGATTTTTGTTTACTATTCTAATCATTACCACCCGTGAAATGCTTAGGCCACACCAATTTAATTTGTTGGTTCTCGGATTCGCCGCTTCATTTTTTTCTGCTTTGCAAATAAAAATAAAATTGGATTCAGGCTTTGAATTAACTGCAAAATGATCCTATTTTGCCAAAAACAGTTGAAGAAAGCTCCTTGTCTGCGTTGTTTTACAGTTTCTTTCATGTATCAATGCACTGGTTTGATAAAAGTTTAGAATTCATTGTTTGAATTATAAACCAGCCTGGTATGGTGACATCAAGGCTCCTATCGTAGCTTTGGGGGCTATCAGAGGATGCGTAGGCTTCTTTTAATTTTAATTTTTTTTCGCCCGGTCGCTTCATATTTCTTCTGGAAAAATCCGAGAACCAACAAATTAAATTGGTGTGGCCTTATGAAGAATTAAAATAGTTTCTTAACAGTTTCTAGTTTGATTCATACTTCATAAAATCTGTTTTCCCAGCTGAATGTTGCAGGTAAAAATTGTTTGATGCAGCTTATGTGGTGAATTACCTGCACCATTGTAAGTGTCCAGAAAAACTTGCTATTTTCAGCCCTGAATCTGCAGGTGATGAATTACCTGCTACCTCCTCGGTGACCACTGTCAGTGAATGATATATTTGGGGCCAAACTTCTTATGCAAGTTTTCCAAGACAAATGTCAGGCAAACTCAATAGGAGCAGATTCTGATAAAATCAAAGATGACTTGGGATTATAAAGACAAAGCCATGTGAAAGTGAAGGATGGCCACTGGTCAATTTTAATTTGGAAACTTTAACCCTTAAATCCAAAGGGACCAGTGCTTCATATTCAAACTGACATATTTTAGCTGAGAGCTGCCAAAATAGAATAAATATTACCAAGTTACAACACCTTAAAGAAGATACAAAACAACAGATTCCAAAAACCCTGTAACAAACTCAGGTACATGTAGCTTTTACTTCTGCTAGAAGAGACAATCATAAGACAAAGGACATCTAAGGTACATTGACTTCTCAAGGTGACCCTTGCAATTCCATTCTTCTAAATAGTTCTAATGTCATCCTGGTGAAACTGCTTCCTATTTCTGAAGGTTGATGACCATGAAAAGAAATGGACTTGGTATAACCTTCCTTAAAGGGTTAATACCATAGATGGTCTTCTAAATGTTGAGGGTCATTGTCACCTGATAGAACTGGCCTATATCTGATATTCTCTCTTTGTCAGTTGGAAGCACTGGTTGTTAGCACATTGGCTCAATATATATGGTCCATTCCAAATAGCAACTGAGTTGTTCCACAATGTACATGAAACTTTGAAACTGCAAAAGACTACTAGTACCCTTTACTGCATCTATTATCTTGGTAGATGTAAACGTATAACAAGAAAGTCCTGCCATATGCCCCTATAGCTGTGTCATGAATAAATGCCAAACCAAAGAGGAGGCAAAAGAAGAGACAGACACAGACACTACTTTACTCGCCATCCTCCTGCACTAAAGGATGTATTACCACTCTGGCTACCACAGAACAGGTGTCTCTGTATTGATGCTACTCTTCCATGTCCCCAGATTCATCAATGTCAAGATTCCGTGAAACCAAAACCGGACCTCTTTGTCTGTGAATCTCATGATGCCTGACAGAGTTGCCCAGCCGAGAATGGAGACTTACGAGCAAGCAATTTGTTATTCCCCGCTCAGACCAGTAACTGTCAGAACCAACAAATTCATCATTGTCACCCCTGAAGTAGTATATGACTGATAACCCCAGAGGTCAGAAGCGTGAGAGTTTTACATTCTGGATGAGCCGTGTGAGTTAGATGAATTGTTGACTGTTGGAGGTTGGAGAGCTGGAAGGTGGGGCATGCATATGGAATTGAGCTGTTTGTTTTGGCAAAGTCCTTGTCAAGGTCAATGACAAGAATTTCTACTGGCCTATCTAGACCATGCTGTTGACATTGCTGCACTGTCATGAACTGTAAAATCACCAACTTTTTTTCTTGAAACTAAGGAGTTTGAAATTCATGTGATGCTGAAAATGTAGCTATATCCCATGCCTTCATATTTATACAAGAAAACAATAAGCCAAAAATCTGTTAGACAAGTAATTACATTCATGCAGCCTTACCTACAGACTCCAGTCTGGTTTCTTCACCTTGCCGAAGGTGCGGTGCACAGCCAATGACATCTTCATCATCAGATTCTGCAGCAGAAACTTCCATGGATCTAAACGCTATCAAAGAAACCCCACACTCTGCAGCCTGCAGGTGCAGACTGCATGTATATGGAGACCAAAGCAAAGCCTCCAGAAAGGCAGGTCTAGAACTTATCAATAATTCAGCTTCTTGTCTCCAGTCTGCCATTTTCTTCTTCTTTTTGCGCGATGATAAGACGATCAATAACCCTGGGGTCTGGGATGATATCAACACCCTGGGGACGCAGGCCCATTGATCAACTCTCCCCCAGAACTCAGCAGATGGCTGGGAGATGCAGATACAGGCTGGGAAGCATTGATCATGAGTGCACGGTGCCGTGTATGATGATAAGATATGCAGGTCGTATAACCTTTGTCCATGTGAATGACTTAGATATCTTATGCCTTTCATGTCTCTAATGTTTAATCCTTTTTGGTACCAAGTCCCTACATCTCTTCAAAGTCTATGTCCTTATTTCGCTCCTTCCCTCCCTCTTTGCCTGTCTCCCGTCCCTCATTCTTTCTTTCCCTTCTAATTTATGCAAATCTATGATCAGAGAATTCCTTAGATTCACAGAAACTCCATCAGTAAGATGCTTCTTATGTCTTTATTGTATTATCCCCTTTGGAGCCAAGTATAGAGATTTTCATTCTTCATTCTTTCCATCCTCATTTCTCTCCTTCTTTCCTTCCCATTCATTCTGGCTACTGTTCCTTCCCATTCAGTCTCTCTTTCTTTCCCCTTCTTTACACACATAGGTGTGTAAGTCTCCTTTGGATTCACAAAAAAAAGGTTAACAATGAGATTCTCAAACAACTGAAATTGGTATGGTGTAATGAAGGGGCATTTCAGCAGAATATCATTTGAAATATTGACGAAGGTTATGCCTTAGAGTTCATGACTTATCTGTAATGGTTACACTGTCCTTCCTGGAATCCACTCTTGATAGATACAATATATCTGATGTAGAATTATAAACATATTATTGTCTGGAGAAGATTATAGTCCTGCCAAGTTTGATATTAAAGACATTATTCACAAAGAATTATTCACATAATTCTATAATCTTCCCCACTGCAGCACAGGATGTCTGGGGGACTATTAAAGGCAAGATTTTTGGACAAAATCCAATTCCATCCCTCTCTGATCCCACATTATGAAGTTTTGTAATCCGGAGGGTTTGGAAGTCCATTAGAGAACATGTAATATGCACGAAAGGTTTAATGGCAAAAGAAAGCAAAAAGGGCACTTTCTCATAGAATTAGTAAACAGCAAAACTGCCTATCTGTAACATTAAATGGCTGCTCCAGTAATCAAAGTGAAACAAATCTATGATTTCTAAAGTTTGAAAAAGACTTTGAACCATACTTTGAGAGTAATGCTGAATAAACAATAACTGAGGAGAATTATATTCAAATCTACTTTCATCTGAAGAAATTAATGATTCTTAAGGAAAGTTGCTGTGAAAAAATGTCCATACACAACGTTACAGTTCTAAGACTTGGTGCATTGAAAACACAACAAATCACTGTCTATGTCATTCTGTGTCAGCACGTCGGCAGAACGTACTGCGCCTGCGCGAAACCCATAATGTATTGTGCATAGCACTTCGGCAGAACGTCTCATATAAGGTTGAATTCGCGTATATAGGGGTGACATCCCGTCTGTAGTTTTCAAATGTTGTGTAGAAAAAGATATGGTCTGCAACAGGCAAAATTCTGATGCAACATTGACCAAAAATCCAGCAAAAATCCAGGTTTTGCGCAGGCGCAGTACGTTCTGCTGACATGCTTTCTGTATCTGTCAACTCAGTTGTTTGCCCCCTAAAAAATCTAGTAATGCATTGTTCTTACCTGTGCAAACAGCAGCATTACACCATGGTTATCTCATAATGCAGGAAAGTCTCCAACCATCAAACAACAATAGCCTGCAAGAACTGCCAGCTGCAGTAGATAAATCATGGCTTAACTGGATCGGGCTCACCAGAGCAAATCACAGGGGAGGGGTTGATTTCTTCGAACAGGTAGAGTGACAACAAACAACAAGGAACAGCAGGAGGGGTCACTGACCCTACCATCTTGAATGTCTGTGGTTGCTAACCAGCATAGCTTCTACCCCATTCTGAAAGTCTAGTCCATCACACTCCATTTTAAACATTGGGACGAATGATTTGCCAGCTACAGCCATTTGCAGAAGCTCCCTGGCTGACTACATCTTCCTTTCATCAAACTGTTCACCCAATTTGGCCAATTTCTTCCTTTTTTTAAGGCTGAACTTCAGTACATAAAAGAACCTAATGCACTTATGAAGAAGAGTAGGGGTAACCCAGTGTGTTTGGCTTGAAATGCAAGCAGAAAAAGCATCACACTTCGTACCAAGCATTACACATGAAGTTCGGCCTGCTTTGCCATTTTAAAGGGGTCTGGTCTGGTCTTAGCAATTTACAATCTTTGCCTCCATTGATAACCTTCGCATTGTTAAGAACACTGGAGTAGCTGGTGAAGTAGCAAGTGCTACATCACGTTTTTGTGAGCATTACCTGTTCCAAAACTTACTTTACTTTACTTTGGTCGAGCTCCCGCTCGAACCAATCCAGAAAGCACGCGCCAACCCTCTCTGTCTATCATCAGGGACCGGAGCTCCCCCACCTCAGTAAGGCCTGCATCTGACTTGAGGTTGTCAATGTAGGATAACTTGGGTCTTCCCCGGTTCCTTTGGCCTCTTGTAGGCTCCCAAAGAACCAATTTGGAAGCTATAGTATCAGGATGTCTGACGCAATGTGCGGCCAGTTTCATCCTGCGAGTTTTGATCTTTTCCGTAACTGCAGGCAAGTCCTGATATAGCTGCTCATTGGTGAGTTTTTGCTCCCATGAGATGTTCAGGCACATACGGATGTTCCAAAAGATACCAGGAAAAAGCAGACGAATGACGAGCTTTTGGAAATGGAACCAGTGAACCTGAAAATAGGGATGCTCTTGTGTTAATACAGGAGAGGTTATATGTGGGGGAAGCTATTAACTTTTATGAAGTAGCAACTTTCAGTCTCTAGTTCTACCCACACAAGCATTTCTTTGTGTCTGGGAGGGAGTGGAGGCCTGAAAAATCTCTGCCTTGCTTGACATGCCAACTATTACACAGTATCCTGCACTGACTAAGATTCCAGAAAGATCAAGATCATGACCTGGGGTAGATTTCGCTGCCACCCAGTGCCACCCAAACATTTTTCTGCCCAGACCTCCCCAAAGTCTGGGTGGTGTGCTGCATACCAGAATCTATGTTTTGACAGGACTAAGAAGTATCAGACCAAGCAATAGACTATCAATTTACACAAAGAGCTCACCAAAACCCATTCCTGTAATTCTAGGGAGTAAAAATAATTACATAGCTCTGCCCAGATGCTATAAAACATGTAAAGTAAGCCCTAATACATGTACATTGGAGTTATTCCAAAACCTATTCCATATACAACCCAATATAGTATGCCACCATAGATGGGAAAGGGAAGTTCTGCGCCATAACTTATACAACATCAGATGGCTCATGTCACAAGTTGCGAAAACAAAGTGCCAATGCCCTACTTGTGCAGGCACCTCATTGGATTTTCGAACGAGAATTTATGTAGTACTTGAAGAGTTAAAGCAGCTCAGCTATATCATTTCTTTTATCTGATCAAAACCATACAGTAGTAACTTTCGTGTCTCAAATAATGGTGTTGAGAAATGAAATGAAACACTGTTCCTTTTAACAGACTTCCACAAGACATATGTCCTTACTCTAAGCCATACATATCAGGACACAATGCATGATGCTTTGTCACTGCATTATCTGGAGAAAACTTTAAAAGCCTGGTTGTCAAGTTTTATATATGCTGTTCTCCCCCCAGGACCTGCTATCACAGCTATGATTAAGTTCCCCTTCCAGTTATAAAGGAACAACATGGAAATTAAAGTAGGAAAGGCTCTTGTCAGTGAGGCTGTTGCCACCAGAGGCAAACATGGATCATTACACAATACATATAAATCACGTCAGCTATAGGGTCAACATCCTGAGGTACACCAGGGGTCTGGTCAAATTTCAGAATTAGAAAAAAGTTCAACCCCTTCCACAATCAATCAAATCAGTTGATGTATATCAAGGATTAAAATTCACTTGACTTCTCATTATCGAAAAAATTATGTATTATTATCAATACCTATCGAGGATAATTTAGACCTTGATCTGCAATGATTTTAATTTTACCATAAAACTGAACTTGAACAACAGCCATCACATCACCAGTGCAGTACTAAAACCCACCCTGTTTTGATAAGCAAAGCACGTCATATCACAGCAGCAAGGCCAAGAAAAACTTGGCCTTACTGGGAAAATTTGTATCATTCCAAGAAAACAGTAAAAAAAACAGACACCATCCCATAACTTAGATGGCTGGCGGCTAGATACTTACTTCATCCATTTCTATCTTTCTTTATTGCTTTGTGCCAAGAAAAAGCTCAAGAAACCAGATTGCACAGTTGATAGGATGATTCATTCCCGAAAGCAAGACATAAAGCACTAAAAAATAGCTGGAAGCTAAGCTATAGCTACGGCATCTATTTCCAGCATCTACTTCTATCTATCTTAGAGTATCAGACACACTTATATTACAAAGCTATCCAAAAAGACACACCCATAACTTAAACAGCTGGAAGCTAGGTACAGCTTCTATTCTATCTTTATGTTACAGTAATACAGCTGACAGTTGTTTCCATGACAAAGCTATGCTGGAATTCTCCTATAGGCAACTGCACAGCACGCTTCCCACAAGACAGAATAACCACTGAGTTATCAGCACTATCCACACCTCCATAGGATCACGCCTACTTGCGTTGGAAAGCCTATGAGGGACATAAAATATATGTTCTCGCATTTCCTTATATACTTAACTGTACTAAAGGCTTCGTATGTTGATTCAGCATAATTCACTTTCTCGGAAGCTACCCTTTCAAGATAGAAGAGAATACCTTTACAGGTGGGCTGAATCAGAATAATAGGAATACCTTAGGGCATAAAATATATGTACAGTATATATACCTGCTATCTCCCTCAAAATACCTTTATCTACACAGTTATAAGACTGTCATAAATTGTACATGTTGACTATAAACCTAATGGAAGAAAACTTACTGATAAAGATGAAAAAGGGACTTGCATGGATGAAAAAGATTACTAGCTTTAGAAAGTCCTGAAGACACCCTACAGCAAATTGTAAGCATTGTAAGAAGCCTCACTTTAATAGCAGTATATCAAGAAGAAGAAGCATGATCTTACCTGTGTTTGCCTCAAAGCTTCTTGAAGAAATGAGCTCAGGTGCATCCACGTCTTCCGTCCTCCCCGCTCAACTGCAGTCATCAGTGGGACGACCTGTAGCGAGGTAAAACCGTGATGTAATATCACAGGCAGATATATTGCCGAAGTGGAGCATTACTGACACTCAAGCTCCTATATTGCCACATGAAAACCTGGGATGGACTCTCATATCCTGCCATTTATAAGGCTAAAGACTGCGCGATCACAGCAGTGAGCTCGGAACGGAAGACTCACAAAAATCCCAGGTGCCCATTTCCTGCCTTCTTATTATTGCAGGTCTTTCTGCGAGCTCGCAATATCAACTGGTTGGTATCACCAGGCTGATTGGCTAATGCATCTTGCTTAAGTGATCGTGGTTCGATGTCCTGTTTGTGACAGCCTTGCAGCCTATCAAAGGTGGGCGTAGATTGGACATTAGCTTCTAGACTAGCAGGTTTGAATAGAAACCACATTACAGTTCAACTTTCACCTGACTTGGCGTCAATAGCTCTCCCTAAAAGCTGGCCTTGGATTTGGGAATGGGGGTGAATTTCCTGCAATCTGAGTTTGTTTCTGCCTCATGGCCTCAGTTCACAGGGAAAATAAGAAAAGTATGCCTTTGGTGTCACTGGTTTCTACTTTCCTATACAGACTACCATTAATGGCTTTGGGGATATTATTTGAAATAGTCCCCGTGCAGTGATAAATGTATACATTTTGTACATCGTTGTAAAGCGTGAAATCCCTGCATAACAGGAGCGTGGATAGATAGCACACAGTAAAGGGGAGTTTAACATAATAAGAGAGAAGACATATACCTCTGCTGCCATTTCTTCTGTCTTATCTACTCAAGCTTACACTGAGTGATGGGCTAATTTTTTTCTCCCCACATGAGAGGCTTGCCAAGCAGATGAAAGGATCTGACTACACCTTCAAAACGAGCCTCTATACATGCAATGGACAGTTTATTCAGGCAAAACTCAAGAAAAGTGCTCAAGGGAAATGATACAATTTGCTATCATAGGATACTAGCAATTGCCTTTTTTGTTATCTGCAAACAAAACGTGTACAATAAACATTTCTATGAATACCAAGTATTGTTCAAAAGTTTACATGTACGTATAAAGTTTTGAAGAATCAGCAGCTTATTCCAGCAAACTCATGGAAAATCATGTAATTCTAGAAATACCAAGAATTACTTAAAACTGTAGGAAGAATCATCATGTAAGCACTATAATAGGTATGAAGTCTTTTAGGATATAATAGGCTTGAATGTTGGTTTTGGGGAAAAATGTAATATTGCCCTAAGGTAAAAAGTCTGTTAATGACTGGGTCCATCCCTCACGGAGTCAAAGAACTGGTCGTACACTATAATTGGTCGTCTATCTCTTTGGTGTAAGTGCCATTGAATTCTCTCTCTCAAATGCCACATCTATCATATAATCCTCCGCACAGTTTTTCCTGTCTGCTAACTCCGAAAGACAGGTTGCCTCATGGTAACGACTCCGTAAGCAACAAGGTGTTGCAACGTGATAATACTGGACTTAAAAGCATAATTCTACGGTGAAGGCCTTAGGAGAATGCTTAAGGCTATTCTATTGAAAATACCAAGAGAATGTTCCATTAATTATACTATGAATGGATAGAGGGGAGTGATAGAATGGGAATGAAATGGGTGTACACTAGACCGGAGTCAAAGGAGTGCCATTTATAACATGTACATCCAAGGGAGGCCGACTAATGAAAGGGCAGATAGATGGTTTCTGTCTTTTCCTGTAGGTTTTGCCACTTATTTTGTACATCTTTGAAGAAATGCTTTTTCGCAGGACGTCTTGGCACAAAGACTGACTCACTGTGTTATCTGAGACATACATTTGCACAGACAAACTAATGCTATACATCTCCTTAATTGTACCACTTTTTAAATTGGAGTAGAATAGCCAAGTATAGAATTATAACAAAGTAGCTTACAATACTAATATTCTTGATATCATATTATTGACATAGACAAAATCAGAAATGGCAGACTGCACAAATACACAATCATACAAACACAGAGAGAGAGAGAGAGAGAGAGAGAGAGAGAGAGAGAGAGAGAGAGAGAGAGAAAGAGAGGGGAGCGACATGCCATAAATAATACTTAATTAACTCCCTTGGTGTGAAGTAATCAGTATCATCATGATTAAACAAGCCCAGGGGAACTCCTGTGGTTAGAGATCTACCCTCAACCTGGCCACTTTCAGCACACTAATAATCACCATGAGCCAAATCCCACACCACCACAGCAGGAAGCATCCTGAGAGCACTTGAGGTAAAACCTGGCTAGTCTTGTAGAGTGGACACACTTGGCAGGGCTCACACAAAGCCAGCAGTATCTAGCAAACAAACAGGGAAACCATCTCCTTCTTCACTCTTTATCTTACGTCTAAAAATGTCCCACCTCAAGGGGATCGACCTTGACAAGTTCTATGTACCAAAAATGTCAGACTCATGCACAATTGACTTCTTTTGCAAACTGGGGTTAGCAGGCCTCTTAAGGCCATTATCTTTGTTCCATAGCTTCGTTGCAATGTTTGCTATTTTAAAGGCAAAATTCAGGACACAATGGTGTGTTGTATGTTGTTGTTTTTCCAGAAAGGCACAGCCACTAGAAAGATGGTTTCACCACAAGTGCTTGGCATTTCTTAAGTCGGCTGTTGTTGCTCTTGGCGAGACGAAAATCCCCACAACGAATCCTGTGTAAGAGCCCATGTACAGACACAGTCTGCTGGCCACACCCTTTAATCTAAACTACAAGAGACCGTAATCTAGTTTTCAAACAAACAGAAGTTCTCACTTTCAGTTAAGCTCCACAGTTTCCCCAAATCTGCCTTGCAAACAGCTGCGCAAAGCTTATCTTCTGCTAACTGTAATGAAAAGACTTTAATGCCCAAATCCCTATGAAAAGTCACCCAGCTTTCTATTAGCAGTAGAGGAATCATGTTTTCCCATTAGACAACAAATTGGAATAGTCTAGTTTAGTCTGTCTACCTAAAGATAGATTCCTACAGATGTCTACAAATGATCATGATGGCTGGGCTCCTAACAACAGGTACAATGTACTAAGTCAATGAGTAATGACACAAAATACAGTGATCAACACTCCAGCCTTCTATTTGAATTGAAGGAATTGACAAATTGTTTTCCTTACATTCTAGTCACTACATAAGAAAAGAGCCGAACAGACTCATAAACATACTTTCCTTTAGGGAAGCTCATAACATGAAGTACATTGTATATGTAAGTCAATGAGGTATGAGCTAAAGTAGTAAAGTCAATACTCCAGAGGTCTTGAGGATGCAGATCAGTGAAGGTGTTTGAAGTCTTCAATGAGACGTTTCTTGCCTTAACTAACAATATTCCCTGGGAAAATATTCCCATGAGCTAACTTTCATGAATGGCAATGACTCATCAGAGATTATTTAAATAAAACAGTAATGACTCATAACAGATTATCTGCTGAGATCAACCTAAATGCTCTACTGGTAGTGGAAAACAAGGCCTAGTAGTCACATATCAAATTTTGGCCCCTAGCATCCCCCTCTCAAACTGCAGTTGTTACCTTCGCCAAGAAGGTTATGTTTTCGTGGCTGTGTGTCTGTCTGTATGACTGTCTGTCTGTCAACAGCATAACTTAAGAAGGCTTGAATGGATTATCTTGATATTTGGTAGGTGGGTAGGTCTTGATGAGACCTCGAAGTGATTAGATTTTGGGCCCCCTGGCAGCTTGTGATGGTACTGCAGCGGAACTTCCGGTTTTGATATCTCATGATCTGGACATGCTAGGGTAAAGATTTTTAGACGGTGGGTAGCTCTTGTGCTCGGGAAGAAGTGACGTAAGTTTGGGCCCCCTAGCGGCTTGTTTGGGAACTGTAGGGGCGTTTGTTTGAAAATGTTTGAAATAGGATAACTCAAAAACCAGTTTTGTGATTTTCCATAGGTACTTTTATTCCGGGAGGTACTTTTACTAGATTTTGAAGATATGCTGCATGGAGGTGTATTCTTATTCCGAGGGGACACTTTCATTTGGGACCTGAGAGAAAGTGCGGCCTTAATATTATCAAAGTTTGCCAGTGTGGTGAGTTTGCATGTGTGCCCCCATCTTATCGCCGCTGGTTGTCCAGTACAGTACTGGCGATACTTTCTACACATAAGCACGGCCACCCCACCCACATGAGTTACCTTGTGACCATCCATATCCTCCCTCCTCATAAGATCGTATTTTGACACACAGTGTTTTCAAATAGCCTGTTAAAATTACCAAAATGCATAGATTTCTTGTTTCAAAGACTGTTTTTTGAAATTGCCGACATTTATTTTTTTCAAAACTGTAATGTTTTTGTTTTTCAGATCAGAAAGCGCAAATCACCTGAATATGAATGCTCGCTAAAACATCACACGTCGTAGCAGAGACTCATTTATTTGTGCGAAAAACACGCTCGACTCTCGGGCAAAGATTGTAGACTCTATGACGACGCCGGCTTAACCACCCTTCGGCACAACACACCAGCTCCGCAGGCACGTGGCGCGGCGGCAACTTTGGGTAGGGATTTCTTACTAGAGTGTACCAGTGTGTACAAGTAGCGCAGTCATTTCCACATGTCGCTTACCGAGCGTGAGGCTCAGGCTATTTACCAAGCAGGGGAGTCTGAAAAGGAATGCGACAATCACAACTACGGAACGGCCCCGGGTTTGAGCCGCGATGCCGCGGTAACGTATGCTGCAGCAGGGCAGCCCAGCCGAGCACAAAACGATCAGGATTGTTGTCAAGACGTCGATCGGTGGGGCAATGGCGGGACGACCTGTTATGGTACAGAGGAGTCCAGCCAAGAAAACCTCACTTACAACAACCCGGAAAACCACACCTACAACGACCCCAAAAACGACACCTACACCAACCCGGAAGACCACACCTACAACAACCCGGAAAACCACAACTACAACAACTGTGGGTCAGAAAATCACACATACAGCCAGTTATCACAGGTGTATAATAATAGCCCAAACGGGACGGACGAAGAAAACGATGCAGAAGACAACCCCGATAACCACACATACAACAACCAAGATAACCACACCTACAACAACCCCAAAAACCACACATACACCAACCGGGGGTCAGAAGGCGACCCAGAAAATCACACATACAACCAGATGTCACAGGCTACAGAAGAAGACCACACGTATAATAACAGCTCAGACGCGACTGACGAATTTACCCCCCACAGGGGTCAGCAGCAGCAGCCAGTGGAACGTCTGATCCCAAACGTAATGTATGGACAGTCTACTCAACAACAGGCTTCGGGTAAGTGTTTCACGATAATAAATAACGATAACTTAACGATAAATAATGATAACTTTTCCAAACATTTGCCAATTGCCAATAATACCTCAGTACCCAAGCAAAATAAAGAAAAGAAATACTTAAACAATTAATGAATATGTAATGTAGTTATTTGATGTTTCTACGTACTGTTACTAAAAAAAACAGGACGGTTGACTTCTTTGGAGGCAGTAGAATAGTAATGAATAGTCCCGCGTCTTAAAGGAATGGGGACTTTGTGATCTTAGGAGAAATATAGTTGTTTCAAGATCTTCTAGATAGTGAAATCTTGGGGAGATTGTGGTAAGGCCACACCAATTTAATTTGTTGGTTCTCGGATTTTTCCAGAAAAAATATGAAGCGACAGGGCGAAAAAAATAAAAAAATAAAAACAGGCCTGAGTGTAAGGGTGTTAAAATGGCACTTTTGGGTGTTGTGCAGGAGGCCGCCTTTGTTGTAATTTACACTTCCTTGTCGTTGCCAGTATGATAATCTGGTCATGCTAATTCCATACTTTGATCCCTTGCTACATCAAAGTCTTGTCATATAGGTGTTAAATGTGGTATTGTTCCTCTTGCCAGACGACTGTCTGACTTGCAAACTGTGGCTTTGTTTGTGATTTGACAATAAAAGCTGGGAGATATGTGGATTGGGAGGGCAGTCTGTGACAGAGAGAGCTTGAGAGAAGGTTGCAGAGAAAGACTGTCCCAGCCCCACAACTCCCGTGCGTGTGTATCGGCAATGCCTGTGTCCTGCGTGTGTTCTTGCTAGCCCTGTAGTTAGTTCCCCGTGCAGCATCCAAAAGAACCGGAATAATACCTCGGTTACATTTGGCGACGAGGATGGGATGCTGTTTCAACCAACATCTAGGGGGACGCTGCAGGGCAGAGCCATGCCAGGACCTGAGGAGGGCCGGAGACGCGCACGGGAGGGCAGGACCAACACCAGGGACAAGCGGACCTCGGCAGGCGGACTGTGCAGATGGACGTGCAGGTGGACGCTGCAAGAGGGAAACTTGAGAGCCGCACCGGAGGGGCGGGAGTTTGATGATGGACGTGCGGAGTGTGAGGACTGTAGGGCCGGGAGAGCCAAGACCACGAGGCGTCGGGGCCGTGACCTGGAGAAGACCCGGGCGGCCAGCCGGACTGAAGAAGAGTCGGTCCAAAGAGTGTGTCAGTGATGCGGTGGGTGTAAGAATTTCATGCGCACAATGTCAGACCGTCCAAAGTTTAGTTTTGATGTGTTAGGGTTAGTTGAGGTTGTTAGATTTGATGTTGTTATTAGGATTCTTAGTATGTCCGAGGTAGGGAGAAAATTTATGGGTGCATGATCTCTGTGGAAACCCAGACTTCGGGGGTTGGGCTTCTCGGTCCTTCAGGATATTGTGTCTCCCGGGTTTGGAAGTCTGGTTGTGTGGTTGTTCGTTGTTGTTTGTCCGTAAGTTCATCTTAGTATTCGTTATCTTTATCTTGTTTTGGACTTCTAAGGGTTGTGCCAAAGTTTGAAGCAAATTGTGATCAGGGTTTTACATTTCAAAAGGTTGGCAGTTTGGCCGGTTGAATATTCATGTGAGCATTGTGTCCAAATTTGTTGTCTTTCTTTGTTGTATTTGGCTGTTGACTCAAAATTATTCATCACCTTGAGAGTGTTGACTTTTAGAGGATGATTTAAGTTTTTTCGTGGGATCAAGTAGAATAGGCTGCGAAGAGCTCTATTCAGACTGCCGTGGTTTGAGCTGGGAAACGTTCCACGTGCTCCTAGGGTGGAATGGATATTTGAGCGGGCCTGGTTTGGAAGACTTGTGTCAGCCTAGTTTGTAGAGTTTTGTTTGGAGAATATTTAGTATTCGTTAGTTTGGTTTCAGGGAGAGTTTTCAATCATATTTGTTATGGTTTTAGTTGCTGAGTTTTTATAGATAAAGGTGGACGGTCGGTTGTTTGTGCGTGTGTGTGTTGACCTTTTTCCATGGCTGATCCCTGCACCCCACACAACAAGGACGTGGGCCAAACCAGTCAGATCCTAATCGGGATACCTGAAACAGTGGACCGACGCGCCGAGGGAACTTCTCCAGGAAGACGGTGATCGGGGCTGACCAGCAGGAGACGTGGGGCGGCCGTCCGTGGGTGGCAACAAAGGGAAGGGGAAGGGACAACGCGACGCGGGGACCTGTGACGTAGAGACGAGGTGATGTGTTGTGATGTGTTGAGGACGTCCGCAGTGGAGCCAAGAGGACCTGCGAGCGGCGCTGACAGGCCGTGTGACGTGACGACGACGCCCGTGTCCATGAAGGAAGGGGTCGTGATGTGTAGTTAATGATGTGTTGAGGACGTGATTTTTTGAGATTCAGGAGTAACTAGTTATATATAAGACCGATCTACAAACTCTTTAAAAATTCACGTACTATTAAACTTGATTAATTTGATCTGTTATCTATTCTATGAAACAATATCCTCCATTCCTATGTGTAGTGTATCAGGTGTATAATTTGCTTGTATCCTGTTTTATTATGTAGTCCTATGTGCAAAATGTATATTTGCTGTAGTTATATTTGTTGTTTTATTTAAAAAAAAAAAAACATTGTACGCTCGCCGGGACGGCTCGCATTAAACTAGGGGTGCGTGTAAGGGTGTTAAAATGGCACTTTTGGGTGTTGTGCAGGAGGCCGCCTTTGTTGTAATTTACACTTCCTTGTCGTTGCCAGTATGATAATCTGGTCATGCTAATTCCATACTTTGATCCCTTGCTACATCAAAGTCTTGTCATATAGGTGTTAAATGTGGTATTGTTCCTCTTGCCAGACGACTGTCTGACTTGCAAACTGTGGCTTTGTTTGTGATTTGACAATAAAAGCTGGGAGATATGTGGATTGGGAGGGCAGTCTGTGACAGAGAGAGCTTGAGAGAAGGTTGCAGAGAAAGACTGTCCCAGCCCCACAACTCCCGTGCGTGTGTATCGGCAATGCCTGTGTCCTGCGTGTGTTCTTGCTAGCCCTGTAGTTAGTTCCCCGTGCAGCATCCAAAAGAACCGGAATAATACCTCGGTTACATGAGCATCCTATTACAGCCCCAAATGCTACGATAGGAGCCATGAAGTCAACACAAAAGGCTAGGTTAAAATTTAAACAATGAATTTTGAACTTTCAATCAAACCACTGCATTGATAGATGGAAAAACTGTAACAACTAGGAAGAAAAGGACTTTCTTCAACTGTTTGGGGCAAAATATGAGTATTTTTGAGTTGAATCAGAACCAGAATTTTTTTTTTTTTTTTTGCAAATCAGATAAAAACGAAGAGGCGAATCCGAGAACCAACAAATTAAATTGGTGTGGCCTAAATGTATAAAAAAAATTCAGGATTCTAATGAGGGCATTTAAAAAATAAATTTCCACAGTATCCATTGTATAATATTGTCACAGTCTCTCCGGACCTAATGGCTTTTTACAACGGCCCTTTTCTAGATATATTTCTAGTGGGTGGGCACTAATTCTTATCAATAAAATAGCCCACGTTTTGAGAGTTAGCCCACGTTTTGAGAGTTAAATGGATTTTGTGATGTGCTGAACAGAAATAAATGAATACATTGTTAAGCAACGAATCAAATCATATTTTCCAGAGATCAAACATCCTTTGAAGAAGTCATATCAAAACAAAAATACTCAGTGTTTGGATCAAAAGGGTTGCATTCTCAATGGAATGCAAATTGTTTTTCAGCACTCGAGCTCATGAGAATTTTTTTAATACTGGTCAGCCTTCTTTTATTATTAACGTAGAAAGACTGAGATGACAATGAACAAACTTTTATCTATCAACCAGAACCAAATTGTAAATGAAATATTCCGCCATTTCTTCTCAGTGACTGAGAATGAGTCTCTGGTGTCCAGTCTATCGTGGTTGGGGCAGGCTCTCTTCGGGGCTATAATACTTTTCCCCCACCCAGGTCACCTGGCTGCCCAGTGGGAGTGTAACGCCTGTAGGAGCTTTGCTAATAGGGTTGTGTACGCCAGGAGTTTATTAGCCCCCCACAATATCGTTGTGGGCTGATTGAACTCCCGTTGTGCAAAACCTACCGGGGAGCCTAGTTAAAGTCGGGCGGTCTAAAGCTCCTGCATCCCCGAAGAGAACCCGCCAAAGCATCGATAGACTGAACATCAGGCTAGCAAGATACATGTAGGAAATGCTATCAGAAACGTCTGACTCTTCAGAGAATTTATAATTATTCAGTTGCTTCATATATATTGTATCATACATAATGCTGTACATAGGTGTCTAACCTTCATTGTCGACTTAAAATTGTACACTTCTACAGGAAGGCGCAGAAGCGTCGAGGACGACGACAAAGACGATCACAATGAACGACGCAACTGCCTTGCCCATATCCAACAAGCGGTGAAGAATTGGAGAGTCCTTCTCGCCGTTACCACTACCTTCATCATTGCCGTCGTGGTCACCGTAGTTTTCCGCGTGATTTTTAGTTCTTTCCCGCCAAAAGCAACTCAAACACAGGTTAGCCCTTCATATATGTTTCCAAACTCATCCAAGTCCTCAACCATGGCAATGGACCCTGTGACGTCCATGGGGTCCTCAACCGTTACCATGGACCCTGTGACGTCCATGGGGTCCTCAACCGTTACCATGGATCCTGTGATGTCCATCGGGTCCTCAACCATTGCAATGGATGTGGTGACGTCGACATCCCACCGCGACTGTGCCTCCGCCTGGCTGGCTGGCAACAAGACTACGGGGCTCTACACCATCAAACCCCTGGGTGGGGAAAGATCCCTGATGGTTCTATGCCACATGGACACGGCAAAAGGCGGCTGGACAGTGTTCCAGCGCAGGTTCGACGGCAGTGTGAGTTTTGACAAGCCATGGCGCGACTACAGGGACGGTTTTGGCGACGTGCGTGGCGAATTCTGGCTGGGACTGGAGGCCATCCACCAGATTGTGAGCCGGGAGACCCACGACTTGCGGATTGAGTTAGGAGATTGGGAGGGGAAGGAAGTGTATGCCCAGTACAGCCAGTTTAACGTAAGTAACGAGTCAGATGGGTATCGTATTGGCTTGGGTGAATATAGCGGAACTGCCGGAGACGGTCTTGGTGTTTATCAAGTATACTATAAGTTAGGCTCGAACACTACGCTGATTAACTATGTGAAGGGCCACACGTTCAAAGTTTCGAAAGCAAAACTGGGCTGGTGGTATGACCGGTATGATAGTCCCGCTATATCAAATCTGAACGGCGTGTATAGAAACGCATCGGTTTTTATTCATAAGGTTAGTGGCTCTATTCACTGGAATTCTTGGACTCATTATTCCTTGAAGACCACTTGTATGATGGTGCGCCCAGCGATGTTCCTATCTTAACAGGTGTAGAGCTGTGTACGTAACACTTGTATGGACTTGTAACTTATGAACAGGTTTGGCCAATCATCTAAAAGTTAAACATTTAGTACTGTGGGGTCGTTTGGCGCAACGACAGAGTACTCGACTCAGAACCAAGAGGTCCCGGGTTCGAGTCCTGACATGCCACCGACCTTGTGCCCTTGGGAAAGGCACTTTACACGACTTTCCTCACTTGACTCAGGTGTAAATGAGTATTATGTGTTAGGTGTGCACGCTATCAGCATACTTGCTGCCTAGGGCACACTTTGTATTGTCATGTTACAATTTCTGAATAAAAAAAATAAATAAATAAACATTTAGCCAACTGTCTTTGTAATGGGAATTGTTGTTTTATATACGGGTGTTTATATCTGAAACCAAGAGTATTTAAAAGTTTTCCAGATTTTCAAGTGTTGAATTGTCAAAATTTTCATCTTTGCTGAGATGCAGTTTTGGGGATATCATTAGTGTAAAACATTGTGTCCACTACATGTCCACTGGTGTTTTATTTTAAACGGGTACACAGGTATAGGTGCACCAAATGTTCAGGTGCGGGCTTGTGCTTTGTAATTGTTGATGTCTTTACCTATCACCTGACATTACACACACATATATATCTATCTAAATGTCATAGCCACCCACCCGACTAAATGGCCCCCTACAGGGGTAGGGAGGGCCTGACAGTAGGAGGTTGTGTAACACAGACAAATAAATGCCACTGCTGTAGCAAAAGTACAGAGAATCGTGCATGGTGAGCTGTGTGTTTTATTTTCTAGAAAATATAAAAAGAAGGCAATTAAACTTTATGTAAATAATAATGCTACAATAGCAACAAACATTCAGACTAATCGCAGGTAAATGAATAATCATCCAAATCACATGACAGCAGGCAATAATAACATGGCCTCCCTGTGTGATCTAATATTAAAGCATGCAGATCATACGGTGGCAAGGCAGTATCCATTGGCCAGAGCTGTGGCCATTAGCCTATGGACACTCCTCTGGCCAATGGATACTGCCTTGCCACCGTATGATCTGCTGGAGATTAGTGTGATCAAGGTACTGTACACGGTATTAAGAAAATCTAAGGTTTTGGAGCACATTCATACGGCTTTGATGTGCGGCTAGGTAACTATAGAAACAAACTCATTATAGGGTTGTATTTTTTGACACACGGTATTTTCAGACAATTTGTTGACATTATATTATCATGCATGCATTTTACGCACGAATCTTGTTTCATAGACATGTTTTGAAAACGCAGACATTTTTTTTCTAAATTGTAATGTTTTTGTTTTAAGATCAAAAAGAATAAAAGATCATCTGAATATGAATGCTAGCTGAAATGTCACACTTCTTTAATAGTAGACTCATTTATTTGTAATCCCACGACATCGCTGTGCAGCTCATACTAGCAACAGTCTTGAGATCTTGGTTTGTACATATTGGAGGGCAGTTAAAATTTACCAAGTAGCTGAAGGTTCTATTCGCCAAGCAGAGGTTTAGGCTTCTGTTTATTTTTGACGTGTTTTTAGGCGTTTTTATCGGGCTTTCTTTTTTGTACCGGTTACATCTTTTTGTTCACCAGCAGGCTTCATCTTGTAGCCACCAAAAGATCTGCTTGGAGCTTCAAGCTAAGCAAATAAGAGGAATAGGAAGCACTTTTTGAGCGAGGATTTGAGGAAGCACTTTTCGAGCGAGGCATGAGAGCCGATGCTGTACATGTGCGTGTGACTTAAGGTGTTCCCACATGTCGCTCCCCCATCGCGAGGTTTGGGCTATTTACCAAGCAGGGCGGGATAGCAAAGAATGCGGCAGTCACAGCTACAGAACGGTCCCTGATTCGAGCAGTGGCGCAGCGGTAACGTATGTTACATCAGTAACGTATGTTACATCCAACCAGCGTAGTCGAGCACAACATGAACAGGATTGTTATCAAGACTTGAATCTGAGCGACGATGGGGGGACAACTTATCGTGGAACAGAGCAGTCCTGCCAAGAGCTTCGGAATCAGGAACAAAGCTTGGGTTTGGATGACGATACAGAATTTCCAACGAGTCCAAAATTGAAAGAAGACGATATAGGTAGAAGGTTTTCTTTTTACCTTCGCCAAGAAGGTTATGTTTTCAGTAGCGTTTGTCTGTCTGTTTGTCTGTTTGTGAACAGCATAACTCAAGAAGCTATGGATGGATTGTCATGAAACTTGGTAGGTGGGTAGGTCTTCATGAGACCTAGAAATGATTAGATTTTGGGCCCCTGGCGGCTTTTGTTGGTACTACAGCTTAACTTCCTGTTTTGATATCTCATGATCTGGACATGCTAGGGTGACGAATTTTGCATGGTAGATAGCTCTTGGGCTAGGGAAGAAGTGACATAAGTTTGGGCCCCCTAGCAGCTTGTCCTGGAACTGCAGGATCGTTTGTTGAAAAAATCTTCTAAGAAGGATAACTCAAGAACCAGTTAACGGATTGACATGACTAAATGACAATTATGCAAATCATGATCTAATTTGCATAATTAATTAGGAAATTCTATAAATCTGCTTCGTTCGATAATAGGACTATGAAACACTTGTGACATATGTAATTGAGAACGAGGGGATCATTAGCAGATAAATATGTAAATGAGCACCTAATTTGCATAATTAGTGGGAAATTGCTATAATATCATAGTAGTATTACTGCTGGGAAATTAATACTTTGCCGCATTTGGAAATTAAGTGAAGCTGAACATCATTCAACATAATTTATTCAAGTCATGACCTTTTTTGCATAATTTATGAGATGTTAGAATAGCGCTCTTTCTTTCTTAAGATAAGACTGTCATTGGGTGGAGAATATGATCAACAGATATGATTCATGCAAATGAGGCTCTTATTTGCGAAATCAATGACTAAAAATGTATAATTCGTCCACCAGAAGGGTATACACCATTTGGCGAAGGTATGAGGTCGTGGAACTCTTGTTTCAGATTAAGCTGATCAGGTTTCAGATTTCTATTGATAGCAACATTTAATTCTTCATCCTCCTCTCAAACTGCAGTTGTTTGGTTAAAGATGCTTATAAATAAAGCTGATCAGGAAGAAAGGCCCATCTTCAGATTTAAAGCCCGGGGTTCCGATCCCAGGGATCGGCGTTAATGACTTTTTAATTCATCCAGGGTGAACGGGCCCGGCCAGGCTCCCAGAGCGGCTAGCCTGCCAGGACAGTGGCCGTCCCCGGCTGCGAGGGGATTACTGAAGCCCTGTGTAATTAATCAGGCGTGAAACGACCGGCTAATGTAAACAGTGCTGGGGACAGAGGCCTAGGAAACGATTTTGTGACCAAAACTGGCCATACGTGTACTTATAATCAAATAAGGAAAAAAAACAAAGAAAGTAATTTATCTACAAATAACGTTATACACATTTGTAGAATCACATGTGCCACATGGCACAAATCGCTACGTAGCAGGGGGTCTGCCTCAGTGTTTGTAAACATCGAAGCTCAACTGCCAGATTGGAGAACAACACTCGACTCGACCTTTATTGTCAAAGGGAATATATTCAATCGACGAGAAAAAAATCAAACAATTTTTAGTGCCCGGCTTACATCGTGTAACAGACAAGACATGTTATCATAGAATAAGTACGACAAGGGAAAGTCGTTATCAGTACTCATATTTTATTCCAACGGAAATAAAGGAAAGAAAACCGTTCACTGCTAGGAATACCTAAGTGTACCGTGAAACGTCGGGCGCTGACAGAGCCCCCGTCGCAAGATGCCGCGATGTGCGCATTTGTGCACACATTTCATCCGACCGCCATTTTTGTCGTCAGCTGTGGAGAAGAATGACGATCACAAACAAACGCATCGATACCATATTCGTGTACTTCTTCTTGCGATAGTATCACGGGGAAAATGTCAACTTTATTTATTACATAAATCCATTTATTCAGAATATATATTCACCCTTATAGAGCCACCATTTCCTATGTTAGCAAAAAAGTTTGGTGGAATTATGAACCTCCACATTTTTTGTTGGTGGGGTCACGGCGGGGTCATGTTGTTGTTTTTCCATGGCTGGGTTTGGCGGGTGGAGGGGGATTTCCGAAAACAAAAGTTTTGCCCCCGCGCGCGCAACAGCCCAGATAATGACATGTTTGCGGTGGGTAGAGTCTACATCTTTTATGTAGGTCTGTTAGAATCTCCGAAATCGACAGAATGGCAAGATTGACTTATTTTACATGCTCGATATGCGGACGGAGCTTTCACGAAGAAGAATGACGCCATTTTCCTTTCTTTTTCAGCATATAACATAAGGCCATGCAGTTTTCAGCCATGCATCCATACAATGGTCATACGTAATTTGCTCTATATAGATTCTTTTTTTTTGTTTGTTATATTTTGGGTGTAATAGATCTACTTATATTCAATTGATTTACATTTCGATAATGATATCGGGGCCATTCATGGTCTGAAGTTCAAAACGAAAGAGTTTCAAAAGCGATGAAAGTACGTGTTCAGCATGGTGAAATGTGTTTCTTCGGAGGTAAGTATAATAACCTGCAGGCCAATTTCGGTTCACGATTTGTCGTCGAGGTTACTTGACAATATTATTAGACAGTATAAGTAGACAATCGCGGGAAACGTGTCAAGTACATTTACAACTAAAATTCATTTATTCATAACACATATTCACCGAGTGGAGGGAGATTTCCGAAAACAAAAGTTTTGCCCAGATAATGACATGTTTGCGGTGGGTCGAGTCTACATTTTTTATTTAGGTCTGTTAGAATCTCCGAAGAAGAAGGACGCCAAGTTTCAGGATTGAATTATCCAAACTGCTAGATGTGAGGACGCACAACATACAACAAGAAGTGGGGCGCCATTTTTCCTTTCATTCAATTTTTTGATAATATGACCTGGTCGTCATTCGATCACACGGCGTACATACGTCCTACTTTTGAACTGGTTTCGATAATCCATGATTTGTCCAGTTAATCTATTCATATAATTTAGATTGTTTTTGCTTTCATTTGGGTTGGGTTTCATTCCTAATGCTTGAATTGTAATCGCTGCAAAGTGAATATTTGATATCCATCAAAATTCAAATACCTTCAAGCGCGGTGCGTGTTCAGCGTGGAAGTGTTTTTCAGGGACAAAGATGTTTACTTGCAGGTAAGTTTTTTTCCCCGGCGGCGAGATAAGTTGGCAATTTCTTAGGCATTGCAAATATTTTATAACACTGATCAATAAAATACTTCGAACATGTATAATAATCATCAACGGAGTTTGAAACAAACAAAAAATAGATTAAAGATTACATACATAGTTACATATATCACAAGGCACCAATGCATAAACCAAAAATTTAACAAACACAAATTCGTATGCAAGAAGATATGGTGGTGCAGAACAAGACATATAAAAGTGCACACAACCAAACTGAATTTGTTATCCCGCCCATTACTGGAGAACCAAACGGCCACGTGCACGACCACGACCACGACCACGACCTCGACGCCCCTGTCCACGTCCACGTCCTGGGCGTCGACGTGGCTCCTCCAGGGGCGCGTCATTGCCGGAGGCATTCTCCACTGGCTCACCCCCGACTGCCCCGTCCTCCACAGGCGCGTGCACGTCCAACGGGAGAATCAAACGGCCACGTGCACGACCTCGACGCCCCTGCCCGCGACGTCCACGTCCTGGGCGTCCACGTGGCTCCTCCAGGGGCGCGTCATTGCCGGGGGCATCCTCCACAGCCTCACCGTTGACAGTCCCGTCCTCCACAGGCGCGTGCACGTCCAACGGGAGAACCAAACGGCCACGTGCACGACCACGACCTCGACCTCGACGCCCCTGTCCACGACGTCCACGTCCTGGGCGTCCACGTGGCTCCTCCAGGGGCGCGTCATTGCCGGGGGCATCCTCCACAGCCTCACCGCTGACAGTCCCGTCCTCCACAGGCGCGTCTTCAGCGTCAGCGCCATCCACTGTCTGACCGGCGACAGCCCCGTCCTCCACAGGCGCGTCTTCAGCGCCAGCGCCATCCACTGTCTGACCGGCGACAGCCCCGTCCTCCACAGGCGCGTCTTCAGCGCCAGCGCCATCCACTGTCTGACCGGCGACAGCCCCGTCCTCTATCCTCGCGTCCACCACACCACCACCCGCCTCAGCCCCGTCTTCCTCGGGCACCTGGAAGCCGTGATTCCATGCTTTGTCCATGAACTGTGCCCACACCTCTGCCAGGAAGCCGTAGCTTTTGGCAACCAGCTGCTTCTTCCCCTGCTGCTGTCGAGGATTCCTGGCATCTTCTATCAGCCACACTGAGGTGTGGGCCCTGTCCACGTGCTCATTCTGTGGGAATAAGAGAGAAACTTATGTTATAGTTTTATAGTGAAATCCTGAACTCAGTAACCTTATGGAGTTGACTGTGATGACATTTTGGCAGTATGCTTTGCATTGTGAAGCACTGTCCTAAGAAATAGAGAAATCCTACCAAGAACACTCAAAGCCTTAGCCTGCGGGAGTGGATGTAAGCTAACCAGGGTGGTACACGGGCTATATCATTACTTTTGCAGCAAGTCAAACTCACCCAATCGAGGATAGCCAGGTTCACCCGCAGCAGATAGTTTGTCCTGCCAAAGCTTATCCGCTTGTCGTGGTAGACTAACATGGCATTGTTAAATGACTCCACATAGTGCGTGTCTTTGGCCTGTTAGGAAAGAATGAAAAAGAAAATCACTCACAAGCAATATGACACAGTGTCATTGAAGGGGTAAGAAAGGTTGTGTTCTTTATCAAAAGTTAAAAAAAGAACTCACTTGTGGAACATGAACCTTAGTCTTTTCAAACCACCGCCGACCATTCTACGCAAATTACATAGAATGAGAATAAAGAAGCTACATTGTAATATACCTTCCAGAATATTATTAGAGTATGTAGGGCATAGCTTACATGGACATAGTTTTCGGCCTTTTTGTACACCACCGTTTTCCTCAGGAACTCCCTGAGCTTCTCTTCAGCCTTCGGGTTTGTGATGGGCTTCCTCCAGGGAACGTAGTCATCTCCCTCCACCCGACACCTGGATGTATGGTGGCAATTGGAGTGGTCACCCTGAAAATATATGACGGAACATTTCGCTACTTGCAAGTGTTATACATGGCTGTACTGCACACAAGCACGCACGTACGCACTTCAAGTGGTTTACGCCTGAACTGCACACAGACATAGAATACACACGTACAGACACACACACACACACACACATATATATATATATGTATATATATATATATATATATATATATATATGCACATTGGGAGAGAAGGAGTTATATCAGCTCTAACTGTACACCATTGTATGGAGACGTTATGCATTAGGGGAACAAAGTTGTTTATAAGGATCATACATTGTGTCAGTGTGTGCACGTACCTTGTAATGGTTGATTATATTGTCTATGAACCCTCTGAGCTTCTGGGCATCACCGCCACAGTTCTTCATCGCCCAGTAAATATGGGTCTTCACGGCAGCAGCTGAAAGGGATCGACAGAATAATCAAGGCCTCTTTCAACATATCAAAAACAACCAAACCTGCATGGGAATAGTAAAGACCTAACACCCAGAAATGTGGAGAAGCTAGACTACCTTTATCAGCCAGTTCAAGGAACCAGGTGATCCCCTCCCGTTTCTGTGCCCCAGACGTTATGGTCTTCACGGTCTTGGAGATGTTCTTGGTAGCTGAAAGAAGGCGTGCGATCATTCTGTAAGCTGCGATTATGATAACCGTTCTGATTGATTATCTGTACATTGTTTCCTGTTACCTTGTGATTTCGAACCAACACTCCGTGGAGGAAAACGTGGCCTAATTATTTGCACAAGAAACTAGCTAGTCACTTTTTTGTTGATCAACACGAAATGGTACAGCTGGGCACAGAGGTGAATGCCTTTAGGGGCTATTAGTCGCATGTATTACTTCCTAAAATTCAGTATGTACTACTGGTATATGGATCTATCTTTGGGTTAGTGACGAATTGTTAAAATGCTGGCAATGTTTGAAAAAAATTACGAATGCCCCTTACCGTGCCAGGTGTCATTACCGTTCTCGGTAGGGTGTCCGGCGGCAGCCCTGTCTTCCACTATCTTATTGACACTTGCATTGTTGTCGTGGGCATGGACAACAATTTCCAGCCCTGGAGGGAATAAAAAAACAACAACATATAGGTACCACCAGAGTATAGAGACAAAAAAAACTTCATATAAATTGTATGCTGCTGCATTTGTTGTTTTTTTTGTTTTTTTAGAAGAACCCACCTTTGCCATCTGCCCACCGGTAAAAGCGCTCAACTCCCTCCTTCTCGTGGCTCTGGGCATACCGGATCTCCTCTTTTGACACAGTTTCCACACGGAGTGCTTTATGGGACCTGTAATTATAAAGAAAGTTTTTGTACAGATGAAAATCAGAAATCACCCATCACGGTTTACATCTGTGAACAATGGTCATTAGTATTTTCCCACGAAGGTTATGACACAACGCGTACCAGTTTACCTACCTGTCACCCAAGAAGACCACGTCCGAGAACTGCGCGTTCTTACGCCAGCAATGGCGAGCGTCACTCACGATGGAGATCCCCCTGTATTCGTCCCCGTCAGCCTCAGACTGCAGAGCGATCTCCTGTTGAAAATATTTGGATGTAGATACATTGAATCACAGTGAACTTTTACCGGTTGGTACCGTTACAACCTGTTTTACATTTATGGGTAGATTGCTTACATGAACATTTAGGGTCATGTGGGGAATGACGAATAAACGATAGCCAGGCCAGTAAATAAACTCTGTTACCTCCTGTAACGCCAGTGCGCAGGACTCGTGTGCCAACTTAGACACCACCTCACTGTACATTGGCTCATCTGAAAGAATTCAATAAAGAATAATGTAATGTTTGATGCGAAGATAACTGATACTGAATGTATGATCACTTATTCTAAACATGTCTACAATTTTGCGTTTTGTGTGTTACGGGCCGACCGCAGTCATACTGTGTATTTAAATTTCTATTTCTGCATTGTAAATGCGTTGTGCTCAATCCATGTAATCACTGTAAAATGGAAGGGTAAGTATACGTTCTAAGGCCAACCAAGCGGAACCCAAGCGGAAACGCAGGAGTTTTGTACTGAGCAGGTAAAAATCTACAGGTAGGTCTTAGTAATGGGCAGTTCCCATGCATTCATATCATAGTTGATATAGTACACATGTAGTATTGTAGCTTACAGTGGTTTCTCATGTTGCTGTCCTCGATGGCCCCGATTCCCGCTGCGCTACAGATCTTCTGGTACTGGGTTGGGCGAATTCCCGAGGAGAAGTACCCGTGTGCCATCCTGAAACAGAAGTTGTTAGCAAATAGGTGAACGCATATTACTACTCGCGATGAATGTGTTATAACGTTAGCTCCGTTGTTTGAAGTACACTTTTGAGAACATGGTCCTTATTCTGAAGAGGGAGTTATTATTCTCGCCAAAAGAGCTAGCAGATAAATGGCTTTGTAATGGGATCATATTTCGGTCAGTTTGTGGAAACCAAACGTACGAGGAAAAACAAAACAAAACGTTCAAAAATGTAAATCAGTATAATTCATGTATATGCATTTTTTTATATTTCGTTCAACGAAACCGCCCGCTGCCGGACAGGCCCCTAGCCTCTTCTGAAATATGACCCCTATTTTATATCCAGGTACCGAATTTTCGCGGGGTAATTATGATCAGTAAGGAGATACTCCTCGAACCTTTTGAGACCCGCTTATCGCAAGAAAGTTTGATAGACTGGTGAATTTGGTAAAACTTACGCAGAATATTACCTGGCCGTAGATGCTATTCTACTCTACTCTACTCATAACTTGTCATCGTCCAGGCTAACGGCCACAGAATGTGTCGCTATCCGTCATGGATCATTAGACAGTTTAGGGTTTCTATTGTAAATGGGATTTCCCTGTTGGGTAACACGTGAACGATAAGAGATTTACAGACTAACCCGCACTTGTCTTTTGTATACTATACGACATGGCTTGCAAACGGCCTAAATACACAGGATCTTGTACTATTTTTGTTCATTGCTGAAGGTTATTTTGTAAGCAAAAATAATAACTTGTAACAGCAAATATTGTCCGTCGCTTTATCTGATTACGTGAAGGTAGCATGCTCCCATCTTTCACTTTGTATCGACTTTTCAAGACTTTACATACAAATAGTAGAAATCATATAACAAGATTGGAACCATACCTGTAGTTCACAAGAAACCTCTTGAAAAAGTGAGGCGACGAGTCCCACATGACCCTGTGGTTACTTCCACACTTCAGGACGACTTTCGCTGCGTGGCCAAGCATCCTGGGGGGGTCTGTCATGGCCAACACCTCCGGGCACTTGATGGCGTGGTCGTGAATGCTGGACGCGAGGCAGGAAATGGCGGTCGGGGTGGTGAAGAAGATAGGCTCGTCCATGGTGTCCGGGCTGGCCGCGGAGTACCCGTTCTTCGGCTTCAAGGGAGAGCCAGCTGGACCCAGTTCCCCACAGTCTGCAAGCAGGCGAGCAGCGTCGGCGTTCTCCCGGGCCTCCAGCCAGAAGGACAGTGCCGTGAAGATGCCCTCCCGGAAGGACACCTTCTTCCCACCCTCCTCGCCCATCTTGGCACAGACGTCCTTTACCTTGAAGCGGAAGTCTGCTATCTCCTCGGTTGAGCCAAGGATCGTCATATTGTAGGGCTTATCTGCCCTACCCTCGGACACAGCATCCCTCCTCTTCTTGTTTCTGGCGCGTACCGCGTCCGGCGTCTCCGACGGCCAGCTCTTACGCTTCTCAGCCCTATTGGCCAGGGTACTAGCTGCACGAAGCATACTTTGACACAGAAATAAAAGCTAAAATAGCGAAATAAGGACGAGCGAAAAGATACGATGTATGCACGAGGCGAAATGGCGGGAGAAAAGAAGGCAATAAATCAAAGGGGTCAGGTCACATCCTTGACAGGTCCTGTCGATATTTTTTTTTATTTTCTTTTATATTCCACAAGGGTTTTGTAAAAAAAAGTATGTACAGGTATAACGAACGCAGGTGAAGTGGAGGCAAATCAGCTTTACCTCCTTATTGTCTAGTTTATGTATCATGACCTTCGTATGGGTCACTGAAACCACAACAAAACACTTGAGAAAAATTATAATGACACATCGCAGTCCTGTTTCAACTCTTATATTCATCTTTTATCAGACAATGTCAACATTAAATGTATCAAACACAACCTTTGCGCATACCACGCGTTTCTCAAAAAAATCATGTACTAGTATTTATTCTATTTTGCGTCTGCATGTTTTTTTAATTCCCTCTATTTTTCTGTTTCTGTTTGACACGTTCTGTTTCTGTTTGACACGTTTCTGTGAGGCCCAAAGAGTTCCCGCGTTTTTCCTGATTGAGTCCATATGTGTGTGTGCGTGTGTGTGTATTTCAGATTATTTCCTCTCAATTATCTGAAGCATGGTTTTGGAAACATCAGACATCTACCTTAGCCTAACTGAAGTTAGAAATCAAACCCTTTGTTTGTTTTCTGCTGTAAGTACGGATGGTACTTATACAAGATTCCTGTTCAGTTGAAATATTTTTGGACACAGCCGGTCACCAGCGCTAATCATTTCCGTTATGGGTCACGACAACTTACAAAAGCAAACAGAAGACAAGGGATCGCATCCAAACTTTAGTGCGCAAAAGTTTCTAATGAAAGGAGACGAATGAGCAGCTGAAATTGATAATTCATCAGTCCATATATTGATACATTTAATCTGTATAAAGCATAGACCTCTGTTTGGTCCGTTTGTCCACTTGATGGGGACTCCACCGCAAATTTTGCCACACGTTCCTGTGTGACCCGAAAAAGTTCCCGCGCATTCTGCTACCAAACCTACGTGTCCCTTTCATAAGTTCTCTGTCGATTTTCAACTCTCTCTCTCAAATCATGGATGAAGACGACGCAACAACAAGGGACATTTGTCTTCGTCTGACGAAGTACCAGATTGACACGTTGAAGGGGTTTTACATCTTCAACGAGTGGGACTGGATCGAGATCGAACTTCCACCAGACTTCGACGGTCAGCCCTGGGGTGATCTCCCGGACTCAGATGGGTACGTCAGCAGTGATGACGAGTCACTACCACCAAGTAACAACGCTTCAGACTCGCAGCCATCAACTTCCAGCTCCGTCCCCACAACTACACGTCGCCAGCAGGCTCAGTCACCCTCAACCTCCAACAGCCCGACACAGGATCCAGACCAGGCTTCAAGTTCAACCCCGTCAACCCCCGCGGCCGCCTCCGTAGCTCCACTCCGTCTGCCTCCATCCATCCCCCCCAGCAACAACAACACAGAATGCCCGGAGTGTTTCCTGACGCCTTGTGTCATGACATCCCACATCAGAAGAGCGGGTATGCCGCGATGTCTGCTGAAGAAAATGCCACCGCACCCATACAACTCGAGTTCCAGGAGGGAAAAGTACAAGAAACTCTGGACCGCAATCAACGCTGCCGGTGGATGGAAAGACGAGCGGTACCTGGCGATACGGGCACAGCGAATGCGGGACGATGGAAACTACCAGTATAAACGCGATGTGATGCCCAAGTGCGTGTTGGACACGGTACGGTACTATTACCCCAATCCAAGAGGCCAGCCGTACATGGGACATAAGTGGAACTAAGAATTTTTGTGAAGACAGAACATGAAACTCAAGGACGAACGCATGGACACGGACAACGAGATTGGATTGTATCATATAAAGCTCAGAAACAGAACGGGCGTTGTTCTTTATCATTGCCTGCAAACTTTTATAAAGTATTATTGTCCACTTTGGCCTGGCATTATTTGCCTTTTCTGTATATATCATGGACGTTGTTGACTGATGTTGAAAGCGTGCCAAACCTGTAACTCCGGACGATTGGATGTAAGGTTCGTGTAAACAAAACATTATCTTTGCTCTCTCTTTCCCTCTCCTTGTATTGTATGCATATATATATATATATATATATATATATTGTATATTACTATTACTGACGTGAGTGGTGGTGACTAACGTACTTTGTATCAAAATATGTATGGCTCTGTTAGAACTCAAACAGTACGGATCATGGAGGTATAAAAACAACGTACGGATATACGCACGTGTTATTTCGACGCGATCATTTTGAAAAAGTAAACACAAGCACAAGTCTCTAATTTCCTTGTATTTTTCTTCTCTGTCCATTTCAAGACCTGGCCTGGACTGTAAAAATCCAGGCCTGGTAAAAATCTTGACCGGTAGCGGCCGGGAGCCCACTGCAGGCTGCGAAACATGATACAGCCCTGGCTCGACCGGCCGGCTCGCTCGCGCTGGCAGAATGTTTACACTCACAGCGGGGCTACTTCAGCCAGAGTAGCGATCTCTGCCAGCGCCTGCAAGTAATTAGGATTTTAAATTTTGCCAGTAAGAGTGTTGTAATGTACAGAAAACACATCTCATAAGTCACTGAGGGCATTACTGGCAATGACAGTGGCCAAAAAGTGACGAGGGACACCTCAGACATCGATATACCGAAAACTGGCCCAAAACATGCGCTCAGTAATTAGATATTGCCGATAAACCGGGAGCTACACGGAAGGCCGTACCTTCCAGTTCGAATCAACCGCCGTGTTTTGCCTTCAACCAATCAGGATCGCCTGTATTTATAATCTCGCCCCCAGTTTAAAAAAATCATACAAATCTATTGATAGCAATACTTAATTCTTCATCCCCCTTTCAAACTGCAGTTGTTTGGCTATAGATGTTTATAAATAAAGCTGATCATGAAGAAAGGCCCATCTTCAAATTAAAAAATCATAGAGAAGTTTATTGCAAACACATGCCCGAGGGCTAATTGCAAGTACAAACGAGTAACAACAAACAACATGAGAAAGAAGATACAATGGTATAAGAGACTACGTGATACTACATACTACAACATACCTGGTACTAATTTGGTTGGGTTTGACTTCTTCATTCATAAGAATGTACTGATAGCAACATTTAATTTTTCTAGTTATTCTGTAACAGCTTCATCATCAAATATACAACAGCTTACCCATCCCCATTCCACCCATGCACTCCCCAGGTCGTGCTGTTCTCACCGGAGCTCGCTTGATGAGTCTGTGTAAGCCTCGTACCTTCTCCCCATTACACACTTGCTTGCCGACCTGAGAGACAAGATAATCCAAGGCCACAGGACGGCTCCAACCAGTAAATTCCGTGGCTCATCTGACCACCTGATCTCCAAAACGCCAGCACTCCAATCAATTGACCTGCATACACCTTTCCTGCTGTCCATACTTTATCACTAAGACCCCCATTTAGACAGCGACCGGCTAAAGCGGGCTAGATGAGCGTTCTGAAGAAGCTGAGCTCTCAGAGGAACACGTCAGGTCAATTCTTAAGAGGTCATACCCTGTTTCTAGAGTCTATTCCTGGACTCTGGCCAGAAACCCTTTCCAAGTGGCAGTAAATTTTTCATTTTCAAACCAGAGCTAATGTAACGGCAAGTTTTACCCCAGACTACCTCAACTTCTCTGCATGTGATGCGTGGATGGTCAAGTGTCAAAAATTAGGATTCAGGATGCACTCATAAAAGAAAACTGTGTTCAAGATGATACTATGCGAAATGCTATGCTGTACACAGACATGTTTCCATGAAGAACAATCATAAAGGTCTCAATTTGGCAGTTGAACTAAAGCTATAAAACAGCAAAATCCCACCATACTCAACATCATCATCATCATCCATTTTAACCCTCCTAGCCCCAAGGGAGAGTAATCAACAGGGAGGGTTAAATAAACAGGCTGGCCAGAGATGGGGATAACACTAGATGAAGATCTACATTGAA
The DNA here is from genome assembly GCA_013266295.2 of Branchiostoma floridae x Branchiostoma japonicum. NCBI lineage: Eukaryota > Metazoa > Chordata > Leptocardii > Amphioxiformes > Branchiostomatidae > Branchiostoma > Branchiostoma floridae x Branchiostoma japonicum. Next base: position 14,660,571 of record CM023827.1, read on the forward strand.
GACTTGCCTCTGAAGCAAACTTCGCTGCAAAACACGACCTTCACATACACTGTAAGTATGAAGCCCAAGGATGTTATGATGAAAAAAGTGTGAGGCTGACCGAGCAGATTAGCAGATCAATTATACAAACAGCTAGCAGGGCTGAAGTCATTTCCTAAGATGGCAATAAAATCCTTAAAGACCTTACATCCGCGCAAGGGTCAAGAGCGCCAGTATCTTCATAAGCTGCCCGGAATTGTCATCTTTAATCTCCCTATAAGAAATCTTGATTAAATGGCACACCGAGGGCTGCTTGGAAGGCATGACAGAAATTTTCTATGCATATTATTGACCTACAGGGATAGAGCATATGGCTGGGGGGATAACCTGGGCTTCTTAAGGCTCGTAGGGCTGAATCACAATAAAGGGAGCTCGTGACCCATGGCTGTACCTTCCAGGGCAAGCAGAAAATGATGCCCATAACACCTGTAAATCCAGGTGATAAATGCTGCCTGCAGGTTAGGATTTACCGAGCGAAGCAGCAGCGCATGGCTGATAGCAAACTAGAATATACCTTGGGGCGACTTTAGCAATCTTTAGGAAACTTAGGGACATTTTACTTGTGAAACATGATATGAAATGTCATCTTCCATTACTGGTATAAATGAACATGTATATATGCAGATACTGTATGCTATGGTTACATGTATTTCTGCAAGCAGTCAAGAAAAGAGTACTACCAGAAAACAGTAACTGATTCAGCATAAAAACAAAAACAAAATGCCACAAAAGGTAATACAGGTAGTACATGTAATGAATCATTAATAGCGTGTGGATCAACTAGCCTCCTATAGGAGCTGTTACGTATCATTAAAGCAGAGAAAGGTAAAATTCCTTAAAGGAACACAAACACACATCAACAAATTCAAGGTTACAACTCACCATGAATACAAAAGACGACTCGTCTAAGTCTCCCTAGGCCTCTCTTGCCCCATTAGTGTAAATGAACGAAACGAAACCCTCATATGAAATGGAAGGTTTCTTCTACCCTTCCCAACTCTGGAGCTCTCTCACAGCTCACTAGCCCCTGTCTGAAAATCCCTGTAGGTCACTTCAGCACATGAAGAGGGTGGTGTCAGCTATGTAGCTTGTATAAACACTTCTAATGGAGAGCCACTGAGAGAGGTGACCAAAAGGCAACATTCTGGGAGGCCACACCAATTTCTTTCCTTGGTTCTCGGACATATTGAAGTTAAGATGATGCAAGAAAACAATATCATATAAACCCAGTACATAGACATGTGCAGGTTAGGTACAGGTAGACATCAGAAATACCTGCACAGCTTCAGTTTTCCTTGCACTAACCTGCATATGCAGGTGGTATTTTGAGCCCTGCATGTATTTTCTTAAACCTAAGAACAAACATATCAAATTGGCATGCCCAGGGAATGAAAAAGAACAACCAAGAAATTACATGCCTACCTGTTATGAAAAAGAACCCCGTTATACATGTACTTGTACAAGGGTGCCAACTATAATGAGCTACTTACATTCCTCAAATGACTCATTACCATTTAGCTGTTTAGGAAAGCATTTGCCAGGTGCGATGAAGAAATGGCTTCAGACAAAAACTTAAATATTTGCTGTGTTAAACTTTAATGCGCATGTTTATGTACTTTCATTGAGATTCAACTAAATCACTTGGTCAGCCTGAGTTTTAAGGAAAAGGAATGTAATCAATATCCAAGTGGTCTTAAGACGATAGTCGTATTTGATGAACTTCATGTAACGTAAAGTATTGGGGTTTAAAAAACGTTAGCATAGAAGGGCTGCAAATAAATTGACATTTTTCTCCCAAAGTATTTAGAATAAGAATATGAGTGGGGCACGCCAAAACTGCTGACTTGTACATTTGTTATCTTTATCAACTGTTATCAGTCTCTTCTAATTAAACTATTATTGATTCAGGCATTCATTTTCATCATACTTACAGGTGTTTGCTTAATATACATGTATATCAAACATAGCTTCTACATTAATTTAAGATCTTAATTAAGATGAAAATTATTAATATCATCACTCAAATATATAGCCTGAAAGCACTAGGCTTGCGTGGCAGGTAATCAGATTACATGAAAGAACAACCTGTCAAAGTTTTCACAAAAGTTGAGCAGGTCATAGATGGGTCACCCGAGGATCATGTTGACTGCTGATAGGGTAGTTACTGACAGGTTAATGCCCCACCAGGAGTAGATATGTGGAGTGAAAGACAGCTGCATGTAGGAGGAACGTGCAAGGGCTATTAAAGTATCAAAACTTTCATGGCACAAACATCTGCCAACTGAAGGCATAATTTTCTCCTTAGCCCTTGCATTCAGGAGGTCATGGGGTTCAAAACCCAAGGACAAACTAAGACTTTCAAAATGGTACAAGCTTTTAAGAATTACCATAGTTAGTTGCACACACATCACTACCGGTAGACTATTCCCCTGTTGTGGTGCTTGTACAACTCTGGATTAATCCTTTCAAAAATTCATTTGCTGCCTACAGAAGACTCCATCTCTTTTAACACATACATCTCAGTTTTAATATCAGGTTGTTCTGTGTCTCTGCATGGATGTCTGGTGTTTTCTTTGCAAGGACTGTTCCTGTGTCATTGAAGTCCCCAAACTGGAAGATTTAAAATACATGAATTGTGGCTAAATCTTACACATTCTTTTCTCTGACTAAATCACATGAAACTATCCATTTGCTTCTTACAGAGACTGTCATTTAGCAAAGAAAACCAACAGGTTACATACGTAGCTGGTAGTTTTTTCTGGATCGAAATAAACTCAAACGTATACATGTAGGTACCAGATTGTCTCTCCCTATAGATGTCTGGTGTAGATCAGTTTGAAGTTCAGATAAAGACCACTCTCTTAACTAGCAAGAAGATATATGCCTGGGATTAGGTAGGCTTTATAGAGGATTAAGCCGGCTATCAGCCAACGCCCCCATGTAAGACGCAAATCCTAAACAGAAGGAAGGCACCAGACAACTCTTTCCTGTTGTGGCTTCCAAGAACTTTTACTGCAAAGTCATGCCAATGTAATTTGTTGGTTCTCGGATTTTACAAGAATGCTGGACAGGGAGATCAACATAAAAACAGAGTGTGTGGAGAAAGTTTGTACCTGAACAGTTAGCTGCAGTTTTCTACAGATTCAAGGTTTCATTTCAGCCCTCTATTTTTACTGTGTCTTCTTGTTGCAGGTTTGATAAAAACGTCTAAGAAGCAAGGAAATGAATTGGTCTGGCATAAACACACAAAATGATTGCTCAAGCTATGTAGTATGACATGACGAAGCCCAGTTACAGTGAACATTCAGCTCCACAACTGGGGATATACAATGTATCTTCAACAAAAAATGGGCTCAAAACACATAACGTTACAGAATTACATACCAGTATTGCATAGAATGTTCAAAGCCTTATCTCAACATAGCTTTTAATTGATAATCTACGCATAATCTCTTGATATCTTGGTAATCCTTTTCTAGGATAATGTTACAACAGTTCAAGACAACTACCCTCCAAGGGAGTCCCTCCATGGGACCTTCTCAAGGACAAACAGTAATAACGGTTAGATCCCACGGTACACATGAACTTACAGACACCTTAGTACAGGTGTTGTTTTGAGATGGAGCAGCCAAGGCCAAATGTGACTCACCAAACCTAGACTGGGCTTAAAGCTAGGATTAACATGGGATTAGCCTAGGAATTCTAGAAGATAAAAAGCAGACAAAGAATCCAAATAAACTTTGAAGAAATTAGCCAAGGGGGGTAGATTTGCTATGCTATACTTGTTATGTTCCTTGTGACTCTGAGACCAAACTTCCATGACCATATTTGGTTGAATGCAGCAAAATTTACAACAGAGAGTAGTTATCTGTTGACCTGAAAAAGTTGGGAATGACTTGAGATAAAGTTGTTAAAGTTCAGTCACCCTAACTGGGACAAATCATTTCAATGCAAAACTTTCACTGAGAAATACCAGCCTGAAGACTCAGACAACTTTACCATTTCTGAAATTGCTTACGATATTATCTACAAATAGTGTGGAATCAGTGAGGCTTGTGGAAGTACCTGGCCTGTATAGTGTGTTTATCAGCAAAACTGTAATAGAAGAAACTTCCAGAATGGCTAGACAGGAAGATATGCTTGGAGGTATGAAATGAAGATAGAACTTTTGGGAATATCTTCGTCAAACAATATTCCAACTGATACTGAAATGTCTAAGAAAGTGTTATACCAAAACTCAGTCACACAACTGATACATGGACAATCTCTGCCATGAATAATGACATTTCTTATCTACTGCTTTTGAGTACCTTCTGTGACAACTGGAAAGGTTTTAGAGATTAGGAATTCCTTACATTTGCCTCCAGTAGTTTTAATCTCGAGTAAGTCCCACTCAAATACATGATATTTTTCAAAATCAATGACATTCTTGCCACCAGATAACAGAAAGGACTATCTACATGTAACAGTTACTTTCCCATACCTTATCATAGAGCTGTGAAGTTTCAGACATTTGGAATGTTTTGCCCTTTCCTTCTCTCAAGTCAGCCCTTCTTTCTCAGAAAATATGGTCACAGACGAGTTATTATTTCTTTTATCCGACTACTAACTGATATCAGGCCCTACAAAGTCATATATTTTCCTTACCTTCTCCAAAAGAAACTCAAAAGGTCACAGAGATTGAAAATTCCTCAACCTTTCCTCCTGCAATCTTAATCTTAAGTCAGCCCGACTGTCTCAAAAGAAGTGATGATAAGACAAGGAGGGCTGTAGTCCTTCTACTGTCACTTGGTATGTTTGTGAAGATTACCACCTCCCCCAAAGCGTCAGGACTCAGAAAACAAACAATGTTTTTCCAGACTAATGCTTATCATTTCATCTCTTTTAAAGTCCATATATTTTTGTAGGTAATGCTTGCCTGTCAGTTATAAAAGTTCTTGTTTAAAGCATAGAAACCTTAAAAATATTTTGTGACAAAACAACAGGGCAGGAAATGTTTCACATTTTGAAAGTTTCTGTGACTTTATTTAAAGTTCAACTAAGTAAGTACCTGACTCAGAGTTATGGTACTTTCAACAAAGGCTTAGCAAATAGGACAACACCTCGATAAATCTTCCTGAGGAAGCTAAGTCACTGTCAGTTCAGAACAAAGTCTAAAATTATCGCTGATGAAGCCTGCATATAGTTTGTTGACGTCTTCTCTGAATGAATGAACAAATGAATGAATGAATGAATGAATGAATGAATGAATGAATGGATGGATGGATGAATGAATGAGCTTTCTATGAAATGATCTCATACATTGTACAAGAAGTATAGGCAGGGGTATCTGGGTAACATAAAATAAGTCTGTCCCAGTCTCTAGTGTCCATCAAGTAGAAGGGGACATGAAAATGTACTCAGGCATCTGTAGATGCCCTGATAAAACGGCTGGTATGCCATGTTTTTAAAGACCAGACCCTGGAGCCCAAGACTATAAGGGACGTGTCCCTGCAGTTAATAGACTATGTCAGGAATCTGATGGCACGTAAATTCTGTGCAAACAAGGAAGAACATTCTTCTAAGTGTAAGAAGTAAGGAGGAAATGTATGGAGGAAATAAAGCACCTAAATCACCTAAAGACGTGGGGAGGAAGAGCAACAGGTGAAGAGAGAAACACAGTTCTGGCTGTCATGATTGAATCTGTACAGCACGTCGGCAGAACGTACTGCGCCTGCGCGAAACCCGTAATGTAGTATGCATAGCACTTTGGCAGAACGTCTCATATAAGGTCGAATTTGCGTATATAAGGGTGACATCCCGTCTGTAGTTTTCAAATGTTGTGTAGAAAAAGATATGGTCTGCAACAGGCAAAATTCTGATGCAACGTTGACCAAAAATCCAGCAAAAATCCAGGTTTTGCGCAGGCGCAGTACGTTCTGCCGACGTGCTAATCTGTACCAATATACTAGTAAACATGGCTTGCATTAGAAACAATTATCTAGAAACAAGTAAATCACTACAGCTTCTGTACTAAATGTATTGCTTACATGAAGACAGACATGAAAAGAAAATGTGAAAAATGTTCAGTTGTTCATCATCTCAAAGAGTTTGAGTGATGCTGCTAAAAGTTATTTCAAAGGTTGCAAATCACATGACTGGCACCAGTGTCCCCCTCCCCCAGGCATGACATTGTGCAGTAGCATGACAGAGTTTACTGAACAGGGGCCTGGCTTGTGTAAGCTGGGGGTAATGCGGGGTCAGTAGACTTTCATCAATCTGGCTCAACCTGCAGTGCCCAGTTAATCCACCCTGTGCTATAATACATGATGGTGGCCTTGAACAACTGAGTTGACACAACCTTCTGTTGACCTGACAATGCAGCTAGGGCTCCTCGACCCAGGGAAAGACTGCAAGTTCTAAATTGATACTAGATTCCCAAATACCTGCCTCTTACCATCCAACAGTTGGTAAATTTGCATTTTCTGTACCTAATTACCCTGGAGACTATGACCATGCTCTTTGCCAGATCTCCCAATGTAATTGTCATCAGTAAGGTCGAAGGTGACTGCCCTGTGGTGACCCAGGCTGGCTACTCAATTAACCCCTGTCCCATGGGACTGAGAGAGGACTGTAGATGGTCTGTAATGAATAATTGATGGTGTAGATGACCTTCCTGTATTGGGGCAAGTGTCGTTATTGATCGATATTGATCACAATTATAGCTGATACCGATGCTGATCAAATTGTCACCAGGAGGAATGTCTCTACCTCGGCATTCTTCGATACTACAGACATTACTGATGCCATCAAAGAGACTGGCTAATGTTCTGTATTTGTCGTATTTTTGGCGACGCCTCATGGGCGAGCCAAATGGTACAGTATTGTGTGTGATATTCAAGAATTCTAGGAATTGTACAGGAATTTTATCCACAGGTATGGAATGTCCAGAGGAATGTCTCACAGCCCTGGAATTTTGCTGGCCTACATCTATGCCCACATTGACCTACTTAGTGAAATTCCTGGAAACCCTTGGGAGATATGGATTGTTTTCTGAGCCCCAGGGCTTGTTCACTATACACTTTGGGTATGGTAGGAGTGATATACTGAACTGCGCTGTACTATATCTGACTAGACTTAACAGGTAACAAGGTACTTGTATACTTTCCTTATTATATTATATACTGTATATCATCTGCACCAGTATACTAATAAACATCTATAGTCATCAGCTTCATTGCATCTGAACAGGTACTTATACATGTATATCGTTATTATAAAGTATACTGTGTCCTGATGTGATTAACATTACCGATGTGAGCCCCCAGCTGGTCGAGTTCCCTTTGCACAATCCCACTGTTATGCCCGATGTTAGTGCTGCCTCGATTTCACTCAAATGAAGTCTACTGATGAGGATATTTTTGCTGACGGTGCCATGCATTGAACACAAACCCTACCAACAGCTTCCGTCGCCATGGCAATGTACTTTTCATTGCCAATCTTGTTGCAGATACAGACAGACTCTCCCCATTGCTTGAGCCATGTTCTAACCAGCAAAACACTGTTTGTGTTGCATACAGTAGGTTGCTGTGCATTCTGAATCTTTTGTTATGACTGACCAATGCTCTCATTTCCTTTTCATTTCTACAATTTCATCTCTGATCTTTTCTACTACCTGTCATATCAAGGGTCATCAGTGCCACCAAACCTGACACAATACTCAACTCACTCTTTTCTGATTTTCCTAGATTGACGTTTTAATTTGATACATTCAAAATTTAAAGTAGATATGCATGTAGAAGTCATAGGTTAATTCACTTTCAGCATTATCTACAGCATTAGTCCACTGCTTCTATCAGATTCCTACCATCATGCTGTCAAACTAAAGTAATTACATCATAAGAAATGCTGAGCAATTCCTACAATTTACAGAAACTTTGCTGTAATTCTATTCAAACTAGTAATTTGATTTCTCCTACTGTCACACTGCCAGGACAAAAGCAACAACACTCAGGCTGACTGAAATTGGACAATTGCAGTGTATTGTAGATAGGGTTTAGCAAACAAGGAGATACAAATAAAAATGTATCAGACAGTGCTAAGAAACAAATAGTTCAACTGCCAGAGCCCACACATCAGAAGCAGATGTAGCTGTCTACAGAGGAAAACCTACACCCAATGTTGCCTTTACCAGATTAAACATCTTTATCTGACATTATCTCAGGACCTGTCACCACCAGATGTTCCTCATTCGCAGCCCCAAGCTTTAATACCAACCTGTCCATTCCATACATGTTTGGCAGCCTGAATCCCTCAACAGGTGCAGCTTTCCACACTCAAGTGTCAAATCTATCTGGAAGTGTAATTGAAAAGATATGAGATTGTGTCAGTGGATCTCCTCGAGATATTGGCACACCACTTTTTAATTTATTTTCTTTGTATTGAGATTACAACATAGCAATATTTGGTTGCATCTGACAGCTTCTGGTTTATATAAGGGATGGCCCATACAATAAGGATGGCTGACCTGAGCGGGCAAAGTTTAAGATAAGTATGGTAAGAATGGAGAGAGAAAGGGACACCAAAAGAGGTTAGGCCACACCAATTTAATTTGTTGGTTCTCGGATTTTTCCAGAAGAAATATGAAGCGACCGGGCGAAAAAAAAAATAAAATTAAAAGAAGCCTAGGCATCCTCTGATAGCCCCCAAAGCTACGATAGGAGCCTTGATGTCACCATACCAGGCTGGTTTATAATTCAATGAATTCTAAACTTTTATCAAACCAGTGCGAGATACATGAAAGAAACTGTAAAACAACGCAGACAAGGAGCTTTCTTCAACTGTTTTTGGCAAAATAGGATCATTTTGCAGTTAATTCAAAGCCTGAATCCAATTTAATTTTTATTTGCAAAGCAGAAAAAAATGAAGCGGCGAATCCGAGAACCAACAAATTAAATTGGTGTGGCCTTACGCTAAAAAAGCTGTCAACCACATCCAAAGCTATTTGGTTTGTTTGAACAAAAGGAAATACCTCTCACATAAAGCCTCCTGTCTTTTACTCAGTTCTTAAATACAAAAGATCTACATGTATTGCGTATGCCATCAGCAGAAGTTCAGAAAATCACTCTTGACTCTAAGGACTGTATACAAAACAAGCAATACCTTTAAGAGGTTAGCTGTCAAGTTTGATGAAATCAAAACTCCTTGACATTGACCCTAGATAAAGATGGCACCATTTGAACTTCCCCATCCTTATTATGGCAGTAATACAACTTTTCCCGTGACATTATCCAATGCCCTTATAGTTGCCCCCATAACTCCCTGCATGGTTTCACCAACAGTATCACATCATTTCATATTCTTCTGACATTCTGCTGTCCGCATTATTATTCTTGATCTGGTCCGGTCCGATTCTGAAGGGTGTTGAAGGGGGTGTTGGTGACCTTTTTGTAACAACCAGGATGTCACCCGTCCCGGAGTGTCCCTTCCCATTACTTTCATGTTTTAGTTATAGCAGGTGGGTGGAAGGTGTGGAGAATGACATTTAACACCAGCCAGCTTGACTAAATTTCATATCCTGGCATTCATGTGGCTTCTCTTTGGGCATTCTCTATTGATCTTAACTGTCAAGACAGTTGAACTTGAACAGCCAGCTCTCAGGGCAATGGTAATATCTATAGATACAAATTCAGCCAATGAGATCGCAACAGTCCAGCTTTCATGCAACCCACTTAGCACACTAACTAGCAGTCATATGAGTATCGCAAATGAATGAAAGACACACACGCTTAATCAAAAGATAATTCTAAGTTAACATGTTGCACAGTTGAACAATTTCTCAGGGCTTATAAGCTGAGATGGATGAGTGCAGATTTTCCAATCACTTTCTCAAGGACTTTTTAAAAGCTGACAAAGTGTTAATGAACTACCTGATCCACATAGCTCATCCTTGTCCATTAGAATTCCTGAGAATTGCATTAGCTGCTCTAAGGGTGTGGAAGACCTCGTCAGGAGTGACATTTCAAGCAAGGCAGTCTTTATGACAAAGTCACAACGTAAAAGGAAATTACAAGTCAGTGATGAATAAAAGATGCATTCAGACTAATAGCAGTAACACAGGACAAGGTCATCAGGTCAGGAACCCAGCTTTTAATGCTAGTGTTTCACTGATCGACCTTTACTGCTTCTTGCCTATCATAATCTGCCAGTAATGTCCCGAGTCAACTCTGCTCTGTTTCCCTCATAGGTCTTCATAACCAGCCCACACATGGGTTTTTATAAATGACAGTGTGACGAGTGACCTTTTGTTCTGTGCAAGCCGCGCATTTGATTCTATTAGCTCCAGCCTTTTGGCTCCTTCCTTTGGCCTTCTGATTTCCTTTGACATCTTACATGGTGGCAGGAGGTGGCAAAAGTGACATTTTCATGAGTCAGATTGTCTTTAACGTTTTTTTTATGGGTCATCACTCTTTGTCTAGAGGATGACGGGGGTGTGAATATGACGTCTTTTCCCAACCTTTCTTGCTACATGTACTGGCTCATTTGCATGACACAACATGACGAGCAACGCTAATACTAGTAATAATGCACAAACGTACAATTATCTGAGATTGACGATGTTCTGGTTCTCGGAGATACAGTCCCATTCCTTTTGAGGTACAGTAAGAAATATTGCATGTCATATTTACCACCCCCTGACTACACAGTATATGTCAGAAGGAATGGTTAACTGGTTGCCACAATATCCACTAAGCCAGGCAATCTCATGCACTACCAATTGAGTGATGGATCAGGATTTGTACGAGCTGCAAAGGTGAGAAGTGGTGAGTTTGAAATCGTGGATCAAATCATAGAACTGAAAAATTATGCAACACACTGATAGTCCTGTTTCATAAGAACAAAATTTAGATGCTTTCAACCTGCAGTTTAGAAGACAACTACTTGGGGGCCAAGATTTATAAACCTCTTTCTTTTATAGATACAATCATTCTAGATAGTTCGAGCAACTAGCTTATCAGGAATTTTATTGCATGAAATTGTTGTCAGTGAATGTGGGATAATATTTGCAAAGTACACGCAGAGACACAAGTCATCATTAACAGTGAATTAAGATCATTTACAGCACATCACTGCTGAAATCCATATTCATTTCTATAATCCATCAGCGACACACACACTCTCATGTAGATGAGGCAAAGGATGAATCTTTCTTTTCATGTATTCCACACAGGGTAATAAATTAGTGCAGGTGACAGTTCGGCTGCCAGGGTTGCCATGTATCTGTAAGATAAACTGCTCTTACTAAATCATCCCATCCATTACGCCCTTATCTATCCCTGTACCAGCGACTCCTGTGAACAGAGATTATAGATCCTAAGAAATGCAGAAGATTAAGAGCTAATGGGTTATAAACGTCGCTGAAACTTTGCTCATTAGTACCATCCATAACTGTCAAAACTGTTCTGCAGATATCGTATCTGCTTCAAGATCTTGAAGACGGATGGCCGAGGGGAGTTGGAGTCCAAGACACCACTTCATAAATGTTAGAAGAATTACATGCATATGTTGGCAGTCTCTTATCAGTTCTTTGCACTGCTTGGAGCGAAACATCAAATAAGACGGCTGCGTTAAGGATGATGACTCCCCTGCCTTATCACTTTAAGTGTAACATCATAATCCAGGGATTTGGGTTGCTGGAAAGTAACATTTTTTATCGGAAACTTTTTAATCTTGAAAGGTTGTTAAGAGAATTGATGTGACAGTAGACTTTAACAGCCCCCATGCAATACTGTATAAATTAGAAGTTTAAGATTTAGGTGACAGACAGTATATATTTCACTTTCTCACCATCATATGAACATCATTGCTAATTTTCCACTTACTGGACTTGAAAGTGAAGACCTGATACCCTTGTACAGTGAAAAAAGTGTTTCCTATTATTCTTCCACTTTCTCACCATCAAATTAACATTATTGCTAATTTTCCACTTGCTGGACATAAAACGTCTAAAGTAAAGACAACCTGATACCCTTGTATAGCAGAAAAATGTTTTTTAAAATCTAAATGTTTCCTGTTAAATAACAATAGCTTCTGGGAAGGGGTTATGCTTAGGGCATTTCAGATCCATATTTTCTTCAGGACTGTGTTTTTACTTCATTCTCATTTGGCCCTAATAGACGTAATTCCAATCTTGGCGGCCATTTTGAAAAGTGAGTACAGCGCACGTGATGTTGCACGAAAACGAGGCCGCTCGTGGATCCGAGTCCAGCTTCATAATGCTTCTGGTGCGGAAGCCAGTGATGAGGCATCTTCCTCGATAAGTTACGCTCTTCCATGGTGAAAGGAGGAAAATTTTATACGTGTTACGAATAAAGAAGGTTGTTTCGAGCGTTTGGGTGTAATTTCAGCCGGTAGAAATGACAAATTTTCGCTCATTTTCCGAATTTCTTGACGGACCTCATTTGTTTACTATACGTACGTTATACGCTTAGCTACGATCGCACGAAAAACCGGTAATATTCTGACTTTATTTGTACCAAACCTAAAAAAAAAACGAGAAAATTACAGGTAGACATCCTTGTGGTTAATTATTACCGTAATTTTGGCGGTTGCTCCGGAAATTTTATGATCGCAAGTCGATAATGCGCTTGATATCGTCGTACGTAAATCGTCAAGTGGGGGAGGGGGGCGCGCGTACGTAACTTCTGTAGTTCGAAAATTATCCTCTACTTTCTCCGGTAATATTTCAGTTTCAGGTGGATTAATTACCTCAACAGAAACTTGAAAATGTTGAACTGGGATTCTAGCGGGACAAACCGCAATAGTGTCACGGCTGCGAGTCGAACATTTAATGATTTTTTTTAATACTACGTCACAGTACGTGGATCATATCATAGTGAGGGAGGAATGGACGTTGTTGTACGTGCCTTTCTAGTGTTTTCGTGTAACTTCGCGGGAAATACTGTACCATTAGGCGGATTAAACTTCACAGATACGTGGACTTTTTGGATTGAGATAAGTGTGAGTGTTTTATTTGGGTGTTGCTTTGTTAATGTGGATTTATTTTATTGGATTCCTCTTATATTTTCTTTTTCTTTAGGAGTTTGAAAATGTTTGTTTATTATTATTGTTTTATAGTATGTGTAACGTTTTTGCTTTTTTTATTTTGACTCACCCAAATATTATACTTGTAATCATAAATAGAAATTGGCATTCCTAATGAAAATTGTCCCTAGTGTATTCATGTTAGGTGCAACCCCTGTCCTCCATTCATGGACTAAAGTCGCACCAGAGAGACCAGCTCCGAAACCAAGATATTGTCCTCCCCCAAGAAACCCAAAGGACGAAAGAAACTCAACAAGGCAAAATGTCATTATGTGAACTGTACATCTCTATAATGTGAATACTTGTCATTCTTTGATTTTAATTTTATGTCGAACAGTTTCTAATATATAATGATAGACGTGTATTTTGGAAAAATTGAGTAAGAACATCTGTTAGTTTACACCTGAAGTGAAGGTAAGCAGTTCAGACTGGCACCAAGCAGTAGCTCTTGTGGTAAATATTGTCAAATATTACCATAGGCATTACATATATAACTATATTGTGAAATAACTCAGAGATTGTTGTCTCAGAGCAGCCTGACACCCCCATGGACACTTCAGCAGGTGGTACTTCTCCTGACCTCCACATCTTTATGGATGCATCTGGATCCGGTCATGGATTAGTCAGTGCCAGACTTTAGGGAAAATACTTCAGACGTGGACACAGTCTCTAAGACTACTAGTATTGTAACAGTATCCCCGCCACCTGTGAGAGTAGATGTTAGTACTCAAAAAGCCTGGACACCTGTAAGTGCTTCCACCCAGACAGCATCTGATTGTAATGTTCAAAATGTACATGATCATGTATACACATTTGTCAAAGACAAGTCTCAGACACTTGAGTCTTACAAGGATTATGTTTTGCAACTAGAATCAAAACTGCAAGCTATTGAGGAAGAATGCAAGCATCTTATGGTATATGTCTATGTATTCTTGAGCACTTGTACATCATTTACAGTGAGTCTTTACAGTACTTTATTTGTCTGGAAATGTATTATCCATACAATGTGCTGTTATATAACTTTTAGTGGTCTAACTGGATTTACTAGTATGTTAAATTAAAATTGTCTGCTTATAAGTAATGGAATACTTATTGGAAAAGTGTGTTGTCAAAACATTATCGTTCGATAATTACTTTTACTTTTTAAGTACCATTTATGCAATAAATTGAAAAGCCAACAAACAGATGAGAGTTACGATAAGATACATGTTTCTTAAGCTTTTCCATGATCTGCGTGCATGTCCTTGTGAGAGATCTGTGTTTGAAAAAAGGAGAACAAAATATGAGTACAGTACTTACAGTTAGAGAGAAAACATGCAATCCATTATAGGACAACTTGAGCTACCAAACCCCCAAAATATTAGGCAATATTTTACACTTATCTCAACCCGAAATGTCCACGTATCTGTGAAGTTTAATCCGCCTATTATAAAAGGTACAGTATTTCCCGCGAAGTTACACGAAAATACTAGAAAGGAACGTACAGCAACGCCCACTCCCTCCCTCCCCATGATATGATGCACGTAGTATTAAAAAAAAATCATTAAATGTTCGACTCGCAGCCGTGACACTATTGCGGTTTGTCCCGCTAGAATCCCAGTACAACATTTTCAAGTTTCTGTTGAGGTTAATCCACCTGAAACTGAAATATTACCGGAGAAAGTAGAGGATAATTTTCGAACTACAGAAGTTACGTACGCGCGCCCCCCTCCCCCACTTGACGATTTACGTACGACGATATCAAGCGCATTATCGACTTGCGATCATAAAATTTCCGGAGCAACCGCCAAAATTACGGTAATAATTAACCACAAGGATGTCTACCTGTAATTTTCTCGTTTTTTTTTTAGGTTTGGTACAAATAAAGTCAGAATATTACCGGTTTTTCGTGCGATCGTAGCTAAGCGTATAACGTACGTATAGTAAACAAATGAGGTCCCTCAAGAAATTCGGAAAATGAGCGAAAATTTGTCATTTCTACCGGCTGAAATTACACCCAAATGCTCGAAACAACCTTCTTTATCGTAACACGTATAAAATTTTCCTCCTTTCACCATGGAAGAGCGTAACTTATCGAGGAAGATGCCTCATCACTGGCTTCCGCACCAGAAGCATTATGAAGCTGGACTCGGATCCACGAGCGGCCTCGTTTTCGTGCAACATCACGTGCGCTGTACTCACTTTTCAAAATGGCCGCCAAGATTGGAATTACGTCTATTGGACAAATAGGGTGGAAAAAGTGAGCAGAAATCAATGTAGATTGGATTTTTGTCTGAACTCTAATGTACTGAGGTGCAGCAATATAACGTAATATGGTGCCATCAGACATCTAATGTGATATAAGCTTGAAACACTGCCAGCAATTCTTATGTTTACCTTGAACTTCCTCAAAACTTGCATACAAATTTATGTAATGGCAGTATTATTTGTCCTTCGGCACTTTTGACCCTTTCAGAGTAAATGTCTGACCATGTTTTGAGTTTAGAACATGGCTGTAATATAAAGCCATGTTCTATACTCAAAACATGGTCAGACATTTACTCTGAAGGATATGTTAATAATAAGTTGTATAGGATATGTTAATAATAAGTTGCTCTTTGGGGCATCAATTCTCAGAAATCACAGACAAGGCCACCCTATGTAATAGCAGTACGGCAACATTATAGATTAGTGACTTCAGAGAAAAAGTTGCATCTAACTTTCCCTCATTCTGTTTTCATGTTCATTTGATGAGTTTAATCTTTCTCTACTCTGAGAACCTGCGGCCAAACACTGCACACCAATTCCCCCTCAAACTTGGACCATGTCTTTCTGCTGCCTTTCCCAGAATCCTTTTCACCAAGACCACCACCTCACCTCACCTCACCCCAACTTTTCTGACTGCAGAGAGGCTTCCCATGGTTTCCAATGACATTCTTAAATGCAAATGTTTTGCCCGAATCGACAACGGAACAAGCATAGCTATGCATCAATGCCACGGATGCTAATTTTTCTGTCAAAACATCTCTCTGTTGTCATATAACCATTACTTACTACCCACATCATGTGATGCCTCAAACACAGTGGTGGTAACTGGCGATCCGTCATGTCGTTAGAACAGCTTTCTGCAATTGATATTGGTCTATGATGATGACTGCTTCTGACAGTCATTGCTTTTTACACGTACTTCTTAAGAGGATTCTGTTCACTCAAATGCCTAAATCCTTCTCAGATAGTGGTCACTGAAATGGCTCTTGTATCATCGTATCATACAAAAAATGTATGATACGACAGGGATCTAAAAAGCTTTCTGAAACCCACGCATATAGCCGTTCATATTTTCTTCTTCATCCATAGATCTGCAGCTGACTTTCTACAATTCCCAAATTGCACCATCTATTTGAGATTTTAAAGCCACTTATGCTCACTCCATAACACTAATTTCAGCGTGTAATTCTGCACTGTAGTGATAACCAAGCACGTGGAATCTGCTTAATTTGTGAACCTGATAATTGGTCTCTTTGGGACGGTTAATTTAACTTGTTTCTTCCTCAACTCTTCACTTGGGATGTGAGTTGTGTAATACTTTGTCACTTGAGACAAAAAGGATGAATTCAACTTGGCACATTCCTCTGGAGACACCCATAAAACCCCAACTGGGAATGAAGTATATGCAAGAATGTCTTTGAACTTTCTGCCAACAGCCTTATCTTTCTAGACTGAACCACAAAACAGGTATCCTGACTGGCTCTGGTTCACTACTCTGACTTCTTTCCAAATGGTCTGGCACCTGTTAATAGAGGATCAATTGGCATCTAAATATTCGCATTCAAAAAAATGCAAGGCTCTGATGGTATTCTATATGGAAATGGAGTGTGAACAGGCATTTGGAAGTTTGATCCTCCATACACTGCTGTAAGGGCCGAACATTTCCATGAACAGGTTCCAGACTTTTCAGCAGAAAAGCAATCAGAGAAGTGAACCAGAGCTAGAATAGGATGGATAACAGGTCCTGGACTTGAACTTAATGACTGACATCTGTACAACTGATGCCGGAAAGCTTTGGATTATGTGGTTGTCGCCATTATGCTTTGGTTGGTGAAAAGCTCTGTAGAAATTGGCCAAATGGAGTAGACGATTTGGTCCCTTGAATTTCGAGGAAAACTGCCATAGCAAGGTTGAAAATTTGAAGCTTTAAACAGACTATATGTTGTAACTTTTGACCCTATAGACAGTTAACTCAGCTCACAAATTATTCACCTTATTTTGCCTTTCTGAAAACTACTTTTCAGCAGCCAAAGGAGCCTGGTGGAGGCTATGGATTATGCCTGCTGATCATTAAATACTGTACCAAGCCTGAATTCTATGTGTGATCACCAGCCCAGACTTTTCTCTCAACACTACATAATCCACCTGGATCACCACACTAGGCTAATCCCTATACATTCCATTGCACTGACTATATAGTATAACACTGATTCAAAGCACCCTGCAGGAAAGGAAAAAAAAATTTGCTAAGTTGATTCCTCCAAATACCAACAACACATTGTGATACAACTTACGCTACCTCCGTTTCAAACTTCCCTGAGAGCCATTTGGACTGAGTCTCCTCCATAATCCAATACATACCAACAGATGCTACCTTGCCATATATGTATGCAAGGCACACTGTGACATTACATTTTATAATCAAGTCTTTCATCAAACTGGCAATGAACTTCGTCACTCCTTTACTGAAGTGTGTCATTCCCACACTGTTAGATTTTTTTCGCTGCAGATTGCGTTTACTCAACAAAACATTGATAAGGCTATACCATCTTAATTTGTGGGTTCTCAGATTTAATGATTAAAAAAAACATCATGAAAACATAGCCTTAGGCCAGGCTTGGTGCATAGTTTTAGGAAGCAAATATAATCCCAGTCAAGTTTTTCTCTCAACCGTGTTTTCATCCTTGCCTTTTGCTTGAGATGCCTGGGAACCAAGGTTATTAATTGGTGTGGCCTTAATTATGTACTTTCTAACTTCATGGACATGCATAACGTTTGATCTCTTGTCTTGTTTTGTTTACACACATGTACTGTAAACACAGGGATCAGCAACCTTGGATTGCAATGATGTCTGGGAACAACTGAGTAGACAGTAGTGTGACCAGCCCACAACCATATTGATGACAGATCTGTTCTCAGACTGGCTGTTACTGACTTATAGCATGGTCATGTTTCTCAGAGCAGTTATGGTCACCTCTCTACATAAATGTGATGTAGCATTCATTGTTATGCTCTTTTTATCCAATTAGTATAGGTATAGTATTAGTATTAGTATAGGGTGGGCCGGCTTACTCTCTCCTTGCAGCCAAGGGCTGAATTGTGAGGAGCTTACAATGGTGGTGGGGCTTAATCGCAAGGGTCTGGAGCGGCTGCCATTCGGCGCTAACTCAGGTGACCTCAATACGACCCCAAGTGCGGCCATAGGACTGTAGGTTTGAACCACTCACACCGGGAAGGTCCCCTACTCTTTTCGATAAGTGCGGTGGGTTCTTTAACGTGCGTGGGGTGTGGCTCTCCCCATACACGGGACCTCCATCCAATGCTAAGTGCTTAATTTTTCTTCTGTGGACCTTGGATCAAGATACTGACAAGTAACATACATGTACTATATTACCAGGGTAACATCTATGACAATCAAGATAAAAATCTTAGAAATGAAAGAATGCTTGCTTGCTGGAAACAGGTATTGAATGTGCATTCTTTGGAGAAAACAAGCATTCTACTACTACTATCTGTACAACTCACCGACCAATGTCAGTGTACAGTTTAGGAAAGTCATTTTCGAAGCTGCAATTTGAAGACAAATGTTCTTTCTGTAGATCTGTAACGATGCCCATGGCTCCTTAAGATGCATCTGTCAGGCATTAGGAGACTTTAAGGATTACACTGGAAGCAATTTAAACCAATCATCTTTGCCACATCAATTCAGAATGTAGGGCTCGAAATGTGATTGTGCATATTTAAGTAAAACTTGTGTCTCCTTTTACGTTACCTGCACCAGTGCAAGTATGAAGGAAAAAGTATTTGGATCCCTACAGTGGAAACAATTTAAAGCAATCAACTATGCTACATCAATCTAATTCATATTGTATGCATCTGACTGTTTGAGCATAACCCTACAAAATGCTACATCGCAACTACCACTTTAAAATAGATACAACTTTGTTGCATTAAAGTGGTACTGAAGCCTGAGGACCCCATTTTCAGGTTATATACTAGAAAAGTAGTATAATTTGGTAAACCTACTCATTTGCACATAATGTACTCCGTTTTCATACTATTTGCAACTTCGTCTTCAAAAAGCCAATCCTGCCAACGCTGGCTCTGGAACACCGAACAAACCGGAAGTGACGTAGGCGGGGGAACGAAAGACGGAGGAACACAGAGAACACGTTCGCAATAACAATGTATAGTAAATAAAGTTGATTTTATTATTGTATTTATTTGACAATCGTTCGCAAATATGCCTAAACGTTGTGTGGCAGCGTTTTGTGCGAACACCACTCAGGATGGTGTAAGCCTTTTTAAGTTTCCTGCCGACTCGGAATTGCGCGAGAAATGGGCAAAACAGGTTCGTAGGACGAGGGAAAACTGGACACCGACCAAGTCATCATCTTTGTGTTCGGCGCATTTTACTGACGAGTGTTTTGATGCGGCCCCATCTCTCAAGAAACAGCTGGGCGTAAGTGTACAGCACACCAGAGTTCTCTTGCCACACGCAGTGCCGTCAATATTCCATCGGGGAAAGATCGTGATGGCTGAGACGCCCAGGAACTCTGACGCTGTGTTAAAGAGACGTCGACTAGAGGTTAGTTATTAGGAAATATCGTAAACCTTGTAGGAAAGTACAACCTTGAAGGACATTGATCTGAAGTCGTAATATTTGTATAGAAGTTATCACGTTTAGGTAATCAAAGATCAATAAACCGTTTTAACGTGTAAAAATGCCGGGATAACATTTCTATCGCAACGGTAGAATTCCAAGATGGCGCCTTCGGTAAAGAAACATTCTGTACGAAATATTTCTGGATTCACTCTCTTGTCTGACTGAACGAACAACATAAAACACAAACTGCACGGTCCCACACATAACTGGAAACTATTGGTATTTCCAGCAGTAAGCCGAATTCGCGAAAAGAAAGCCCAGTCCATAATTTTTGACACATCGACACTCGTCACTGCCACGGCCACAACTCAGGGAAATTACGCCATATATACAACTACCTTACATGTGTAATAATCACTGTATCTTTCACCGCGACAGACACATTAATTAGCAAATGCTCCTCGCTTCGATATGAATCACTCACCTTACACAACACATTATTACTTGGATCGTTAGTGCCAGCCACCCCTGTCGTTGCATTCAGCTTTCAGGTCCAAATCTGTCTTAAATTCGCCACGACTAATCCTCGAATCCTCAGGATGTAGGCTCTATGGCGAGCCGTTGTCCTTTCTACACGTTAAAGAAAGGAAAATACACTAAAAAAGCAAACAGGAAAAGCACACAAGCACAACCTCATACTCTTAGCGCTAGCAGTAACAGTACGTATACCACGTGTTTCCTGCTGCACGGGTCAGAGGTCGTCGCATGCAAATTTCGTTATTTGATCTGTGCTCAACTGGATCATGGACTGGACCATATATGAGCAGTAATAGAGGGGTGTGGAGGGATCTACATGAGATTTTGACTTAAAGCTACAAATTCACTCCTAATTTATGGTACAGATAGTACCGCCACTTTGTAGCTAACCTCTGAAAGCAATTAACAATATTCAATCGTGTAATATAAACTAATAAATTGATTTCATGTCTTGACTAGTTTTCATACAAGTATCTAACTTAAACATCAATTCACAAAATACTACATTTAAATATGGCAAAATATTCACTGTTTACCAAGGCTGCCATCTTGGATTTAGTTACCTGATTTAGACTGTAAAAGTGGTCTTTATCCAAAGATGAATACTGTCAAAATGTTGTCAAAATACAACACTTTTATAATCTAGATACTCCAAGAATGCCTGTCACCTGTGGAAGAAAAGAAACCCAGCGAGCACTCTACAGCCCCTGCTGAGGATGTAAGTTTTGACCAACCTTACACAAATTTGCTAGTTTACAGTGAAGTACAGCTTTATCTTTTTGGTACAGATTTCATTTCAGTAACTGGTCAGACAATATATTACATCTTAAGAAAACTATAACTTTCCTGGGCCTGCTTGATCTATACACAGTTCTGTAGATAGTTACATTAAATGCAAATTTATATTACACCTCTTTGACCACTGTATATCTCCGCTATCTCATCTGTATATGTCCTCTAAATTTAGGTGACTCCAACAGCAAGCTGCAGTGACTGTTCTGTACAGGTGTCACTGGGCCCACCAACAAGGACAGTATCCTTGCAGTTTCGTGCAAAGGGAAAGAGCAAAGGTATCCTACATACTTAACTTACCGTGATACAACTACTGACATTTTTCAATTTCTTAAAAAATAATACAGAATTTATAGAAGCATATGCCAAGGTGAACAGGCCTTTTGTAAATCTGTGTGCTTCTGCTTATACCTAGGTATGCAGACAGATAAACCATCAGTGGCCACTGTTGGTACGCAAACAACATGGACAATGGGGCACCTAGATGATGATGATGATGATGATGATGAATACATGGATTTGGAGGACCAGATGTCTGTGGATGATCCAGACTATGAGCCCACTGAGGAGGAATTGGAGGAAGAAGAAGACGTCTTTGTCCCGAACGAAACTGTGCCACCTGTTGTACCACCTTCACGTCGTGTCTATCTTGTCTTCTGGTCCTGTCTTCTGCAGCTCCTTACCACATGGTGTAGCTGTCCAATGTGTGGATGCAGGCAGCTTTCCTGGTCCTACAAGGAAGTTGGCACCCAGCTACAACTGGCACTCAAGTGTTCCGGCTGCTCGCACCAGGGAAAATGGAACAGTCAACCATTCTTTGGCAGGACAGCAGCTGGCAACATTTTGTTGTCAGCTTCTGTCTTGTTCAGTGGTGCATGCCCCAGTAAAGTGTTCCGTGTTCTGTCACACATGAATGTTGCTCTCATGTCCTTGAGATCATACTTCCACCATCAGAAGGAAGTTCTCTTCACAGCTGTGCAGCGGCTTTGGGGAGAACAGCAGCTGTGGATGCTGTCCACTTTGGAGGCTGAGGGGGATCCTATAGTGTGTGGAGGGGATGGGCGGGCCGACACCCCTGGCCATTCCGCAAAATATGGCACTTACACCCTAATGGAATTAAGGAAAAGAGCTGTCATTGATGTTCAACTCGTTCAGGTACTTGCATGCCAACTGTGTTAGAAAATTAGGCCAACTAAAGGATTTTTTATAGCTTTATAAACTGACCCAACATGAACTGGGAAGTCTCATAGCTACATGAAATATTTTGAACCTTTGAAAACGTGATGAATACATGTAGCATGATGTATTTTATATATGTTTTTTTCAACTCAAATTACAAAAGTTTCATATGTGTAAGACAGAAAGTACTATCCTTTGGCAAAGTGTTGTTCCAACAATATTATAAATTATGCAAATGACCTCCACATTAACATAATTAATGCACAAGCATGTGAATGCTTATAATTAATTATGCAGATTAGGTGTTAATTGGCAAAATCTGTACCTGTTATGTTGTTTTTGTTAAAGATTGCATACATTTCATTTGACAAAGTCATATTATTTTACTTATAGAGCAATGAAGTTGGCGGCAGTAACCACATGGAGCTAGAAGGACTCACACGTTCCTTACGTAAAGTGCAGCACTTCGCAGAGGTTGGAACACTTGTGACTGACAGACATTGTGGTGTAAACAAGATGCTCCGGCAGGAACACCCCAACATTGAACACCTGTTTGACATTTGGCATATTGCCAAAAGTAAGTAGCATACATATATATATATATATATATATATGTATTTAAACATTTCTTATTAAAGATGGTGTCTCTGCAAGATAATGCTTATCCTAACCTTACTTGTCTCTACAGGCATAAAGAAGAAGCTAAAAGCCATTAGCAACAAGTCCATGTGCAACAACCTTGGGCCATGGATTGCCAGTATGGTCAACCACCTGTATTGGTCGGTCATCTCTACACCTGTGGGTGAAGGATCTGGAGACCTTGTAGCTGAGAAGTGGAGATCGGTGCTTGAACACATTCACAATAAGCACAGTGGATTTGGAGGACTTTTCCCCATGTGTGCGCATGAGCCCCTTGAGGGAAGGGAAGCAAGAAAACCATGGTTGACTCCTTGTAAGTACAGTAGTGTTAAAATGAAAACCATTATTAAACAATATATCATCATGATATACATGTATATATTGTGATTCCAGTATAAAAATGCAATGATCAAGATGAAAAATCACCATTTTCCCCCGTTTTTCCCAATTCTTCTAATACAGATTCTGAAATTTTGGTTATTTGTGCTCCCATCTGGGTCTGATCCTTTTAATCACCAGAACATAACCTAACCAGAACATAATGTGATGTGCTGTATGAAAGTCCATCTGAGTTGGTGAAATACAGTCATGATGAGAATTAAACTGTTCTCCAACTCAATTTTCCACTGAATCGATTGGTCTTCATATCATCAGCTTTCTGACCCAAGTTCTGTAGACACATGATTTTTCCTCACGTGTGACATCAGCACTGGGTCAAAATTCTGGTGGACTCAATTTCTTTGAGTTGGAGAACAGTTTAATTCTCATAATGTAGTTATGTATGCTAATGATACGGTTACATAAGAATTGTTTTTGAACATGATTACAGGTACAAAGGTGTCAACAGAAGTGGAAAGAGTTGTATGCAACCGTAAGCTATGCTCGGATATAAAGCGGCTGTCTCACGACCACCAGACCTCGGATCTTGAGGCTTTTCACAGTTTAGTGAACCATTTTGCACCAAAAATGTATGGGTTCTCATACAAAGGAATGGAGTGCAGGTAATCAAACAAAAGGTTTCTGTTTAAGCATTTGCTTTCTTAGAAAACATTATAATTTCTTTATGTGCTTTAATGTTGGAGTAATCCTCCTGTCTCTGCCCTCTTTTCAGAGTGATTCTTGCTGCCATGCACTATAACGAAAATGCCCACCGAGCACAGAGAGAAACAAAGGAGGGAACCAAGGCGTTCAGTATCAACTACCCTAAGTATAAGAAGGGCGGTTATATTGTTCGCAAAGTCCTTGAAAATCCTTCTTTCGGTATGTATTACCTTAAGTTCTCCACTAGAGCACGGGTTGTTAGGTACCCTATTGGGTAATGGGGCCGCTCCTGAATGTGTCACAGCGCTGTGGTATCCAACTCCCAGTCTAAGAAAAGAAACAAACAACAAATATGAGATTCCAAACCTCCAGAGGGGGTGTTCACAATGACTGCTGACCATTTCAGACATCACCAATAATGGTATAATGCATGACCAAATTTAATTTTTTCTCTTTATATTTCTGACAGGTTATGCAATGACACTGATGGAGATGGTGGAAGGCATTTGCAGAGGCGATGACTACAACGGCGACTGGCTAGAAGTAGAAGTGTTGGAGGCTACACCTGTTCCCCCGCCTCTCAGTGCCTCATGTCAGAGGCCCGACAAAGCAGAAGCAGTACAAGAACATGTCACACGTTTCCATGTTTAACAAGTAGCTTGACTTCCTATTGGCACCAGTTATGGCATGCAGTAATATTTGTTGAATATGTTCAACATTGCTGAAGATTCTTTTCATGTTTGCACTGGTGTCTGCAAGTATGTATCATAATTCATATTGTATGTGTCAACACTGCCCTTTCATGCTAGATTTTTACATGCATCGATAATACCTTACCACAACTTTCTTGTATAGGTTGACTTGGCAGTGGTTTTGTGCACATAGATTGCTAGAGTTAAAAAAAAAAAACAACTTGTGTATAGCTTATAGCAACATAGGAAAAGCTTACTGTTAACATAGGAAAAGCTTTACTAGTACCTCCCTGAGGTCTTGTTTGTTGAAGTAGGTGAGGAAGCGGGACCTACCTACCTAGTCCCTCAACTGACTTGGTCGTCGGGGGGACAAGGCAGTTTCTGTCTCAACAGCGGGACAGACCTGTGGAAACAGTTAAGTTATAAATTAAACTTAGTACCATGTTCATGATGTTGAGAATGTAGAAATTTTTGGGAAATGTATTGCAGTGAACTGAAAATCTCCACTGTGACAATAGGTGTATGTCTGAGATTGTAGTGGACCCCATGGGCAGAAATGTTTTTCAAGTACACCTTTTTCATACCATTCCAGGATTCCTAATTCAGAGTCCTGTCATGGGTTGGTTCCTAATAACTAGTAATTGGTTCCACTTTGTAAAATACATGTATACAAATTATGTATATAAAGAGGCAACAGATCCTTGTTGGAATTGCACTTAATGAGTTCAGTTCAGTTGGATACTAGTATTTAGAATTCACGTCAAACACAAATTATGGGCACGAAGGAAGTAAAACCATACCTTGACTTGAGAAGTGACGGCAGACGAGTGCAAATACCTACAACCAACTCCAACAACTGCAGTTGACTTCCTGACCTAACCAGTGCAGCAGATTCATCGACAAGATGATGTTGGTGTACTCGAGGCTCCTCGCTTGCACGGCTGATGGGGGAGGGGGGCACATAGACCACCATCATATCCGCCCTCGATTTCACGATAGACACGACTAAAATTTGCTCACCACTACCTGCAATGTAGTAGTCAGCTCTACTTTCACGAATGATACTCAAAATAGCTTGGAAGTGCAAACAAGTAAGCCGTTTCTGGACGCGCGCTGCCGACACAACACTATTTTCCAACGCCATGCCATGTGCTCTGGTCTGGGTCTGGACTTGTCTGTGAGCTATACTATTCTACACGGGGGTGTTTCAATTGGAGTCCATATAGATCATAACAGAAGAGAAACTATAAATTTTCTAGAACATAAGAGGACTTGTTAATACTACTTAACGTCGCTAGTATAGCTGAAGCTTTAACAATTCTGTCAAAGACTTATAGCTGTTACATTTTGCCATGGTTATTTTTTGTCACCCCTGTTTCCTCATAAGTTAGTCCATTCCGCGTATTGGTCACAGTGTCGATAAATAAAAACATGACGTCACGCGTTACGTTACGGCACCTTGGGGAGAGAAATCCGGGTACCTATACCGTCCTGTGCTGTGGCAGCCATCAGGGAGAGATTTGTCTCCGTTGACTTCACTGCAGGCTACAAGGAGAACAGAGAATAGAACTCTGTTTCATGAACATATTTATATTTCTCGTGTTAGTAACCTGTTACATAAAATAAACTTGAAAATTGCGCTGTTTAAAAAGCCACTCAAACTCTATTTCGCACTCATCACGATCTACTACTATTTCATAATGTTACAATACTTGTCTACTTACGTAGAGACTGCGGCCAGACGGCAGTACTCTTACCGTAGTAATTTCAAGTCACGCTGTCGCAAAGATCAAACTGATTGTACTGTAAACCGTACTACATAGCGCCGTGTACAGTGTCGAATTGATTTGTTTTAAGTTGTTTGCTAAATAAAACTTAATTTTGTCTGTTATTTTTGCACTGCGTACTTGAAGTGGATGTTTATGCTTATTTCATGATGATAGGCGGCGAAGCACATTACACTACATAGCACGACGTCGGTATCCGCCCGGCCGAAATGAAGTCTTCAACTTCTTTGGGAAACAAACATTCGGCAAAAAACCCACAACTGACACCTTTAGATTTTTGTTTCTTGTTTGTTTTTCCCCGTAAAATTCTGCTTATGGGACAAGGATACACCCGTATGATACTTTTTCCGCAGCTGTATACAAGTATGAAGCGATCAGTAGACCAGTCACAAAACGCACCAAAGAAGGATAAAACACTGGATGAAATCAGTTTTTTTTCACATTATCGTATCTTTAGTAGAGGCTCGGTGTCTCATACAGGTCATTGACCTCGCCGTCCTCGCACTGATTCATTATCAGCTGATGCGCAACGCCACAAGCGAAGTTTACTGTTCATCGCTAGCGGGCGGCCAAACGTTCTGAGGAGCGTTCCCCCGCTGACGTCATAACAAAATGGCGACGATTCCAGAACCGGCACGGCCGCGGCGCCCAAAACGTGCACTTTGAAAGGCCGTGTGGACTTTATTTATCAGTTATCGGGCTAAGACTAAATTTCAAGATATTATACTGTAACCATATTTTCGATATTTCTATGTCTTTTGCCCAACATTGTCAGGCTTCAGTACCACTTTAAATCCCTTTAGATCACTCATGGACATGTAAACCATCTATTGCTACATTCATTGAACTAAGAAGATTACGACGGAAGATTCAAACTTGGTTAAGGGTCTATTTATGTGCGTTCTTATTGCAACGATTGGAATTTAAGCCCGCCGAGCGACCCACCTCTTGACCTCGGGAAATCCTTACACGTTGACTGGTCTTTAATGACCAGTAATGGCATCTTTCGAGACTTAGCAGGGTAAATCATAAAATCCCTGCATTCCGGTCGGCTGAATCCGGCATTAGGCTTAACGACGTCCATGGAAAAGCGTGCTCGAAATTCGCTGTACAGAAAGTGCGAAATGGAACGAAATGGAGCGAAATGGAACGAAATGGAACGAAATGGAACGAAATGGAACGAAATGGAACGAAATGTGTATGAAGGAAAGCCGTTTAAGCCGTTCGTACGTTGGAACGGCGACGTTTAAATAGTGTCCGCTCGATGTCCAAACGGCAACGTTAAGATTGATGGTATTCTTAGAACCGCAACGACGTTATAAGATCGATCAGGGTACGCTAAGAATAAACTGACCGCAACGTTATAAGATCGATCAGGGTACGTTAATAAAGTGAGTTTTGAGTTGAGTAGTCAAAGTCTGTGGTCTCCGTCCGCCCTAGCGGTAACGTTAAAGAAAAGAAACACGGTGAAAGCCTAAAATTCACCATACCCTTTTTTTATTCGCACGCTCGCATCAGTTTTGTCATCCCTATAGTCAAATCTACATAGCCTTACACGTAATCACAATGAAATGAAATTGATAGCGAAATAGTTCAAATGTAGAAGTGGGTGGTAAATAAATGATGTGACGTGTTTTATTTCTTGAACAAGGAGGTTAAATACGTATCTATCCTTGCTATGACCTCCTTGCTTGAACCTATTCAATACTATAGGGTAACAAGAATTGGACGGTAACATTTCATTTTCAGAATTCACCAAGAGTTCATGAGGCAAGCGTTATTACTGTGTATTATAGCAAGGAAGTAAAAATGAGACCTCCTACACTCGGTTACAAGCGGCCGTGTTGGTTGGGGCGGAGCTACATTCTTCCCCCCGCATGCAAATGATCCGCCATTGTTACTGACGGCTGGCAGTGATAACGTGTTTACAGGGACTTTTCTAGTCTGACCTGGCGCGCTACAGACGGGTTTAATCAAACTCCGACTTTCCTGTTTACATGACGTTTTAGTATATATATATATATAGTATGAGTTGTATTTAGCATGTGTATATCTCCCCAACAAAGACTTTTTATACAACCAATGAACTCCGGACCCCTGTCGGAGAATGGACCCGCCTTTAACGATATGTTAATGAATGAACAGATAGAGACTTTCAAGCTGGGCCCTCTGGAGACAAGACAGCTTCCTCGTTTACAACGAAACAAAGAGAAGGTGTGAACGAGCTAGACATGTATTTCACGGTTTGGTGGAAGGAAGGTGCGAACATGAGGAATTTACTAGTACACAGTACAGCTTGGGAACGGGCGGAAGGAAGAAGGAGAAAATGGCGGGTGGTGATTCCTCCCCGTTGGCATATCGCTAGGACAGACAGACACAAGAAACACGTCCGCACAGTTTGCATAACTCAAAACTCACTGTTAACGTACCTGTTACGTTGCGGTCAGTTTATTCTTAGCGTACCCTGATCGATCTTATAACGTCGTTGCGGTTCTAAGAATACCATCAATCTTAACGTTGCCGTTTGGACGTCGAGCGGACACTATTTAGACGTCGCCGTTCCAACGTACGAACGGCTTAACGGCTTTCCTTCATACACATTTCGTTCCATTTCGTTCCATTTCGTTCCATTTCGTTCCATTTCGTTCCATTTCGTTCCATTTCGTTCCATTTCGTTCCATTTCGTTCCATTTCGTTCCATTTCGCACTTTCTGGGGTCCCCTCGAAATTGCACTGTTGGTTCCAATCCAAGAAATGGCGTTTTAAGGGGCGATATCACACTGTATGCATGTGGGGTTTTCAAAAATTGCAACTTTGTATCTATAAGATAGACCATACAAATAAATCCCATAATAGTATGGCTTGCCTTGGGG
This sequence comes from Branchiostoma floridae x Branchiostoma japonicum, assembly GCA_013266295.2. Classification (NCBI taxonomy): domain Eukaryota; kingdom Metazoa; phylum Chordata; class Leptocardii; order Amphioxiformes; family Branchiostomatidae; genus Branchiostoma; species Branchiostoma floridae x Branchiostoma japonicum. The sequence continues at coordinate 14,690,086 of CM023827.1, forward strand.
TTCTACGAACTAGATAACATAATGGTTGTGTTATGCTCTTGAAGAAGGCAACCGTAAGCATTTTTAACTGATCAAAACTGAATAATGCAACATGTAACAACATCACAAGTTTACAATTTTTCCATCTACAGTGGAAGCCAGTTATTTGAAATACGTTTTTAAGAAAAATCCTGCCAATTGAAAAGAATTGTGAAAACCCAAACCGTTTTCCATTAACACTGTTGTTTATCGTGCCCCTTATTTGAAGCCAATGCCGGCTATTTGGAAAGAAAATTGTCAAGTTGCAAGACATATTGAACCCAAAATATGCCAACCAAATCACCAAAAACGGCAGAAATGAGCCGACAACTTCCTATCTAAAGACATTAAGCCACAAAAAAAAAACGAAGTTGTCTGTTTTGAGCCGCAAAGGAGGGCGGTTTCTATTGAAATTTACGTTGATAGAGCGGTCCGGCCGTCGTGCGCACATCGGCACTACATAAACAGACGCGCGTGCCGGTTCATAGCCGCCAAATGCGTGGTTTTTTTTACCCTATTTATTCCAAGAACGTTTCAATTTTCATACAACTCATTGTTACACATTAAAACTGCGTCTTTACCTGTGTGCTGTCTCATTATTCTGAGTTTGTTTCGACTGCGACACGTTCGCTATCGCCGCGTCAACACGCCACAAATGTGCCGCGAAAACATGGCGCATGGAATGATGGGATACCGCTACCCACGCCACGTCCGCCATCTTTGTTTTCTTGTTTGAACGCCTTTGTGACAGATCCCGTCAACTTTTGCAAATTTCCATGTAATCTCCGGACATCGTAAGCTAAAAAGTCACTAACATTGAAATGAAAAGTTTATTGTTGCTTTAGTTACGATACTTTTCATGTGCTAGCCGGCGTTTCTGAAATTTATGAAGGCAACAACGTAGCGATCCTTTGTGTTGTTATCGACGACTTTCGTCATGTTCGTGACGAGCGTGTACTGTACGTCGGTACACTCTGTACGCTACCTGATTGAAGTTTTCCGTAGATCAAACTTTATTTTTTGCTACTTTTGTGATGTAAAAGTATGTGCAGGCTGATGATTGTGCATGTATTCGTTGCTTGTTTTGTACCTATCAAACGTAGCAGTCAGTGTTTATTCGTTCGAGTAGAGTTGGAGCTAGAAAGTTGGAGCCAACGTTATAGCACATCGCAGCGTTCTTCCAGTCGGTGGAAAACAACAAAATACGTAAACGAAAAAATTACAAGTGTAAATTTACTTATCTAAATAAAGTCCACTTTTTACATATGAGCCGTGTTTGTATTCTTTGTGTAGTTTGATGCCGTGTCCACCCCCCACCCTCGTACTGCCGTAGATTCAATGAAGTCAGTTTGAGCCTCTCGTATTTGGAAAGGCCGGGTAATCTGAAAAAATGCGCTGACAAATTGGCTTTCCAAATAAGCGGCATCTACTGTATATCTCATATCTACAATCTTATTTGACGCATATAGCCTAAGCCTAGCTAGCTTTACATTCTTTGAAAGTGGTCAATAAGTTATACAGCTTGGCAACATAGGAATCTAGGTGATTATGTTGACAGCTAATTCCAACAGAATCCTGCCCACTGGGAGTTTTTTAGTTGGGGCTTAGCACAGATAACAAAACTTACAAAATTGCACCACTGAGGAATATAACTGCCCATAATATTCTCAAACGTCACAGTATGGCAAAGCACAACTTAAATGTAAGCCACAGGAATGTACAACTTACTGCCATATTAAGCATCTGGCATATAATGCATAAAAATACTACCGGTACTACCATATGGTCAAACTCCCTTTGATAATTCAGCATGAAAGGGAACATATGAACAGCTACAGCTGTCCGTGACAAATGTGGTTAATTCACGACCTTAACCTTGGTCGTTAAGTAGACATCACAACATGTAAATTGTTAGATGTGAGAAAAAAACTGTGAGGTACATGCAATGCTCAAAATACCACCTACATAACATGCATGCAGGTTGAGGTAAAATTGGAGTTATGGACTCCAAGGTATACATCTGTTGTCTACCTGAACATAACCTGCACTTGCCCCATACAATATACATATTAATGTGGATTGTGCATACCACCTGTGAAATACTAAATCAAAATTGAAATGGTTTTTAAACAGCTACCAGTTTGATCTATAGATTTTAAAGTCTTAAAGCAGGCATAATTTGTCTGCTGCAGGTAATCTACACTTTACGTGGTATGCAGAAAAAAAAGTATTTCAAGCCCTGACATGTTTTGGTCTAGGTCCATCACCAGCCAAAACAGCTCTCAAACCATGCAGAAGAGACACACTACAAACAAATAACAAGTAATTAATCCTAAGTCACCTTACCAGTCCACCAGCAGGGTTGGAGAAAGATGCCGGACGCTTGGAGAAGTCTGTCTAAGATGTCCTAGACCTTGTAGGAACCTTCTTGTCTGTGCTCTGATTGCAGTGAACTCTTGAGCAGCCTTCTCGTCTACTGCATGCCGATCTCACTGATGTGCTGCAGTCTGCTGTTGGATAAGCGACTGGGGATGTTTCATTGCTATCGGAGCAGACCGCATTAAGATTGAACGTCCCAATTACGACTGAGTGGAATTACATACACTCTTAAGAATGCAATCACTCTGTCAGCCCCACGTTATGCTCTGTGAGGAACATCGATCTTAGTCAATTGTTGAAGACTTTCTTTTTTCTGTGTCAGTGCTTGGTGATACATCACCTACATGTACTGACATGTGCTCTCAATACATCAGACTGGAAATAACTGAGAAGCTGTGTGATATTGTGGGATGTACAGGTCAGCAGGTATGAATATTCTTATTCTTGTGGGGAATAGGTTGTTGCTTGCAGTGGAACTTATCAGCATTTGTGGTCAGTTTCATGCAATTTTACGACTTTTCTTTACAACTCAGGACATGTAAACCATCTGTTTCTGAGTTTTTTAAAGATTGTATATAATGTATAGACCTCTGATCTCTTAATGTTGAATTTCCAAACAAAAAATCTTGAAAGGCAAATTGTAAAACATTCAAATCGGAAAATGACATTACTTTGAACAAAAATACTTCCATATCGGATTTTCCAAGCATGCAAAATTGGGATGTCGGAAGAGAATTTAAAGCTGGCATAAGCCCCGGGAACCGATCTTTATGCATTCTCAAACTGACGTCATGCATCCCATTTTTAGACCACCTCTTGAACTTGTTTCTCCAACCGTGAAGCGTTAACCTTTCCAAGTTGGCAGCCGCGCAGGATGTGCTTCGTTGGCAAAATGAAAATTACCCATATCTCATAAGGATCCTCCACTCACCTGAAAGTGAACTTCACCCCACGTGACCTCTTCCTGGGGAGGAGCGCTCTAACCTTGGAGACACAGGGGGATCCTTGATGTATGAATTCCTTCCTCCTTAGTACAGAACACCTGCAGGGGAATTAGTCAGGACCCAGTTGAGTAATGAGAAACTGAAGTAACAAAGACAAGAGTTGCAGGATTGCTGAACTGAAGCAGGAAATATAGAGTGACAAGACAAAACTGTCACCACTATCAAATTTGTTGTCTACTTTGTCCCTGAATGCATCATAATCCATCTACAATCTACAATCTACAGTAACATGAAATATCATAATATGCAGTTACTGTAGTAGCCTGCTTTTTATATAGCTTTTAACAACACTTGGTGTTGGAAAGCCTGGATTTCGAAGTTGTTCGAGATACACAACCAGTTGCTGTACCTCCTCCTTGATTTTCCCTAAAAAGGAGAAGGAAAGGAACACTGGGTGTGGCCCAGTATACTTGAATAAAGTATTTAAATGAAGTATTTGTTATGCTTTCACCAAGGCAGCCAAGTCAATAGAACACAGATGCACAGTTCAACAGTGGCTCCATCCTACTCAGGTCTGTTTGCCACTAAATCAGCCCTATCAGGGGATCGAGAAGTCCACGACCTTCGGAGATAATGTTTTGCGAAAGGTCAGGACCTGAGTAGGTCGGCAAATTGGTGTTGCAGACTCTGGATGGGAGTCTAATTGTCGGGGACCTTGGAACCGCACACCATTAAGGGAGGGTTGGTTAGGGTGAGTATAATGCTTCAGGATGCCAGACCAATTTCATTTTGCTGGTTTTCAGTTTTTTTTTAAATACTGTAGAAGATGCATGAAAACAATCTTATGTACATGTAGAAGATGCATGTAAACCATCTGCTGGAAAAGTATGTACCTTGGTACACTCAGTTTTAGGAAGAGAATACAGTCAGATCCTTGCTTTCCTGGTGTGTGGCAAAAAGTGGAGTACTGAGGATGTATGGCAGCACAAACAAACACACACACACACACAGACACGTCACACACACACACACACACACACACACACACACACACAGACACGTCACACACACACACACACACACAGACACACATACATACAGACACACAAACACACACACACACACACACACACACATACATACATACAGACACATACACACACACCAAAAACAATACTTCACTCCCTTGGGATTAAGCAACAATTGGAAAGCTGATGGGAACCAATTCAGCACCAAGGACAGGTATAACATTGCTTCATAATGTAATGCATGTAACCACTTTGAGTTTGAGCTAGCTACACAGGTCTTGTGTGTCTGCAAAGCTGCCTGTGTTATGCCATTGGGCTTCACATGCCTGGTGCAAAGGAATTTCATTCTTCAATAATCAATAGTGATTGATTAATACCTAATAGGTGTTACCCTACTATTAGTATGTATAGGGTAAGATAAAGCAGTCATCCTCATATGACAAAAAGCAATATGCTTTTTGTCCCATCTATAGCACACAGGCAGTGGGCAGTAGTCATAGCATTGTTATAACAGCAGACAAGTTTGAAGAAGATATTTTACAACTGAAACTTTTACTAGCATCGATGCTCCAGGAAAATTACTGCACATGCCAGTACAGGACTTTTTATGTTGACTGATGGGAGCAAAGACAGACACAGGAAGGATGTGAAAGTTAGGATAATCTATCAAAAATTTCAATATTACAGAAAAAACATAAATAATCAAGGGACTTCGGACATAAATATGATGTCATGGTGTACGCTCATGAGAGGAAGGAAGAAGTAAATGGAGTTTGAGAGGATACATAGTTTCTTTGTGAACGCCCACGCATGACGTCATGACTTGAAATTTAGTCTCTAGTTTTGAACAAAGCTTGACATTAGATATAACAGGGTATGACAAGTTGTTTGATGTGGTATAGTAGAGTTGGCATGATATCAGAACAAAGGGTGGAAAAGAAAAATTACAAAAGTGTCAAGCATGGAGTAATTTTACATAGAGAGCCTGAATTACAATGTCATCCACCTTACTGCAGTCAATATCAAAATCTGTCTTACTTACGACATCTCGTGTAATATCTTCAAGAAACAAGGAGTGTATTACCCGCCCACCCATTAAACAGTCTTAAGAACAAAACATACGGTGCCCTTAAGTACCCTGCGATTGCAGCATCCTTCAAACCCGGCAAAAGAGACATCGATCAATAAAGAATTGAGCAGGCCAAATCAAACAATTACCAAACAATTACTGGCCAACGTGATTAGTAGCGCCCTTTCTCTCTGAACACCTGCCCACTTCCAAATCAATCTGCCAAATATCGGCCTTACAAACGCAAGCTTTCAAAATTTTGTTTCTGCATGGCTTTTGGAGTCTAGCTGCACCAGAAAGAATTGCGTTCTAGATTTTGAGGTATGGTTGGAGCAGAGGAAGCAATACGGACGGGTCATTATGGTATAATTGGTCTAGAATTGCCCAAAGGTTCCCAAAGGAGAGGGGTAAGTGATGGGGGGTCGATATAAATCATTTTGGCTTTTGGAAAAAACAATCTAGCATGACCTGCCAAGTAGAATTACTCCAATACATCTTCAGTGCTTTTCCATCTAGGGCCACTCCGATTCATTTCCTTGGTTCTGGATGTTTTTGAGTAAAAATTAAGAAAGGGGCCAACATGAAGACAGATGTCCTACTTTATTCATGCCTGGAAAATGTGTGAACCAAGGTACAGACTTTCCCCTCAGACTTACGTTTGGTTCGGCTGTGGGGGCATATTTATCTTTCAGTTTAAAGTCATTTTAAGAATCTGAGAACAAACAAATTAAATTGGCCTGAATGTATTCTTCCACGATACATGCCTGGCTAACACAATGAATGGTACATAGGTCATTTCTTTATCTTTAAATTGAATAAATGTCAGAGATCACTGATGTTGTTAGGACTGGCTCTGTATGTGCAGCGTACCATTTAATGTATTGAAATATGGCTGAGTCAGTAAAAATCATTCAAAGGAATCTTTGCTATTAAAAGATTAGATCTGCTTGAACAAACGACAGTTATCAACATTTTGTGACTTTCCATTGTAAAAATCTTGCTAGGTTGTGATAAACTGAAGACCTTGAGAATACATTATTGTGATACATACATACTGGGAAAAAAAAATAACCCTGAATCAACCTAGATGAGTCTAAATTCATATGATTGTACGATGTGCATTGAAAATAACTATCATTCCAATACACAATAATATGTGAATTTAAACATAATTTGTAGCACTCACAGAGACCTGTGCTTGTGTCTCGCTCTCCAAGATATGATATACAGTGTAGTACTACCTTAGTTTTACTGTAATACCATAATCAGGTTCAGGTCGTATGGCGCAGCGGTAGCGTGTTCGGCTCAGGGCCAAGAGGTCCCGGGTTCGATCCCCACCCATGTCACCGATCTTGTGCCCTTGGGAAAGGCACTTTACACGACTTTCCTCACTTCACTCAGGTGTAAATGAGTACCTAGCTTCGGTTAGGGACGTCCCTCGGATAGGACGTTAAATGGAGGTCCCGTGTTTGGGGAGAGCCACACCCCACGCACGTTAAAGAACCCGCCATACTTATCGAAAAGAGTAGGGGTCCTTCCCGGTGTGAGTGGTTCAAACCTTACAGTCTTATGGCCGCACCTGGGGTCGTATTGAGGTCACCTGAGTTAGCGCCGAATGGCAGCCGCTCCAGACCCTTGCGATTAAGCCCCACCACCATTGTAAGCTCCTCACAATTCAGCCCTTGGCTGCAAGGAGAGAGTAAGTCGGCCCACCAATAACCAAAAAAAAAAAGGTCCTGACCTGATCCTCTTGATTTGGACTTGGACCTGATCAAGCCAGACCGGCACCCACCCCTAATATATACAGTAAATCACTTTATCTCTTTTGTCAGGAGTAATGGAGGTTAATGTCACATACAGAATCAAATGTCATTTGTATCTGAAGCGGCCTGAATCTTAATTGCAATCGAGAGATAAAATGCCAGCTTTTCATAGTCCAGAGGCAGAGAGCTCTGTGCTTAAAAGGAAAAGGTTATGACTCAAAGGACCATAAAATCTGTAAAATCAAATAAAAATTTAATTGTGACCATAAAGATTTTGACAAATGATACTGGACGGGAACATCAAGTGAAAAACAGTTGAGGCGAAACTCAGTACCTTGGTTCAGGTGTGTTTGAAATGAATACCTCTTAGGCCTGTGTTATATCCTTTACTGCTTAAATTTTACTTTAAAATGTCTAAGAACCAACAGAAAAAATTGTTGTTGCCTAACAGCCAGGAAGGTGGGATAATGTCCAGAATGTAACATAACCCAAATACCTTTCATCTAGACTAAGTATCGTCATATTTTACTCAATTTCCGTACCCAGGGAGAACGTCAAAGGTGGAATAATGTCCAGGATGTTACATAACCTAAAGACCTTTCATGTCGACTAACATTTTACTCATTTTCTGTCTCCCAGAAAAAGCATCAGCTGCAAGATGGAAGCTTTTCAGCTAAAAGCAAAGTTGGTTTAAGTACAGAAATCCATATACCTGTATCCCATAACATGCTATGGATGAAATATCTTCAGAACAAATGTTGTGCATCGTTGCATGCTGTCAGCCTTGCATAACCACATCACTTTGAAATGGAACACAGTTCCATCACTAATGTATCCTACATACTCTGCTCTTTTGATTCTACTGTACACTTTGTCAGCCGTCCCATTTAAAATAGCAGTCCACAAATTAGTTCACACGAAACCCTGTTGAGTACTTCATGTAGTAACATAAAACGGCACAAAAATAGCTACACCTTCGTTTGTTTTTACAGCCTCTCTAGTCAAGAGATGGTTAAGCTTGCATATTCTGTTATACATGTACTACACATCTCAATGTAACTGTATGAGTCTTTATGTAAGGCCACACCAATTTATTTACTTGCTTCTCAGACCTTTCAACATAAAATTTAACATAAAAGAGAAGAAGCTAAAAACAGAGGACTGGGAGGAGAACTTGACTTCCCCCTAAAACTCTTCTAGCTTAATATTATCAAATTCTTAAGTTAGATAGTTTAAATCCAAAGATGAAAAAAACTAAATTGGTGGGGCCTTAATAAAGTACATCCATGGAACAAGTAAAAACATGAAAAAGCTGTGCAACAGGCTTTTATGTCAAAATATACCGGCCTGTGCATTTTTACAAAGTTGCTCCATGTATTAGTGAACTTGGAACACCTGTTCTACATGTCAGTCACGTATGCCAGTCAAGGAAATCTTACTGTTGGGTAAAATTTTCATAACGCACAGGTGATAAACTCATCCCCATCTACACCTGATAGCTAATTATTCCCCACTTCTCCCAGGCTTGTTGTAAATGAAGTCATTCTTTAATATAGGATGTCTCGCAGCGTTTGACAGATAAAGCCATATTAATGAAGTTATACAAGACCGACATGCTCCCATGATTACTGAGTATGGAGATACCTGCTACATGGCTACAGGGGAAGTATGGATCTTGTGGGGCAGGGGCTGTGAAGTTGAACCCCAAAAGTGAAGGTATGTATAGTAGGCACACTTTATTCAGAGGCCTCTCGTATTGGTAATATAACACTATTAACACAAGGGTTAACTCACCAAATTCATAATCTTTCATGCTGCTTTTAAAAAGATTTAGTATGAGAACTTTGGAACAAGGTGGTTTCTAAACCTCCTTGCTTTTACATTGTAGCTAGTCCCTCATATTAAACAATGACAAAACTTTATTGAATTAACCCTTTTAAAGCACAGACATGGTTACGTCTTGCATGGCTTCATAAATTTTTTGCTGAGTTCATCTTTTGTTAATACATGTTGGAAAAGTTAAAATATCTTGACTTATATGACCAACTATTCATTGCGAAGTTAAACTTCACTGTTGCTATTTTTGCTGTAGTTCAACCTTTGTCTGAACCAACTGCTTACCTTGCACACGTGGGATTTAAAACTAATAACCCAGTAATGCACCCTTCATCCTTCTAAAGTCATTTTCATCCTCCAGCTTTTACCTGGAGTCTGACAAGGTAGTATAAACAGTATATTAGCTAAAGCTACACCTCCCATAGGGCAGCCTGGGGTTCCTCAAGTTTCACAATACATAATGACAGTCTAGATGTCAAATAAACAGTGCTTATTACACAAATATCAGATTTTCCCCCAGGTTGTCTGGACAGAAACTTCATTTCAGGAATGCTCAGTGGAAATCGTTCATCTTCTTTTTAACATCATCACTGCTGAGGAAGCATTTTGTTGCCCGAACTGTGTTGGTTAAAGGGTTATACAACAAGGAAAAGGTTAAACTTTGTACATCACATTTTACTACTTGATGGTAAAATGAGTCTGAAAACCAGCAGATGACATAATTATTGTTGTCTGTGTTATATCTAATACTGGAAGAAATAGTGACTGTAAAAATGAGGTTACAATTCATTTGGGACTTTGCTGTCATTCTAGGGATTGTTCCATTTTGGGAAAGAACAAGTATTTGTGACAGTTCCTTGTCACCATTGCTGATTTCAGTAAACTTTGTAGTCGTGACATATAAGCATCTCCTGTTGCTTTTCTGGGTAGGTTTGACGTAACAGATAGTTGGTTCTTTTGTCAAGGAACCAGTGTGCTGTTTCTTGCTGTTTTCAACATTGCTGAGAGGCAAGCCCTCTTCCGGATCCTCTTATTGAGCCATTCATATGAACATAGCATGATGGATAGGTGTGTGTTATCTGCCTCCCTGGCCACCAGTCCAACTGTGAAAACTGATAACGCCAAATGAGATTTTAGTCTAGACTGGGAGGGACTGGAGTTTTAATTTGTAAAATCTTTGTTCTACTCTATTACGGGAACGTGTCTAACGCCCGATGGGGCAGGAGCAATAATGCTGACTTGACACCCTGGCAAAACATTCATAAACCTCACACTCAGTCCCGAATGAGAACTATACGTTATTTTTGTGACTTCTTCTGGGAAACCAAGAGTGGGTTGCTATATAGCGCACCTTGACCTACATAGTGTTGACTTGGGATCAAGGTTTTCTGCAAAAATCATTGAAAGGCACGTACTGATATTTCTGGAGTAACTGGGTTCTAAACACCTCCAGCTTTTATCCATCATAACTCGTCTAATATAGGATGTTCCATTGACTGAAACTCGACAAGTAGTTCAACTTGGGGTGCCAGTGTCACGGAAATGAAAAGAAACCTACAGTGGGCGTCACTGAGTGACAGGAGAAAAATGTCCAGACTATGCATGATGTACAAAATGACTAATAAACTGGTGGATGTACCAACTACCAAGTACCTAATACCAGCTCAGAAAAGAACAAGAAATAGTCATGCCTTCAAGTACCAAAGCCATCAAGCAAGGATTGAAGTGTTCAAAAACTCTTTTTTTCCTAGAACAATCGTAGAGTGGAACTCGCTGCCACCAAGTACAGTAGGGGCATCGTCACTAGATAGCTCTAAGCAATTTCTAGAGTTAGACGTTCAAAGGTTAGGTGTAACAGCTCATTTGGTGTAATGTAGCCAGCTGCCGCCGCGCCGCGTGCCTGCGAAGCTGGTGTGTTACGCCGAAGGGCGGTTATACCGGCTATACAGATACAGATACAGAACTTAATCTGGATTCATACATCTACCTTATACTTTTATAGCAGTTTACTTGGTACAAAACAATGATTAACTGCATGTTCTCACAGTTTTCTTTTCATAATCTTTCAGTTTTCTTTTGTGAGTGTGGCTTACATCAAACTCCAGCTGGGGTGTATCGTCATAAATCATTACTAATTTCGCAAAGTGTTGACGTTATGTTTCCATATCCTTTCCCCCAATTTCCTTTCAAACCACACTAACAAGGCCAACACACAACCCTCCTGTCTGACAGGCCACACCAATCAATTTCCTTGGTTCACAGCATTTTAAAGTAAAAATGCAGTGAAAGGACAACATCGAAACCCAGAGCAGCCAGGGCACCTTGAATCTGATTTCAAACTTTGTACACTGTGTGTAATTAGTCTTGGTTGGCCTTTAGACTCTGACTCATACTTTTCTGTTACTAGTGTTAGCATTCAGGTTCAAATTTACTTTTCAAAATCAGAGAACTAATGGAATAGATTGGTGTGGCTGATTTTTCAAGGGAAACTTGGGTAAGGTTCTGTCTTTCTCCATTTCTCTATCTCATGTTTGCCCCCTGCTGTTACAGTAGTAATTGCACTGCTGTGTGGCCCAGGGCAACTGAAAACGGAGATGGGTGCCGCCCTATGCGTCACCTGATGCGGGAAGGCACTTTAACTTTAACTTAACTATCTCATGTTTCTCTTGCCACAGTGTTATAATGTTTCCATATTTTACACTTCAACTTCCTTTCAAACCATGGCCAGACATGCTAACAAGTCTGACATACAACCCTCCTGCTTGTTACAATCTGCCCACTCAAGTGCACCACCTGGGCCATCTCAACATCTCAGTCATTTCCTGATAAACGGAGCTGACCTACAAAGTTGGTGTTCCACTCCTTCCTGTACAAGGTCACCTGATATTCCAGTCATTTCTCCTGACAGAATTGGGACAGTGAGGTAGAGAGTGATCTTGATAACACCTCTGCTCTGTAACTATGTTTAGCTCTCTGTGTCACCAGCTGAGTGTTGTAATCTGTTTTTAAGACAGGGAGACTTAAATCTAATCTTGATTGGCATTGACACTGATAAAGGGCTGATATTAAGAGTTGTTCTTTCACTCTACGGAGGGTGCAAGCTGAGAAATGGAAAGGCAAGACATGATCATAGATGTGGGAAATGTTAAGGTATAATGAAGGTTAGATATGTGCAGACAAGTGTATATGATCTACATTTACACACTAATAAATTATATTGAAGTGAATAAACAAACACAAACATTGAATAAAGACATGATCTCTCACCTCATCTATCCGTTAGTCTAATTGTTCAACTGGGCACCACAGTACATACGTACAGATGATCTGACAACCAGTTTTCTCCACCCTGATTAATGACACCATAAAAACAACCTGGATTTAAAACATAAACAAGCAAACTAGAAGACAGTAGATGCAAAAGGACTGTATGTAACAAAGTTGTACATGGTCGACATTGCATACCACAGTAGGCAGTGCTGCCTGAGTTTTCAAACTACACACTGTGGCAATGACCGCTAGAGGTTATACGACAGGCAAGGTGAGGCGACGTAAAACACTATTAGTTGTATCCATTTGTATTCACTGAGCATCTTGTAAAAGAAACGGTATTTGGCAGCTAGGGTTCCCAGATGACCCTCAGGCTGCTGTTGACCCCTTGTAACCTTGACCTTCAAGGTCACCACTTTCACCTCCTGTACTGCCCACCCTCCTAGATGATTGACAGGTTGGTACATCATTGTAAGAGGAGCACAGGCTCTTCTTCAGCACATTCCTCTATACGCACATGGACCATTGATGCCACCCCCTCAACAAGGTGAAAAGAGGTCAAGGTCAGGTACAAGACCTGTCTGTAAACCAACTTGATGGCTTTCAAAGCCACATCAATTCTATTTCTTGGTTTTCATATTTTAAAAAAAAATTCTGCTAAAGATCAACATGTCTTTGAATACAGCACTAGAGCCTGAGGGCTAGGCTTATGCCTTGGTGCACTCAGTATTGGGGGGGCGATTCCAGTTCTCTATCCTGGTTTCAATTGGACCTCTTGCAAATTCTTTCTTTAGTCTAAAGAACTAAAAAAATTAATTGGTGTTCCTAATATACATGCACTCTGTCATGCCGTAATGAATATGATTTCACCATTATGATGAAAAATTTCTGTCAACTTTCAAAGCCATCTGATTATCAAGTCATGAAGACTCACATCACTGAAAGACACTTCAGTTTTACTTTCTTTACTTTCTTGGTTTCTGCATTCAACCATTGATCTGACTGTCTCAAAGTTATGATTAGAATCTGCAAAGCAACAGTAAGCTATTCTTGGCCTTTTATTGCAATTCAAATGTGCCCACAAGGTTATCAGTATTTCAAAGCAACAACTTCACTTGTGGATAACATCTGAGTCCTTTAAGGCCATAGGGTACTCTAGGTGATTGTACTGCGACTAAACTTTCTCAAAACTTAGAGAGTAAAGACAAGTAAACATTTACAAGCAATATAGGGCCTCAGTATGGAGGCGATCGCAAATTGATCTGGGTAGGCAGCTTCCAGGCTTGAAGGAAAGGACACAAGGATATAGGTACTCTAAAGGTTTAGTATGATTTGTTACACACAAGGGTTGTCTCAACATCTGCTTTTATGCCAATCCCAATTTGTATCCGCATTCTTGGTGGTTCCACCCCTAAAACTGCCTTTTATCCACTGATGGTCTGAACCCTGGGCTGTATCTGCCCATAAAATTCATTACAACGAACCTCCCAGGTTGTTATGTGAGAGACAACCTGGGGGCTGGGCCCAGGAAAATAAATTGGACACACTGAATGGTTCCACCCTCCTGCATGTGAAGTGGGACTGGGGAAAGGCCTAGTAACAACGTCCCTGTCCTTGGTGCTGAACAACGTTCTGGGATAGCAGAGATACTGCCCTCAACATAACTCTAACAACCAGGGGGCTGGGCCCTGAGAAATAAATTGGACACACTGAATGGTTCCACCCTCCTGCATGTGAAGTGGGACTGGGGAAAGGCCTGCTAACGTCGTCCCTGTCCTTGGTGCTGAACAACGTTCCGGGATAGCTGAGATATCATGCAGAGGTTACCGTTTAGCAAATTCTTATTCCATCTGGGATCCTCCAACTCAGAACAACAAAATTCTAACATAACTCTAACAACCTGGAGGCTGGGCCCTGAGAAATAAATTGGATACACTGAATGGTTCCACTCTCCTGCATGTGAAGTGGGACTGAGGAAAGGCCTGCTAACATCGTCCCTGTCCTTGGTGCTGAACAACATTCTGGGACAGCAGAGATACTATACAGAGGTTACCGTTTAGCAAAGTCTTATTTCATCTGGAATCCTCCCACTCAGAAGAACAAAATTCCAACAGGCCGGCCTCAACATAACTCCAACAACTAGGGGGCTAGGCCCTGGGAAATCAATTGGACACACAGAATGACTCAACTTCAATGGAATACTGGACTACTAATTTAAAATAAAACACACTGTCTCCTAGTCCATACATTAAGAGTTTATAGGTCGAAAAACAGAAATCTTGACAAGATTCTGACAGAACTTTTCCCCGGGCCAACTTTTTATATCCAAACCTCTGACCACGTAAGTCCTCTTGACAGCAAGAATGATTTCCCTTTGGTATCCGAGTCCATCCCTCAGGTAAGTAAATAAATTTCATGTTGATAAAAAATTCAATATTCCATTTTCTCCCAGACGGAGTCTTGTACCATTATTTGGACTCAAAGCATCTGCGTCTCTGGACCTGCTTGGTATTGGTCTTGGAGGATGCCTCAAGGACATGAACAAATGACAAAACACTACCTATCTGGATAAAGCTCTTAGCGTAATATTTTTGAAGTAGGACTAGAAGCGAAATTCAGTCTGTTATGCATGTATATAATGCTATCCTTAAGTCACAAAATGCTGACTGTGAAACATAAAGGGACAGCAAACTTGTTTTCTTTTTCTGTCTTAACTAGGCTGTAATTACTTAATTTTCCTTTAGAACAGTTAGCTTTCAATTCATTCTAATGAACGATGTCTTGATAGAGTCCCTGAGTTCAGGGACTGGCTTCCACCTACTAGAGATCAGATCACAGGCAGAGTGACACGCAACAACCACAAGCTGAACTGTCCGAAAGCCAGAACGAAAAGGTACTTGAACTCTTGTGTGCCGTACATGACTAGACTTGTAAACAAGCACGGACAGTAACTTGTCTCTCTTTGTAATGTCTGTGAATAACTTGTCCATATTTGTAACAGTTTTTAATGAATTCCTTATTTTGAATTGTAAATTGGTTTTAATTCAGTGGCAACACTGCGATTTCCAATAAAGAGATCTTGTATCTTGTATCTTGTATCTAGAGTCTATAGAGATAAAAGAAACAGAGTTTGGTAGACTTAACAATCATTACCGTTGTTTGAAGTAATAAGTTTCATGTATCATCCAGATAAGACTAGTTCATCCCTTCCATTTGTCTTTGTCTACCTTACAATTTACTGAAGCAAAGGAAATGTCCCTAGAGAACATACTCCTACACAGCCATCTTGTTGGGGAACTCTCTAGGCCAAGTCAATTTGATTCATTGATTCTTGGACATAAAAAGAAAACATGCTGAACTAAAAGATCATCATAATGCCCAGTAATGCCTAAATATGGTTATCGGGGGTATAGACTGAGATTGACAAAACAGAGGATCAGGAGGAAGTTTGTATCTTGATTCTCACAATTTCAGGGAGTGAATACAATCAGTTTCAAGTTTTCCTCCCAGCCCTCTGTTTTCGTCTTGTCCTTTTGTTTCATTTCTAAAGTACAATGTCAAAGAACAGTGTGGCTGTACCTCACACAGCCTACAACGTTGTTTTCTTTCACCCATTCTCTGAAGACAGTTATGACAAAAGCAAGTGTAATGATCTTCAGCAATTTTAGCTTAAGGTTTCTAATAATCCGTTTTCATAATGCAGCTAGTTCAATACTTTAAATAGATTTTTATAAGAGTTCAATACTTCAACAAGTTCAATGTCCTGTAATTTCATGTAGCTTTCAATCCTTGTCACTAGGGCTGGCCTTGGGCTAGTTGGGCAACCTTGACTGTATGTTATGCAGCACCTGAACCAATAAATAAATCCCTTAGCTCAGTATTGAATTTCTCACATCTTACTTTCAGGCGATGTCAGCAAACTTAGGTTCACATTCAAGCCCCTCACAAGCGAATTACCATATCAAAGTGGCCCTTAAGCTTCTACAAATTGCAGAAAACTAGATGAAAAGACTATATCCTGTCGCAGACTAACTTAAAACAAACGCAGAGAGGACAGCAGTCCCGTATTGCCGAGAAACGGGAAGCATCTGCCTCTGTGGGCAGGTTTTCCGAGCGTCGAAGTCTGGCCAAAAGGCCAGCCCATTTGTAAACTTGGCGGCCAACTGTCTGGAAGAATCATGAGGGGCCTGAGGAATAAGAGATGATGGACGGGCGACGTGCTGGGTTTACTTCTATCAGATGAGAGAATAGATGCAGCAAAGCTAAGGTGGGGAGAGCTTTGAAGTCTCCACGGCCTTGATAACCTATAAAGTTCATTTTCATTGTCTGAAAAGAGAGGAGATAGAATAGGGCATCAGTAGTGGGTGGAAATGATGAATGGATGAAGCCATTGTTTATTTCCCATCTGAATGTTACACAACAGAAATGTAGATAAGGAAATACTGACTTTTAGGCATCGATTGACTCAACAGACTTTTCTGGAAGTTCCATCTGATATACTTCTGGAAAATACTTCCGTCTGATATACTTCTGGAAATAAGAAAGCTACTTTATACCCATAGAAAAAATCTTTGTACGTATGTTTTGTGAACTTGTTGTCTTATGAACAAAATATGACTGCCTCCCCACCTTGAATGAAGAAAAAGTTTGCTAAATGTCAAAATTGGCATCAGAAAAGAATTTAAGCATAAATTGTGTGTGTACCAAAATAAGTGACATAACAAGAGGAAGTATGGAGTTTTCTTATTATACTTTTAGTGCCAAGTTTGTGCCATAAAAACCAAAGTCCATCTCGCAGTAATTCTGCACCGCCGATTGCATCTCACAAAGCACATTTCCAAGAACAGGCAGCTTTATTTTATTGCTTCAGCTGACATGCAGCCAACTAGCCTAGGGCTACCCGACCTGCAAGTTCCGAACTGATAGGCTTTGGCCAGCACACTGTGGGCCATACCTTTTCTATTATCAATACCATTGGTCCCAGGTCTTAGATATGGGACCTGGGGCTTAATGTCCCTTCCAATACACTTTTACTTGGATACTTGTATGTGGTGCATTGTGGGTGCTCTGAAATGATATTTCCTGCATTTTGAGGGGCAGGTTTTGCTGGTAGACTAAGCTTAGTTTAATGACTTCTCTTTCCATATCTTTACAAGCCGATTTTTGCCCGTCAAAGATGACGGATTGGGCAAAAGTTTTGCCCGCCATGCAGTGGCAAAATTCCATCAAATGACGAAAAGACAGACACTGGCTATAACACTGTGTTGTGTGCTGTTTTCTGAGTAATATCCTGGTTTTCTGATTCCTGACAAGGTGTAAATCCATCACCAGCTACAGTGCCTAACAACACAGTGCCTTGTCAGATCATCTGCATGGTTTAGGATAAGGAAAGGGCAACTCGAGGATTGTGGAATGATGATTGATCACGTTTCCACAATGTTCCTTGGTGGTGTAACACAGACACAGCTGGAATGTACCAGTCCTTTCATCCTCCAAGTTCATGCTGTCATGCCCATATTGTGGCAACAACTCTTTACCTACCAGTGTGCAAGTTCATCAGTGTTGGTGGTTAGTTAACGTTGCCATCCTATTGTACAGATGGCTAAACTATGGTCCAACATAACACAAAATTTGTTAAGACTAAACCACAGTTTAGCCAATATAAAGTCTTATGATAAACTGTTAAATGTTTTCACCAGTCAGATATTTGTCTTAAAATGTATGATGGAGCCCTTGAGAGAAATGAGGAATACTGCAGATAGCTTGGTTTTTCTGAACAAGCTAACAAGCCAATTTCTTGTTGTAAAATTAATTTACTGGAAAATTGACTTAATCAACAGAATACTAATAAAACATATCAACGAATTAGCAGACCTTTGATTGGCAAACCATATATCCCCAACCAATCCATTAAGTATCTATATTCAAACTGACCAAGCTGATTTGTCAAACTGATTTCAAAGCAGACTGATCTGGGTGTTTATATTTGGCAACATTTCTATCAGTAACACCTTAAAACCTACATGTACACAGACATTGGAGACCCACTGGGGAAAGAAGAATTTCTGGTAAATAGACTGGAACAGTGACCAAGGTCTAGTTAGCAAAGGAATGTGACAGAAGTCGTTTACCAGAAAAATTCCAAAATACTTTACTCTGTGTTTCAGATTCCCTGGGTAGTTCTAGCATTTGCAAAACAGGGCACAGCCAGATTTTACATGGTTCTGTAGAAAAACATTCTCCTGGTGGTGACAGATGCTAAGCAGTCACCAGTCACCAGCTGTAACAGAAGTGTAAGGATTCTCCAAGTAAATACATGAAGCAAAGAAAGGAAAAGCTTGAGAACTGGAGCTCAAAGTGATGAATAGTTATCTAAAATTCTGTTTTGTGATGACTACTTCATCCATGGAACTATTTTTTTTGTAGTGAGGCCACACCAATTTTATTTGTTGCTTCTCGGATTTTTTCAGAAAAAATATGAAGCGACAGGGCGGAAAAAAAAAATAAAGACAGGCCTGGGCATCCTATTATAGCCCCAAATGCTAGAATAGGTGCCATGAAGTCAACACAAAAGACTGGGTTAAAATTTAAACAATGAATTTTGAACTTTTAATCAAACCACTGCATTGGTAGATGCAACAACTGTAACAATTAGAAAGAAAATGACTTTCTTCAACTGTTGGAGACAAAATATGAGAATTTTTTAGTTGATTGCGAACCAGAATTTTTATATTTTTTTATTGCAAATCAGAAAAAAATGAAGAGGTGAATCCGAGAGGCAACAAATTAAATTGGTGTGGCCTGACATTGAAAAAAATGTTGATGTGCTTACAGTTGCAGATGACCAGAATACCATACATATTTCTAACAATTGTCAGTATTGTACACCTGAACATTCATCATACAAACACTTTTATATAACGTTAATTCCACACATTCAAGGTATTTCCACTACGTGGCAATGTTTGAAGTACTGTACTTCAAATTAAAGGCGCACATTCTTTAAAGCTTGCATGTACCAAATTCAACAGCAGGACTTCTCACACTGTGGCATGCCTCCTGACTGAGACATCCATCTGGAGACCATTAAATGGTGTGACAGTAGCACCACCTGTCTGTTTTGCTGGCACTACAGCTTGTTAGCAGCCAGCCTTCTAAAGTACTCTCAACCCTTCACAGCTGCCGAAAGGTAACAAATTCCATCCTTACTGTCTTTGAGAGAAGCCATCCCGCAAAGAGCAGCAATACAGACCTTCTTTGAACCGATCCATAACACAGAGAAGATGATTTGTGGATTTCAGCCTTGGAACCATCACATATCCGACCTCCATCCCTCTTACTGGCACAGTAAGTCTGGATATGGGCTGCGGCTGCCAGGTTCAAGCTCAACTTCATGAATCTGCTTAGTATTCTGTACATGTAACTCAGTGCATTTCAAGCAGTGCAGGTTATACAAGAGCACCAGTACTGTGAGGATACTGCATACTTTGAACACATAATGATCCTGTTGAATTATCATACATAAGATTAAGATGCTAATTACAAATATGACTTGACAATGAGAACACTTAAGAACCCATACAGCATACTTTTATGAAAGTCAGAACCCAGACACATAAGGATCATATGCAGTTCTCACACAAAGAGATAGGCAAGAGACATACCACTTATACACACAACTACATAATACATAAGAATTATCTACATGTAATACACTGGTGATATAATGAGAACACTTGATCATGACAACCTACAGCATACATTTAAGAAAGTCAAAACTCACACACAGAAAAGGCCCAACTGGGATAGATATATACTAGTTATTATACATTTAGCTAAGCATCCAATTCTATGTGTACGTGTGTGCGTTTAAGAATGATTGATGTCTTCACAGCTCAAGCACACCATGGCTGGGTGTAGTAAAGAGCCTTTCTCCTTGACCTGACCTTACAGCAACAAAATGGATTAGTTCTATCAATGTTGTAGACATCTGGCATTGATCAATACTGTAATACAAGCCATTACAGTAAAAATCTGAGTAGAATACATAAAACTCACCTTTCATAACATAAAAAGTTGTTCGAATTGAAAAAAATGTATTAAGGTATTCAGGAGGAGTGAATCTATCTTCAGCCAGACACATTTGTTCGCTGAATCTCAATATTCAATGTTAGTTTATGATATTTTTTTCAGACTTAGGCCACAGCAAGTAAATTTTATGGATGACATCCTCCACAGACTCCAAATCTGATGCGATAGGGCGGGGAAAAAACAAGGCGGGCCAAAAAAACAAGATTCCTACATTTTCAAATTTTGATGTCATAAACCTTGTCAAACAAGAATTGAGGGGACAAAACATGATATCACAACCAACAGGTCTTTTATTCCTGTATTCAACTGTATTACCTGACCATGTAGATGTGTATACATTTCCAAACTAGAAAAATTAAAGAAAGGAGCTCGTCGTACTACAATGAGTACTACAATGAGTATTCATATGCAATGGAACACCTTAGACTGTCAACACTTGTCATCAAACGCAAGCAATTGTGCCTCAAGTTTGCTGAATCCCTAGGCCCTGATGGTCTCCTGACCGATAGACATTTACGACATATTTGCCCATTTTCGGCATGTTGACCACCGTCAGAAGGCAAAAAAATTCTTGTTTTTTTCCCCAAAATCAGGCGAAAATCAATGCGCGCTGATGTCATCCATAAGAATTACTTGCTGTGGCCTTACAGTTAAATTTAGGATCACAAGAGGCCTTCAACTTCAGATCAGGCAAGATAACTGTCCTAAAACAAAGAAGCAACAACCAAAAACGAATAAAATCTTATTCCAAGAAGAAGTTCAACCATCATCAGACGATGACTTATTCTGGCCCAAAAGGCTAATGAAGAACTGAAACAAAGTGACCTTCATGACCTTCACCTTGACCTGGAACACCAACCTGAAGGGAGGGGGGCGCATTAACCCCTCAGAATATAAAGACTTAATAGACAGAACAGGCAGACCTGGAGAGCTTCAATCCTGGATAAAGATTGCTCTAATGAACCCGTGGTACCTGAATGAGAGTAACCCATTACACTGGTCAGTTTGGATTTGCAAAGTCATTTTCCAAACTCAAGGGCACTGTGTTTGAACCTCTACGTTTCATCTTGTTACTCAACATGCAGATAACTTTCACACATCATTTGAAAGAGCAGGTTTCCCTTCCCTTCATGGCATCCTATTCAGTTATGAAGAAGACGTTGATATTTTGCATGGAATTTCAAACTTATTACATTTTAAGTGATCAGTGTTTATTGTAATGGCAAGTTGAAGTAATGCTGATATTATTTTTTACTTTTAGAAAACAGAAAAAAACTGTATTATTATTAACCTGCATAGCAAATTAGAGTAATCAGGGACATAAAGAAGAAGATAATTACTTCATATGACATGAATCCAAATCCTTCTGTTCATTTCCAGTCTTCAAACAATTATCCATTGCAGCAAACGTAACATTACAACCAGAGCCTGTCTATAATGACTGTGATTTGCTGTGAAGCCCGAGAGATGGCTACACAGCCACGCACGGTGACTTTGACCTCTGCACTGCGGAAGCTGACACAGATGGCTTCCTGATTGGACAATATCGGGAGAGCTGATTCCTGTGCTCCGACCTAATCCTCTGTAGGCCCAGTCGGAACTCCTGGCCATCCAATAAAACATAGCAGGCAATTTCCTGAGCTAATATAAACATCAATGTCCTTCTTCATGAATCATAACCTATGATCTCTGGCTGTGGGGAAGTCATGCATCTAGCATCCAGTACTGATTGAGACTGTTCTAAGTCATGAAGGAAAGGAAGAACAAAGAAAGTTGTGTTTGAAGGACTTACCAAAAATGGTAGCAAGCTGGAAAGGAATATTGTATATAAATCATAATGGCACTATCTTCAATCTTCCTATGAATAGCAAGAAAAACTGACACTTCTAACAATTTGGGGATAAATCAATTTGTTTTAAGGTTGGAAAAGCACATAAAAGTCTCATGTGGCAACCCTTTGCACAGGACATTAACTATCATACTAAGCAGTAACAATTGTACAACATAACATAGTTTAACATGTACAAAGTTTATATAAGTCCACATTTTCCACCCAGTGGGCAAAATACCTATTAACGTTTCAGCAAAGTTAGCAGAACTGTCGATGATAAACATATTACCTTACAAAATGGGAAACAAAACAAACTATCAATTGAAGCGCCCATGGCATCAGATAAATAAGGGTCCATTTAGATACCCTTAGGGGCTAATTGGTATATCCCTATCTTTCCTACTTCATCAGGATTTTCCTTGAAGAAATGGAAAATGGATTATGTTCCTGGTAGATTTCTGTCGTATCAACAATTTTTCCTATGGTCCCTGAAGCAAAGTGATCATTGGAAAAAAAAAATTCCTTCTCTGAAATATTTTCTGCCAGATGAATTGTTCACCTTGGGGTGCATGGCAGGGTGATTATATCATTCTCGTTAATCATAATGACATAATTATTACAGAATATTTGTTGCTATTATCCCTCCCCATGTCAATACCAGTTAGAACTGTACATTGTAAACGGCCCACGACTTTGGTTGTCAATCCCCTGGGAGGGTTGCCTTTCAAGAAAACATCACTTTTCACTCCAAACATCTGCTTTGATTTCATCACTTGAAAGAGATATTTAAAAAAAAACAGCTGAACCCATGCATCTGCTTGGAGAGTGATCATGATACTCCACAGTCGAATTCCAACAAGGCAATCAGAGATAGCAGGCTTCACCTCCTTTCCCATAGTGCTTTGCAACAGTTCCAGTCCCACAATCAAATATATCAGTATTGGGTATGCATGGCAATACTGTATGGTGTATATCAGAAATCATATAACCACAGACACACACATACATGTACATGTAGACACACAGACAAGTCCAATACAATTTCACTCCCTAGGGGAGAAGTATTCAGGAATTCAGCACCACGGCCAGAAGCCGCCATTCCTGGTTTGATCTGCAACTTGTCATGTTTCTAAAGAAACTCAGTTTACTGGTTAACTCAATCCTGCTAGCCTGACAATGTACCTAATCAAGCACTAGATATATAGCAACAAAATTAGTACAAAATCCACATGGTGATAACTATACCCCGCTCTAGCCTCCACCAGGCCTTCCTACGGGGGTACGGATCGTAGAATTTGGTAAAAAAAAAGGGAAATAGTTGGCCAGGACAGTCAGTCTGCATGAGGGTTAATTTCCCCCTCTGAAGGACTAATGAATGAACTCTACAGTGGCTACACTCCCCTAGTCAATTATTCTCCCTCTTTGCTGAATTTTACTTTTTTTTAAACATGCGTTGTTAGTCTGGTGGAGACTAACCCTGTTCCAGGCCCCCCAGAACTTACACAGTCTGTGGAGACCGGCTCATGATTATGATGATGGAGCAAAAATGCCTCCCATAAGGAGAGCCCCTGTCAGCAGCCCTGACCTCCCCTGCTCTAATGGATACAGTTTGTTCTCCTGATCGAACAAACAGGGCATAAAGGACCATCGCAGTGGTGGTGTGCAACCGGGGGCAATGCAGAGGTCACAGGCCAGTGTCCAGGCTTAGGTAGATCACTTGTAATGCCACCAGGATGGATTCCTGCCTTACTGTCCTGGGACTACAGAAGGAAAGCTAAGCTAGCAGCCTTCCAGGGGATTTTTAGTATCTTTTAACCATCTCACTGCTGTTGGCCACCTTACAGTCAAACCTGGGTTCAAGCTACATCTGTTAGAAGAGTCAGGAAACATACTAAAGATTAGTACAATTGTTTAAAGTGTCACAAATTTTTAAAGGATTCTGGAAAATATCACAGGGAAAGTACCACATATTTCAATGCTGTCACCTCACAATTGTAACGATGGCCATACAAAAGTAGCTCTTATTAGTGTTGAAACTTCGAACTTTGCTACACGTCTGTGATTCAAGCATATTTCTGTGACTTTATCCCAAAGTTTAACATGGGAGAAAATTTCCCCCAGAACCTCCCAATATTTGGGTTGAAAAATTGGCAATGTGGAGTTGCATGGATGGCATATATGGCAGGAGCAAATATCAGAAAACGTCTACTGTAACATTTACCTTATTTCTTCTATTCAATATTTCATCCATATGTTCAAAATCAAATGCAGTCTTTCTGTAAATATGTAGAGTATGTTAGATTTATTATCATGAAGTAGACATATGCATTAACTACTTACCATTTTCTTTGTAGATTAAATGGCTCAGCATTCAATTTTGTGGATTAAGGTTCTTTCCATGAGAAATTTTCCCATTCCTCGGTAATTCATGGATCCCTTCATCTAAAAGGGCACATTTATAGACTTCTTCCTTACGAGTCAATTTGCCCTGCATAGATGGAAACAATATCTCTTAATTCCATCATATCTTGACAGCAACTTTGCATTCACTGTAACAGATGGCACTTCTCGAAGTGTTTCTAAGAAATTGGTAAGACACATGCAAGATTTGGTAATCCATCCTTTTTCGTTATCAAAGTATTGCATATTCCCATGTGGTGATATTTTGGTTGACATAAAAATAATTCATTTCTTCCATAAATTTGAAGAACCAGGCAGTAACATGGAAGTGGCGCCTCACTAATGTATTTCTTTACAACATGCTAAAAGTTTCTTCAGATTGAATGGTGTTGTAAAATTTCAATATCTTTTTATATGCATAAAATGGGGTGGCAACCAAGACATGAAATTTTTGTCACTGATATATGTAGGGATTTTCAACAACATCACATCGTAAAAGGTAAAGCACCACATTTCTACACTATGCTAAATTTATGTCTGCATAAAATGCTCTGTCACTAAGTTGAGTGATGTTATATAGAGACGCAAAATTTTCTTTACAAGCAAACAAGTGTAAAAATAAAGCAACACATTTGTACAGTCTGCCATATTTATGCCTGCACAAAATATTTATATGCATAGTTTACCAAGCTGAGTGAGAGAATGTTTTAGAGACTTATCACCGTGATGTTGTAGAGACTTAAATGTTATATTGTTTCTTTAAAACCAAACCAGTACAATGATAAAAAATGCCTCCGTTCATTTGTACGTCAGCCAGATTTACGTCTTCACAAAATGCTCAGTCACCAAGCTAAGTGATGTTGTAGAGACTTAAAATCTTATATTGTTTCTTTATAACCAAACCAGTACAACAATAAAGAAACGTTTATTTGTACAGTCTGCCAGATTTACCCCTTCACAAAACGCTCAGCCACCAAGTTGAGTGATGTTATAGAGACTTAAAATTTTACGTTGTTTCTTTAGCACCACGTGGGGCGATGATGAAATTGGCTGGGTAATTTTCCGGTCTATTCCACCTCGGCACTCCCTACCGGGCTAGGATGAGAAATGGTTATCTACATCGAAGCAGACTTATTGACTGTACCTTAGTTCAGACTACCAAGAATCGACGTATCATTTAGAATTACGCTAGTGTTTATCCCGCACCATTAAACAGATCCACTGATCTGGAAAATGCACGAGTCTCCGTGAGAATGCCAAAAGAGTCGCTGACATTTTCCTGAGTGCATTGATAGGAAAGTAATGAAATCTTAATACCTTCAGATGCTCATCTGCATTCAGGTGGAACCAATTCCACTACACTCTATCTTTTCATCAAAGTTTTATGACGAGATAGCCCAGCGCAAAATACCACATTTCAAACCGGAGGATTTGTGGAATGCTTGCATAATCAAGTCCATGGCAGCAAAGTCTACCTTGTTTGCTTTCAAAACATGGAGGGCAACCAGAAGAAATCCTTAACTAGAATTCTGGTCTAATGTCATCTATACAAAGTACGATGTTGCTGATAATTGTATGTGCAGGGTATGGCAGCTGCTTATTAGGTTTGTTAGAAGAGTTTGCTACTAAACTTTACCTATAAACGTATCTTCTACATGTAGGAAAAAATTTTAATGTTAAATTTTGCCTGCTGGTCATCCACAAAATAAGTGTGAGATTTTGTACTGACAGATTCTAATCATTGACTATATTCTCATAATCAAGTTTTTTTTTCCTTTTAGAAAAAAATATGGTTCAAAACATCACTTTGTCACTAAGCCTTCTGGTCTTTTATATACCCTAAATTCTGAAACATTTGCTATGGTTTAATTTTCGTGGTTTTTGCAGCGAGCTTTCATTACCACAAGCTTATAATACCACAAATATGTACTCTATCTTGCATTGCATTGCATTACAATTACTACTGTAGTTATTTAAACCCAAACTTAAAACAGTACAAATGCCTCCTTTTCCCTCATACTGCCAAATTAAGTCTCCACAAAGTTAAATGAATTTACAGTACCCTAAGGCCACACCAATTTAATTTGTTGGTTCTCGGATTCGCCTCTTCATTTTTTTCTGATTTGCAAAAAAAAAAAAAAAAAAAATTCTGGTTCTGAATCAACTCAAAAATGCTCATATTTTGCCTCCAACAGTTCAAGAAAGACCTGTTACTCCTAGTTGTTACAGTTATTACATCTACCAATGCACTGGTTTGATTAAAAGTTCAAAATTCATTATTCAAATTTTAACCCAGTCTTTTGTGTTGACTTCATGGCACCAATTCTAGCATTTGGGGCTATGATAGGATGCCCAGGCCTGTTTTTATTTTTATTTTTTTTCGCCCTGTCGCTTCATATTTTTTCTGAAAAAATCCGAGAACCAACAAATTAAATTGGTGTGGCCTAAAGGAAGATTCCATAAAGAAAATGTAGCATGGATAACATTCTTATGGTAATTTATGTCATGATGGCTCCGTTATGGCACAGAACATACATACCTTAATCTCCCAAGCTTGTAATAAAAAGGTGGATTCCATTACTCGACTATGCAGGAATACTATCTGACCTAAATTCCTGTAGAACTGAATGGGACATTCCGTGCAAGGTGCACACTGACGTCTTATGCAAAAGGTAAAAAATGGAAAATTTATGTATCTATCACCATTGGCTTGCTAAAAAGCTATTCTTCATCTGTTGGTCATGACATTAGTACAGACACCATATGTATACAGGTTTGAAATGAGGGAAATACTCCAAGCCCTTTTGACAAGTATGCTGAACAATGGACAATGGCTTAACCTCCCAGCCAAAGGACTGCAATCCTTTCAAGTCAAACATGCACATTGGGTGAGAGACACATCAGAATGGGATTCAAACTCTTGATCTTTAGCCAGAAGAAGGGTAGCTGTCCCACATATGCTCTACTGTCAATCCACTAAACACAAGCTGAACATCTCTAGGCTAGCTCTCACACACTCACTCATATGATCTTGTCCGTACCTGTACTATCATCATCACTCATATGATCTTGTCCGTACCT
Source organism: Branchiostoma floridae x Branchiostoma japonicum (assembly GCA_013266295.2). Taxonomy (NCBI): domain Eukaryota; kingdom Metazoa; phylum Chordata; class Leptocardii; order Amphioxiformes; family Branchiostomatidae; genus Branchiostoma; species Branchiostoma floridae x Branchiostoma japonicum. Next base: position 14,717,796 of record CM023827.1, read on the forward strand.
GAATTATCATCATCACTTCTCTAGCCTTGTCCAATAAATTATAGTCTTCTCTATGCTAGACGGTCCATGATATCTGAGCAGTCAGGGGAAACTATCTCTCTCTCCAAACCTCCCTAACATTCAGCCATTGTGTTGTAATCTCACAATCACAGCTTCCTAATGAACTGAAGCACTTCTCCATTAATGCTGGGATGTCCATTTTGCTGCTCAAGGCCAATTGCTACTGATTGTGAATGATGACTTTGACAAAGGGGTGCGACACACAGAGAATATGGACTGAGTGATGTTTTACAGTGAAGAGGAGACAAGGCAATCCGAGATGGCAGACTTCACCCCCTCACTCCTATTGCTCTTCTGCACCCTTTCAGCCTTACAGATGAAAATAGCAGCACTAAGGATATGTGGAAATACTGTATCATATTAAGAATCATACAAACCCAAACACACATCAACAGACAAGCCAAAAACAATGGGAAGAAGGTGAAGTGATTAAGTAATTAATTAGCACTTCTGCCACATAAGGCTAAGAAGTTATACTCCATTGTTTGCTGCCATCCTTCTATACTGCCAGCACACTGACTCCTAAAATACAGGAAGCAACAGAAAGCAAGCAATCACACAAAGCGGTACCAGAGGTCATTGTGCATAACCTGGGTGATAAGTCAACCCTGCATTTCCCCTTGTTCTAGAGCCAGTAAAATGCATCGGATATGGCACGGGGAGATTGCGGATATGGCACGAGGAGATGGCACCCATCTGCACACGGCCCATTTTTCACCAGCTCGATCCCAAGCCCGTTTCCGCCAACCAACAGCTATAAGCCGTACTTTGCGGCAGAAATATGTGCTAGATGGCAGTCCACTTTCAGCCACACCAGCTTAATATGTTGGTTTCTTGGGTTAAAAAATTGTAATGCTAGTGAAAATGGAAAGAGTGTCTGACAGGAAAGTCCGTACCTTGGTTTACACAGTATCTGAGAGAGTGAATTAAGTCTTCCTTTTAAACCTGTATTCTCGTCTTGTACTCTTGCTGAATTTACTTTTAAAAGTCTGGTATCTAAGAAATTAAATTGTTGATGCCTTAGTTACTAAAATGTCCATCACAAATTTTATTGGCTTCAAGGTTTGGTCCTGCAATAGGCTAAAGAAAGCTGTGACAAATCAATCTTCTTGTATATGTTCCGTCTCCAAGTTTTGAACAAAAGAACGAGCTCGCGAAAGATTGATCCTTTCTCAGAAGGAAACGTCGACAATGTGTGGCCTCCAGCGGCAAAGTCATCTCTTTAAGGAGCAAGATGGATGGAACAATTATACCAGCTGCCTGGGATAAGAAAGCAATCAAATATCAAAAGTAAAGGGAAGGTGAAAAATTGAGGAGAGCATGCGAGTATTAAGCCGTTAGCCGCCTCCCTGCTGCCAAACCCAGCAAATAATATTAGTGCCAAAACTTAGGGCTGAGAAAGGAGAAGGTACAGATTTTATGCATGATAAGGCCACACCAATTTAATTTGTTGCTTCTCGGATTCGCCTCTTCATGTTTTTCTGATTTGCAAAAAAAAAAATTCTGGTTCTGAATCAACTCAAAAATGCTCATATTTTGCCACCAACAGTTGAAGAAAGACCTTTTCTTCCTAGTTGTTACAATTGTTACATTTACCAATGCAGTGGTTTGATTAAAAGTTCAAAATTCATTGTTTAAATTTTAACCCAGTCTTTTGCGTTGACTTCATGGCACCTATTCTAACATTCGGGGCTATAATAGGATGCCCAGGCCTGTTTTTATTTTTATTTTTTTTCGCCCTGTCGCTTCATATTTTTTCTGAAAAAATCCGAGAAGCAACAAATAAAATTGGTGTGGCCAAACCGTGGACTTTTTTTGATAACAGAAATTAAAAAAAAAAAACAGCAGTGCGCTTGTTCTTAGCAAATCCTATTGTACACAGGGGATTTGCTTGAAGAGACTTTTCACATGGTTTTGGCCAAATTAGGCTGACTAACTGACCCAAGTTGGACAGCCAAATATTACGTGGATGACTGACCAAACCAGACGTAACCTGGACAGCCAACCATGTTGTGATAATCTTATCTCTATTTCAGACACATAATCTATACGATAGACATACAATCACACAATTTATCGAAAACACCACATATGATTTTTATGAATACCACTGCTAATAAATTGAGACATGTACAGCTGATCAAAATGATAAAGTACCCAGATGTCGATGGGGCCACATGAGGTTCCTTAGAGAGTTATCTGAGCATGCAACTGACACAGATACAAGTTATTACTTGCTAAAAGGACAACTATTTTGTCAGCAGCAAAGGGGTCTTTTATATTAGCATATTTAAGTGGACCAAACCTGTATATAGCCCCTTGGGAACTGGACATAGCACCAACAGGAATCACTTAACGGCATAAAAACTTAATCGTTCTTTTCTGTATGATTTCAGAGATACAAATATCCATTGAAAATCAAAACATTTATCTACAACTTGAAGAGCCCATAGTAGGGACATGTTGACTCAATATCATAATTGGCAAATACAATCATACCATTATATCATTAAAGACTTAAAATTTTCATGCTCTTTTCACATAACAACATATACATCACAGTTACTTGAGTAGAATGCCGGCTAACCAACCTTCTGTTGCTGAAATTCCTCTTGTAATATGTCACGAGAGAAGACCCTTATGACGCACTGCCAGATACTTGAATGAGTGAGACAGCAACACTTCTGGTTGACTGCACTTCTCAGCCTCCCCCTCTTCCCTTCGCTTCCACTCAACGTTCAGTCTCCCCTCTCCTCAATTATTCATCGTGCTGTGATTGGTGGCTGTCTGCTCCTGTCCACAGTTACACGCAGGCCCGTGTTTTCCATATCCATTACAAGCCTGCCTGCCTGCCAGGCAGTATTTCCATCAGGCGGCGGGAAAGGCATCCGACCTGTCAGGAACAGGAAACATCACCCCAAGGCAGAACCACTGGGTGGCACCTCATTTCTTCTTCACCTGTGACCACACCAATTTATTTCCCTGTTTCTTGGACATTTTTTCCTTGAAGCCTTGAGGCACGACACACCAACTTTGCAGACACACGACAGCAGCTGGCTATGTCATATTGAATGATCTGCCTAAGCCCTACATGTATCTAACTTCTATCATCAGGCAGCTTACATTCTTGCTGTACATACATTGTGAAGCAATGTTATACATGTCCTTGGTGCTGAATATTATCTCCATTAGGTTTCCAACTATTACTTCACCCCAAGGAAGTGAAGTATTGTTTTGGGCTTGTCTCTGTGTGTGTGTGTGTGTGTGTGTGTGTGTGTGTGTGTGTATGTGTATGTGTCAATGTGTGAGTGCACACGTGTGTGTGTTTCTGCATTTCCAATAAACACAATACATCATTGCTGTACATCTTCAGTGCTACTATGTTTGTGAGCAAGACTGGCATAACTGCAAACAATATGGATAAGGGGTGAATTCTACCATCTCTGATTGCCTACTAGTTACTACAATCTGAGAACCAACAAATTGGATTGGTGTGGCCTATACAGGAAGCATCACCTCAGGGCAAAACTACTCTGAGGCACCTCATTTCTTGTTCACTGATTATATCCTGTGGCAGTGGGGAAAAAATCCAGCCAAATTATCCTCCTAGCATGTGATACACATTCCCTACAGATGTGAATATTCATACATCTTTACAACCAAGTCTTTTAAGCCAAAATAACAAGAATGTTTGGACAAGAATCGTTCACAAGGGAAAATGAGAGAACTCCCTGAAGCTTATAGTCTCCACAAAAAATGTGAGTACCATTATTATAATTTCAGTAATATCAGCCTTTGTAATAATAATGGAGCCTGCCATGAATTCTGACAATGATACAACCAAGGGTATTTAGATTTAAGGCAGCTGCTGCCTGCTTTGTAAACTTGCTTGCGTTTCCAGCCAGATTACTGAATTACTGCCGTGTGTTTTACCATATATCGTGCAGGGATTAGAGAGAGCTATGCACTCGCAAGTTTGGCTCTTTCAAAAACATTTGGCCGTGAGATGGAAGTAGGGTCGTGAATAAATAATGCGGGTGGCAAGGATAGCAGATACGTCTTGGTTACCATGTCTAGTCCATTTCCTGGGGTTTTGAAGTGTCTACAGGATGACATAGGGCAGTCTTGTAAGCTAACATGCTTTTTTCTACATCATTCTTTCTGTACCTTCTCAATACCTTGATGTTTTGTACACATAACGTTACGTTACATACTTCTTAGAAATACAGACAGCAAGACAGGTAGTAACAAACATTCAAGACTGCTTTTAAGAATTCTTAAAAACAATAAGATACAAAAATGTTTGCATAATCTGTTTAAAGTCCCTTCCAATCACTCTGGAACAGTTTCTATGCATACCCTCTCTCTTCCACCGATTAGTTATGATACAAAGCAGGCACAGTTTGGGAAATAATACCTCTGACCTTTCCACTAAATGATAGATGAAGGAAAGATGTCACTGAGCAATTTCCATGCCGTCCTGTCGGATTAGAAGGAGCGAGTACAGTTTGATGGATCCATGTCAATAATTCATCAAAAACACCTCCACAACTCTGGTGCCCATCTAAGATTTAAACGTTTATTAAAAATAAGTTGTCCCAAAAACTAAAGTTAAAGAAAGATGACAGATTTGGTGAGTTCCTGACATTTACCTTATTTTTAGTATCACACAAACCACAAATGTCACTGATCTGATGTCGTACCCTTCTTTTGGGGTTTCATGGGGAGAACTCGGGACCAATTTTTCTTATCAATTTTACATAACTCCCCTATGATCCATCCATTAATCCATCTCTTGCATGGTGAAGCACTTTACTCTTTAGTGTAATACCATATCTAGTAGGCTTGGTAAGACAGCAGATTGAATGTTGGAAAATAATGTATACCACACAGAACAAAGCCATACAGTATAAAGATGGTGCAAGTTGACTTGTATGATGCTTTTTTAAGTAAATGAAAACATTGCACCTGAAAAAAGGATACAAGAGATCAATCTTTAATTCCAAAGGGAAAACTTAGAGTAAAACTGTCAAATCCATGAGGAATATGGCATTTAATTATAGCTTTAGGGTTAGACCATTCAACCATTTTATGTGGGGAGTTAGTTATCATCTTTTTTCTGATACTTCCTGACTTCAAAATCGATCTGAGATAAATTTAGGGAACTAGTATAGATAATTCCTAGAAGTCTGGCAAATGATTTTTACTCACTTTTTTTGGGAAATATTATAAGTATTATAAGTACTCAAAGTCAAAACATTTTTCAACCTTCTCAAAATTCAAGCAATCCAGTGCAGGGACTACGGGACAATTATCATGCAATGGGAATCAATCCACACCTAGTCTCCCGAGTCCTGTCCTTTATTGTGTAACTGATTGTCGATGGCATGTTCTCTAGTCTGAAATGGAAACGTTTCACTAACTAAAAAGCCAATCTCCTGCTGAAACTGATAAAACATGCAAAGCCTATGGCTTTATATACTGTACAATACATGTACAGGTTCTATACAGCAGGGGAATTCACACTAGACTTGTACAATGAACAGTGGACTCCAGTTTAATATCCTGTCCTAAGTACTGAAATTCTTTCCATCAGCATGTCAGATAAGTCAGTGACAACAGCCAAGATTCAAACTTTTTTTTACCTTCAGGTCCAGAGGTAGGGTCACTCACTAACTCCTGGATCACAACCCCTGCAGTCTGGGATTGGGCTGTATTATATAATACCACAGATAGAACAATACCATGCAATAACCTAGTGGATACAAAGGTCATGGGTTCAAACCCCGGCTGGGTCATACCAGGGGTCGAAATAGATTTTGGGGCCAACTTGCACTGGTGCAGATGAAAAAAAAATACTTGCACCAGAAGAAAAATAGTTGCACCCCCCAAAAATAAACACAACCAAAAGTACATGTAGTAACTTTAATAAAAACTTCATGGATTCTGGTTTTGTTGCCTTTCCAGTTCTTTATTGGGTATTTCTACAGGTACCTGGTAGTAACAGCAAACTTGCACCGCGGTGCATACCGGCAAAAAATTAGTTGCACGACACCAAAATTTACTTGCACCAAGTTGCACACAGAGGGGTATTTTGACCCCTGCATACCAAAGATGGCATGTAGTGCTTCCTCTGCTTAATACTTTGCACTTATAAGAAAGAGTAAGGTAGTTGAACACATACAACTATCAGTGAACTTGCCCCCTGCTGAAGTGCTTACATGACTGTGTCGCTCAAAGGCTATAGAATTGGAGATGGGCGCTGCCCAGTACAGAGAAGGGTGTGAGGATGATTTCAACTAAACCGAACTTCAACCGACAGAAACCCCCTGCATTTCAAATTCTTCTTGAGAATACATGCCACAAGAAGTCAAGAAATCGAAAGTGGCACAGGTATTAGGTTTAAGCCTCACAATTTGACAGAAAAAGGCAAAGATGCTAAGTACAGCAGGCAGCTTCAGCGCTCTGACGAACTGACATTGACGTCTTACTTCACTGCTGAATACAAATGCTCGCTCCCCTTAGATAACACCGGCACATCTTCCCTAAGGACATAGACACTATAATTACATAATTAGGCTAATCAATGTCCAATTTGCTGCATGTTGCACTTTGTGGCTACAGCCCAGGGCAGGGAAAATCCCCTCATCAGCTGTAACCTCAGCAGGCCATTTCCATGCTGAGGTGACAAAGCCAAACTATGGAAAATAGGCAAAACTGTCAGTTCAGCACCAAGGACAGGCTCTATCCATGTAAACAAGAAAGCTTTTAAAAGAAGCTGTCCATAGGCCGCCAAAATGGGAATAGCCGGTTGGGTGGCATGGGTGTGCACTATTAATGACTTGCTCACCTTGCTCGAATTGCAGCAATGCTAAAAGGAGTGAAATGAAAGACCTGAAAAGTAGACAGTGTTGCTTCCCTTTGCTTCCCACGGATGGATCGCGTTCCTAAATGACGTGGACGTCAGAATTGTCCAATTGCCCCGAAATTGTCGAAACGTAATTTGAATTGTCCCGAGCTGAAACTTAGCGTCATTTTGACATCGGGACATTGTGCGGTTAGACATTGGGCAACTTCTTGCGATGGCGGCCTATGGTAAAAAATGGTATCTAGCCTTTCTCTGATTTCAATTAAACTCTTGGTTTCTAGTAAATCTAGTTTATCTGCTTGTTTTCAAACAAAAGTGAAAGTCAGCTTATGTTGCCCAAACTATTTGTAAGTGCTAATCTCTTCATAGACTAATATATGGTCAAAAGTTCTGTCATCATATAACACAATAAAGCTCATACTATATCCAAGAACTATCACATATGCAATGTATATATTCTGCTAAGTACCTCCTGAGCCAGACTTTTTCTTAAACCATGTTCTGATTAGTTAACTGTTCTGCATTAATTAATCTTACTCTTGAGATACCTCAGAGAAACGTCGAAAGTAGAAAAAAAAAGGACGCAGAAATTTACTCGACACAGCTGACCTACAATCCATGGCTCCATAGTGACAAAAGGCGCAATTACCACGTGCATGGATCAATTACTGCACATTGATAGAAAGAAAAATGGGGTCAGGTAAGAGATAGATGGTTGCTGCTGCCATGCGGACAGCCAGGCGGCATTTATTATGACTATGAGCCCACCAGAACCTGCCCCTGCTGAGGTATGTAGGCTCCTGGGGAACACCGCAGAGTTATGGGTGTAATCATTATTTCAGAAGGAATATCACGTTGAATAGGGCTGGTATTTGCGGCAGCAACATCTGGGATGGAAGTCGAAATCAATACAACCCCCGAGGAAATGCCATGTATCAGTGTCGGGCGATTCCTACGGAGCAGAAGTTTTTCATCAATTTATCAGCCCCCGTTCCAACCGTTCTTGGGTCTGTGCTCAATAATTGATCAGCTATGAATAACTGTAATTTAGCAAAATAACTCATCCCTGTAGTCGACCTCTCTTTCAATAAGATGTTTCTCTATAGAATTAATAGAAGGTTTGACAGCAAAATTAGCATATAAGATGCTGGGGACTACTTATACTGGTATGTATCTGTGTCAGTACCTGTGTCAGTACATTCAGGTACATAATACATGCTATAAAATAAATCCTATAACTAGATAAGGTCTCAAACAGAGCCAGTCTGTCAGATGTTCCAGATCATCAGTGAACTGTGAACGAGTCTCTGTACACAAGTGAAACTAGTTTATAATCTACTGGTATTAAAGCTGGTATGCAAAGCTCACTCACACACACCAGTTATGCAGGCACACGACAGTGGCTGGTTATCTGAATTCTGAATTACATATCACATAGAACAGCTTGTCATACCTCAGCCCTGTATATCTAACTCCAATTGATCTCTTCTCTTAGGTTAAAGACTAACATCCTTGCTTGCTCTAAGATAAGAGACAGTTTCACATGGACAGTACCTTTCCTTGGTGCTGAAATGACCATCCCAATGACTTTCCTGTTGTGCTAGAATATACTGTGTACTGTTTTTTTTTTACAACTAAGTCAATACAGTACAGACCTTGGAAGACCATGCAAACAAATACAAATTACAATCTACAGTACTTTGCCTGTCCATGGTACTGAAATGGCTGTTCTAACTAATTTACTTTTTGCCTTTCAAATGAAACGTTTGCATTCAAATCACCCGACACATATCAAGTCATGTTTTTCAAGTGTTAGATTGAAAATTTGAACTTAAATCACCCTATACTGTACTATGTTTTACCGGAACTTTCCCACCATGCCATAATCTCCCTCATTACATCATGTACGAAGCTCAACATCACACCGCTGTCTGCAAAACAAGATTTCCCTCCTGACGATTTGCAGCCAAAATTAGTTCTTCCCCCTTCTGCAGTCTTGGCTCAGTTCCCTGTTCCGTAATCCCTCCCCGAGCACGGCCCAGCTCCGATCTCTGCCAATAACCTGCTCCCGCCGTTAAGAGAGAGATTTGGCTTGTCAGAGGAAGATATCGGAGATGCACGTGGAAATGAAAAATTCCATTATCCACTTCTGAGTTGTTAATCATGGCAGGGATCTGGGATATCGGGGGATAGGGAAGAGATAATGGATCCGGGGATGACAGCTCTGTATCGGTATCTGTGTGGGCCAAAAGGTAATGTTAGACTGTAACGGCCTTCCTGTGTAACACCCCAACTTCACAGCCATACGGTGAAGGCAAGAGAACTTTAACATTGAGTTACTTTTAATCCTCAGTCTGTAGTAGTTTCATGGAAGAACAAATTTTCAACACTTTGAGGTTGGGTCTATGACACTGAAAATTTTTAAACTGTACTTTTTCCCATATCTATTCCCTGATGCACAGCTACAAGCCTACATGGAGACATGTCTGCGTCTCTCTTAGGGACAATCACATTGAAGTGATCTGTTCGTGACAGATAAAGCAACCCAAGGAGCCTTTCCATCAATCATAAACTACAACTCTGATACCTGAAGGGATTATCAACTTTCTTTGCCTTCCAGATAAGATGTTGAATGTTTAATTTATCGCCCATTCTTCGTTAACGTGTGCAATTGCTGTCGCATGATAGTAGCGGGCTACCAAGTTTTTAAAAGAAGCAATAACTGCGTATCTTGTGCTTTCCTGTTATCAGTACATGATAGTAATATACTAAGTTATGTTTTACCGCAACTGTCAGCTGCCTTCGGGTCGTCCAGGCAAAGATTTTGCTAAGAAACACGCTAAAATCACCTGTCGCAACCACTAGTGACGCACAAAACGTCGGGTTCAAACAATGAAAACGTGTGAGTTGACTTAATTTTCAGTCATAATCTACACCTATCCACCAAACTGTCTTGCCACAGGTGGATGAACTTGTCCAGCTGGCGTCCATACTAAATCTGATGCCGTTTTAGTTTTGTCGCAAGATTTTGTCTAACCTACGTTATGGAAAGATAGACGGGTATAATTCGCCCACGAAAAGACATTTCACAATAATTTTCACACTGTCTTATCCGCTAGACTGTGTTTTTTGCGAAACAAATCCATGGCAGGGAGAACAAAACACGAGAATCGGAAAAATGACAACAACAAACAGCGTCAGGCCGTTTGTCAATTTTCAATTCTAACCTACGTTATCATGGTTATTCGGAACTTATTCCATTGAGATTAGAGACAGATACTTACACTTCCATTCATCAGAAAGACGGTCATCAGATATACATTTGCATGTAAATTTTATAGTGTAAGGGCTGACGGCTTGGATTGTATTGATCATCGTAAGCATAATTCTAACCTACGTTATCGTCTAACCTACGTTATCGTCTAACCTACGTTAATTTTTTTTCTTCACTGTTATCGAATTTACAGGAAAAGGATTCGATTAACAGCATTTTATCAACTGTAACAATACTGTAGTTGGCCTTGTCTTGTACAGAAGGTTTACTCTCCCTGCTTTAATCTCCAACAGATGTATCACGTGAGCTTGTTTTGGCTATTTGGTGATGTCTTTGGTGGTTTGTTACGGAGATTACCATATCTACAGACAAAAAACTTAATATCTCGAAAAGTATAGGTGGTAGCACCGTACAAAATTAGCAAAAGATAGTCGACAATACTGGTAACAAGTTCAGCACATTTGTTAGGTATTTGGAAGAACTTTATTTTTCACCATTTTCTACCCCCAATTGCACACGTTAACGGAGAATGGGCGTTATATAGTATGCTGTCATGTCAGGTTAATAGTAGAGGACTAATACTGAAGTGTCTAAGCTAATTTACAAAACACAGAATAAACAGAACTGAAAACTAGGAATACAGTAAATGAATCCAGACCTACAAGAAATATACATACGTACAGATACACATAGCATGTTCAAACGCATTTAAATACTGACAGAAATTACTGACAGATTTTGTTGACCTGAATTTTCCTGTATGTCCTCCATACAAAAAAATATATTCATACAAACATTACAGAAACCAATGCCTCTTCACAGCCTAGTGATCCTAACCTTCCTGGTTAAAATCAATACTATGTACATGTAATGGGTGCTTTAGATAGACTAGTCCTTGCCACCGCACATGCTTACACCACAATCATCCTTCAGTCACAACACTTCCAGACAACATCAGCCTGTGTCGAAGGTCCAAGTAAAATAAAATTTTCATGCTATGACATGATTGTACATCATGCAAAAATGCACTGTCATATCACACATTAATGTACTGTTTTGTTTTGTTTTGTTTTGACAACAGCCTATCTAGTACTGAATAAGGGCCTGGTTGCATCTGTAGTGCGACGGTCATACAATTGCAAGCTGAGCGCATTCTTCGGATAGTCGTGCTTGCGTCCTTCAAAATTCACCTGTCTTGTTGCAGAAAAGACTACTCAACTACCCTAGACTCTTGTTGGCAGTTGGAGCCTGCTTGAAAATTCTACAGAATCACAAACAATGGCCTAGGACGAATGTGACCTGCCATAACCAACTCCTTACTGAGTCAGTAACAGAAGAAAGCTTTTCTCATCACCACACAGAAACATTTTAAAAATCCCATATCTTTCGATGTTTGCTTCACCCCTAGGTTCATACAATCCACAGAGTAATGGTACCAAAGATCCAGCAAATGTCTCAGGTTGGCAAATGTAAAGTGTGTTGGTGAATGTCGAAATACCCTTACACGTACACCACGTACCTTAGGTAATGGTCTCCACAGCCTAAGCCTGTATCACTGCACCCACCGCAATCAGCAAAGTTTCAAATCTCGCAGCTGTCCATGCACAGTCAACTGTGGTGGGAATGGAGAAAATGTAAGTACGTGAACAGAAACTTCCGCACGGTAACTACATACCGCAGTCAATGGTTTCCATGATGGCCTAACTCTCAAGCAATGCGGTCGTCATTGACTTGACAGGAAACCCATTACGGCTTGTCCAGACTTGGGAGAAACAAATCAAGACGAGTACCCATCCCCTGGATGCGGGATCCTCCGATGAATAATTTAAAGCCCTGTATGTTAGTTCAAAGTGATCGGGAACACTGAGCGATGGCAGGGCTGATTAGACTTGCCACCGTGTGGTCCAGTGACATTGCCATTTCTCACAACCGGGAACTACGATACTCTAAATGTAATTAGAGAGGAGCGAAGGAAGTCTTCGACGCAGTGAATGTACAACGTGACAATCGTGATGCAAATGTAATACCTCACGTTGAAAAGAGCATCGTGTTTTTGTTATGGCCATCCTGTCGTTGTCATCAGAGTTATCATATGATGCTCAAAACGTGATTAGGAGGAGAAATGTCAGTTCATCAATTTTTAACAATATATTTCTGACAAACGCATGCAGCGAGATGTAGCGTTACCCCCACTGGGACTTGGCATTACTGTAATTGAATGACCCAACCCCTCAAAAATGAATTGCAAATTCTGACATTCCTGGCCCTACATCTAACCCGGTAGCAACATTTTATGTCCGACAGAGAGCAATGTCGTGCTGATCAGATGATTTCAAAGACAGCCGCTTCTTCCAGAGTGCTTTCAAAAAGCATCTGCCTGCTTTGAAGTCTTGTAATACATGCCCGATGCTGTCCCACTCTGTAGAGATCATAGGTTTTAGTGGGTTTGGGATTTCGGGCAGGAATAACCCCTGGTGCAGACAATCTTGGAGAAGATTGGGGGGAAATCTTTATGGACATACTCAATCTGACATTGCTGATCTGATATCAAAGGCAACTCGTACCGGATTCCGCTTCCGTGGGGGGGATATTGAAAATCACTGATGCTCTGACACCAGCGCTGCAGTATCATATGAACTTTATTATCCGAGACACCATTGCAGTAGGACATTTGAATCAATCTTTAAGTTTTACCATACTACAGAATCACTGTTCAGTGTTAAAGAATAAGAGAAAAAATGTCAAGACTTGAAAAGCTGTCTGTTCAACGCCATATCTATGGGCATATTCAAATACATGCAATAAAACACAGGACATGCTTTTGCTATCATCTAATTTTGCAAGTCAATTAGCAAGGAAATTCTAATCCAACTTTGTGGCTCTTGTTTTTTATGACCACATTCTTTAACCGTTATGAGATGCGGCAAATTGCTACTTTGTGCAAGACCACTACTCCATCCCGAGGGTGCATTTTCTGGTGATTCCGGGCTAGTTCCTCCAGGCACAGACAATCTTGGAGGAGATTAGGAGAAATCTTTATGGACATACTCAATCTGACATTGCTAATCTGACATTAAAGGCAACTCCAACGAGATTCCATTTCGGCGGGAGAGATATGGAAAATCACTGATGGTCTGACACCACCACTACACTATCATATTGAGCTTTATCATCCGAGACATCCTTGCAGAGTATGACGTCTATATCAAGTCTTTTTAGCATTCAGCAGAATCACTGTGACATGTTATATGGGAAAACAGCACTACAGGAGAGCGTACAAGTAGAAAATCAGGCCATAGACATTATATAAGTGTTGACAAAATGAATTCGCCATCTTAAAATCATGTTTTCCATGCAGTTTTGTGCTTTTGTTTTACTTGATATAAATGAATTTGGGGAAAATTATTTTGGGACGAATCTGATTCAAGAATTAGAATACAAAGAGATAGAGCAAAAAGCTGCTTTGGTGGAGAACGGTGCACACACCAATTCTTCCGCGACAGGGGTCCGTGGTAGTGCGCGGTAAAAAAGTGACGAAAGGGTTTCGAGTGTTCAGGTTTGAGTTCACATTTCTCATAATCTGCTGCGAAATGGCATTAACTACTAAGATGGCTGAAAAGTATAAGAAGTGGTGTGTTTTGGGTGAAATTTGCTTTTGGATCCGAGGCTTACTTCCGGGTATCCCTCCGCCTTGAATGTGGTGCGGCGATTTGACCCAGATTTACGTTTCATGCGTTCTGTGGGTGCTCTTGCTATGCCTCGCGCGACGAGGTATTGCGAAAATCTCAGTGTTAGGATTTCCTTTATACTTTTCCTGCTTATACACAAAGGTTTTCTCTTTCCGACAATATCAGTCGTTTGGGTAGCTAAATTATGGGTGATGGGTTTAATTCCAAGTGAAAATGGCCAATTTTTCGCATGATTTTTCATAGGAAAATCCTTTTCCCCCCTAAAATTTATCAAAATTTAAAAGGTTAAAGAAAGTGAAATTCTGTTGTTATTGTAGCTAGAGAGATATCCTTCATTCCCATACACAGTGTTTTTTCTTCAAAATTATTTCCTGAAAGAGACGGTCGCTAGACTTGAGGGTGTGCAGAATCGAATTGAGTCCCAAAATAAACTGGGGTGTGCCCCCTTAAACCGACCCGTCCTGCAAAAATTAGTGGCAATGAAAGCCGACAAATTGATTTTTCCCCAGTAAAGTGTGTACCCTTCATCCAACCACAGAAAAAAAAATTCGGATTTCGCAATTTTTTAAATGTATATACAATGTCATAAAATGCGCTGATTTGCCCCCCTCCCCACGCCCCCCCCCCCTGAACACGGTCATACAACCTTCAAAGTGCCTCCACTAAACACCGATGACGTCATATTTTCCAAGACGCCGTTATTTGTATCCTCCTATTCCCTGGGGAATTGGAAATCACATATGTGGGTTTGCCAGTGAGTCCTATACTGGAGAGGAGACGTTTTTAGGTGAAAAAATGTCCTCGATGACGTCACTGTCGCAATTCCCTTCCAAAGCACGTTTCAAGTTCGGTATCGCACTAGAATTCAACTTTCAGACAAACAAATCACAGCAATCAGAAGATACATCCCAAGGCTTGTATATCCCATCGAGACCGACACCAAACTACACAGCCTTGTGCCAAAAGATGAACATTTATACCGTCCTAGCCGCTAGAAGGACAGAGCAGGATTCCATCCTGACCACATATCCAACATTTTAACTTCATTTCCCTGCAAAACAAAATGAATCTTGGCAGCAGAAACGCTTGGATGAGGTAGCTAGGTTTATTCTCTACCAGATATGACCAAAAAATTAAAATCTAACTGTTTCCTGCCGACGTACGGAACTAAAAACCATGTCGTTCACACTTAAAGAGATCGGCTAGAGGTGGGCATTGTGACGTCATCAGCTAAACTACGTTCTTTGTGGTTTACACCGTTTATTGTAGTCAGAATTAGAAGACATTGCTACTCCATCGCAAGAATACCACTCTGCCTTTCCTTTACAAAGCTATACTTGTTCATTGGACATAGTTTCATGGAGTAAAACCTCTTCAAATGAATAAGGGCTTTGTGACGTAATTCCCATTATGTGTGTGAATGGAACGCACCCGTGGAGGCGCAAAAAGAGCCTCCCGACATGGTAACTTTCAACCACCTGTTACTCGCGAAGGAAAAGTCGCAAACAACTCAAACTTGGCAGGGTGATAGACTATGACATGGTTAATTAAAAACCAATGTTAATTAAGATCTGACGTACTTAACGGTGCACACACCAATTCTTCCGCGACAGGGGTCCGTGGTAGTGCGCGGTAAAAAAGTGACGAAAGGGTTTCGAGTGTTCAGGTTTGAGTTCACATTTCTCATAATCTGCTGCGAAATGGCATTAACTACTAAGATGGCTGAAAAGTATAAGAAGTGGTGTGTTTTGGGTGAAATTTGCTTTTGGATCCGAGGCTTACTTCCGGGTATCCCTCCGCCTTGAATGTGGTGCGGCGATTTGACCCAGATTTACGTTTCATGCGTTCTGTGGGTGCTCTTGCTATGCCTCGCGCGACGAGGTATTGCGAAAATCTCAGTGTTAGGATTTCCTTTATACTTTTCCTGCTTATACACAAAGGTTTTCTCTTTCCGACAATATCAGTCGTTTGGGTAGCTAAATTATGGGTGATGGGTTTAATTCCAAGTGAAAATGGCCAATTTTTCGCATGATTTTTCATAGGAAAATCCTTTTCCCCCCTAAAATTTATCAAAATTTAAAAGGTTAAAGAAAGTGAAATTCTGTTGTTATTGTAGCTAGAGAGATATCCTTCATTCCCATACACAGTGTTTTTTCTTCAAAATTATTTCCTGAAAGAGACGGTCGCTAGACTTGAGGGTGTGCAGAATCGAATTGAGTCCCAAAATAAACTGGGGTGTGCCCCCAGAACGTGAACCTGCTAAATTAGTTAATTTCCAATGCTTACAGGGAAGTTTCTCAGTCTGAATCTGACAAGTTACAAAGCACTTTAGCACTCAGTCTGTAGGCATAGCTGTATGTAGTTCCAGGGTTTGACAGGGATGAAACATGTTATATATCAAAACTGCCTGTATAGCAACTGTGTTGTTAACCACTCTGGATACAGGATAGCAGGAGGAGGGGTCAGGCTATGGCAGAGTTCATCCACTAAGTGGCAAAGTGTGAATGGAGTCTCCTTGGACTGAATGTTCGACACGAAAGCCGCTTCCAAACTTAAAGTAAACTTTACAATTTATGTCACATCCAAATGCAAAGAAGAAACTATTGAATAATCAATAAGCAGCAATACATGTACTCATCTTTCTTGTTTTCTTCAATAACCTGACAGTGTGAACTCCTATAAAAACTGATCTGTTGATGAGAATGAATTGGTCACTGAATTTCTTAGTGTAAAGCCAATTTCCTTTAGACATTAGAGACGTTGATCTAATGCCAATCACTGGTCCCAATAAGAAATCACTGAACACAGAATATGATAAATTCCCTCTCCCCTTCTATATCGCAAGTAAAACAATATGAATAGTTCACAACACACGATACATTTAGTAAACCACTATAATATACAAGGCAAATATGCAGTATCACTCTTAGTTGACCACTTGGTATCAGGGTTCAAGGAGACAACATTTCGGAACGGCATTGACCATTCTGGGATCAAGGCCAGGAATAGATCGGTTCAGGCTACCTTGTAACATGATGATACAGCAGCACATCAATACAGATGATGGCTGTTGGTTTCCAAGCTCTCTCAAAGTTTGCGGATATGGAAGAGCTCGTATCAAATTTGGTCTCATCCCAATCACCAGGCCAGTCATAAAGTCGTCCTTGAAGTTGACCATGCAATATTGTAGCGGTGATTATTGATTCTGGAGTGTTCTACAGCACCGCTGGAGGGTTAAAGATATCTCAGGATGAATATATTCAATAGCTTTGATGTTGGAGCCTGGTATCCATCTGTTTCGAGCTTGTGTCCACTTCCCAACATTCATGGCTACCGTTGTTGAAAAGATTATGTCACAGTTTATGACAATTTGAACTGTTTTTCATTGATAGATTGTTTTGAAATTTGCTTGTTTGTAACTTGATTTTCATTAAACAAATAGTGCATTTCTGAAAAAAATACAATTTATAAAGTATCAAGATCTATGGAGGTGGTAAGAAGACCAGCAGGACTTTGGATTGTACCCCGCATGGCAGATGGGGACCTGAACTCCCTATCCAATAAAAAAATCTATGCTATGCTCAGATGGTTACTGGAGACCTTGGACTACCACTGACCCCAAAATCCAATCTGTGGTAGCAGCAAGTGGTCATATGCCTGGCACAGGGAAGCGATTTTAACGCACATTTAGTATTTACCCCGATATCCACCCTATTCTAGCTCTGATCATTTCCCTGTCAAACTGTCTGAGTGAAGTTTTCTGTTTCTTTTCTCTGATTTAAAAACAAAATGATGCAGGTAATACCAAGTTACTTAAATTCCAAGTACTGGGTAGATATATTGCCTGGCCTGGTATGGATGCAATAATCCCATACACAATGTAGAAAAATGGTTGCTCCCTTAACGGCCAAATGCGGTGTCAACAGGTGGACCCGACCTTTAGGTAACCAGTTAGCTCATTGATCTGGTCTGAACTTTCTGGTCCGGTAACCAAGGAAACCAGCGGCAGTCTGATTAGATGGCCGGAATAAAACCAAACCATAGGCATGATTAACGGCCTGAAATTGGAAAACCACCACATTGGTGGTAGCTAAGGCAACGACAATTCATCTTGGATGTTTTGAAGTACAAAGGTCGGCTGATGGAAAAATGGTTAAGTCAAGCTTCTTTACAAACCAAAGTTGGTGACCCTTATCTGGTTTAAGATCGATTACATTGACATTACAATATCATTTCATATTAAATGATGTTTTAAAGATTATCACAAATTTCCCTTTTCCATCCTAGTCAATACTGGAAGTTTATTTCTTTCGGCAAAAAGGGGGGCCTGCGTGGGGGGGGGGTCCCGACAACGCTCTACGCTAAATTTTGAGAGCCGGCTACGTATTACGCTGAATTCAAGAAGCCTCCCCCATTACACTTTACGATAAATTCCGGGTAGCTACAACGCATTACGTAAAATAAAACGTCGAATAACGCTCTACGCAAAATGCGCCAATTACGCTCTACGTTGAATTAGAGCAGTCTGTCTACGCTCTACGTAGAATTAAAACGGCCGATTACGCTCTACGGAAAAGGGCATGCGGGCCCCCAGAAAGGAAAGAGTACCTGGTCCAGTAGTAAAGTCTGTGTCACTTATAAGAACTCCATAAAATTTAATGAAAGATCACAATGAAGTCTTCTTTAATCTGCTGTTGGAAGTTGTCCCTGATTTATGTTTGGAATCAAAACATTTCAACACATTCTGTTTCAGAAGCTCCACTACGAAGACTTCACCAGTACCTGAGCTGGCGATCAACAATAAACAGGTCATCAATTTGCTGCCATCTTGCCCTCTGACCCTCCTGCGCTCAGGTGTAACATTTTCCCTAGCCTGCAGTTGTTTATTGTGGCCGTCAGGAAGGGTTGATGTGATCTTCATCCTCATCTCTCTCCAAGCCTGGTAACCTTGAAGGGATTTTGGTTTCGCTCAGGCATATGAACTCTTGATATTGACCCCAAAGGAATATTTCCATGGATCTGATCCCAGGTCTGACAGTGATAGACAGACTGCCCCTAGGGCACATAGCTATGGGACTGAGTGAGTGAGTTATCCCAAATAAATGAAATTCACTGTTCAGCAAACAAATGTAATGGTAAAACATGTAATGTAATCACCCATACTGATTTGTGGCTATCCATACTGCTTTGCAGTCAGAAATACAGACTGACAAACTGACAGGCAAGCACACCAAATGTCAATCCATAAGATACTAAGTTATATGTACATGTATCTTGTTCACAATCAAACCACAAGCCAACCACTACCAAAGTGAAAACACACCCTCCTTGTCTTTAGCACTAGTATACCGAGGTCAGCGGAAGTCATTATGTCAAACTTGCCCCACAATGTTGATAACAGGCCTATACATAGTTTCCAATGTTTAGTCTATGCTGGAAGCAAGTTTGTTGATAGACAGAATTAAAGTTGTCAATGATTCCCCACACGCAAGCTTTCTGACCCAAACCTATTTGACAAAGGGGCACTGCACATCATGGAAATAGACAAAACACACATACCAACGTCACGATAAAATTGTAATACACTGTTCAACAGATAAAAGGTGCTTTCTTATTAGTCACATTTATGATTACCCATGTATACAATGGTCTTCTATGATTGTTGTTAAGTAGCAGACTGGTACTTACAAGAAATTCTGAGTTCAAGTCTAGATCTGATAACTCAGCAAAAGTTTGTTTGGAAAACTGCTTTTAAAAGAATTGCCAAGAGCTGGCACATTCCTAACATTTCCTTTCAAACTCTCCAAGCTATTATTATCCCTTTCCATTGATCCCTTGGAAAATCAAAAACTTCCTACTAAATGGATTTCCTGAACTGTGCACAAAACCCTTCACCTGTAGATCCGTGCACAATGATTACATCCTTGCAAATGTATATAACGGTCCATAGGGTATTCATCAACTGGGTTTGTACAGCTCGCAAAAGTCCCTGAAGTCAAACACTAGATATGATAACTTGTCAAAATACAGTGGCCACAACTGATGACATAGGCCACATAAATTCATTTGCTTGGTTCTCTGATATTTCAAAGCAAAATTTTAGAAAGAGAACATAAAACAAGAGGAATGGGAGGAAAACTTGCAAAGTCAAACTGTGTTTACCAAGAAACAGACTTTAATTCCCCTAGATCAGACTTTTTCCATGGTGAAACTCAAGTTCAGATCCTTGAACCAGCAGATCAAATTGGAATGGCCTTTGATAGTCACAGACATAGTATGAGAAAGACGTATATGATATACTACTCACCCTATGTAAGTATGTTGTAGCTTTATCCTCCCTGCATGTATATATCAAACCCTCAGTAGCCTGGACTATAGGCCGACAATCAGCCAATGTCTGCCTGGAAACATGGTGAACAGAGGAACCAATCAGCTATATGTATACAAAATCCACAGATTCAAATGGCTATAACAAGTTGAGTAGACATCTCTGGCAGGTAAGTTAGTAAACCTCCAAGTAAGGAGATGCAGTTGTTTGAGGACCATCATATCTTGACAATTACTTAATAATACAATTATTATTTATCACTTAAGAGTTCAGACTGATTCATGCATTATATAAAAGCACTCCTAATTCCTGAGAGAAAGAGAGAAATAAAGAAAAAGAGGGAGCAAGTAAGAGGATGCAGTGCTTGAAGTACACTGAACACTTGCACCGAAATTCGGCAACAGTCATCAGAAAATTCTAATCCAACCGCTTTGTTTTACGATCACCCGTGGAAAAGAAAAACTCATGACTATCACTCAAATAACTCAAACATATAGCTGGTATGTTATGCCAAAGGGTGATTATACTGGGCTAATAATATGACAGATCCAGATCTAGAAATAATCTCATGCTCAGTTCACAAGTCATTTGTTTTCTCCAGTCTGTTGTTGATCAGTTTCAGATGGTATCAGTAACTTAGGGCCCATGGGACTAAAACTGTACATGTCTACTACACCACCTGGAAGTTGGCTGTAACAGTAACACTGCTAAAGGGGCTGCCAGAACATAATTTTCTTGTGTGTCAGTTGGTAAACCCTTCCTAAACCTCAATATTACTCGACATGGAACTGCCAAAGAATCTTTCAAGTCATTCACTACATGCTTTTACAAAAAGACAATTTACACTATACTCTCTAGGAGCAAAAACAGGATCAAAGCACTCAGTTTTCCTGCCTTTATTATCTGATATTCATCTGTGTATGACCTCTTGCAACCCTCAATTCCCACCAATGGCTAGAAGGCAGTGATGCATGCACCCTCTCTTGCACACAGCTGAAAAATTATTGACAAAAAATTCATGCCGGAGAACTCCGATATGTGGAATGGGCTGCATCTTTACTGTTCATTTTCGTGCTTCAAACAACATGTCTTCCTTTCAAGTACTACACTGTGTTGAATAGAGTAGAGTAGAATCTTCAGCCAGCTAGGAACTCTATGGTAGTATATTCCAGTTTGGGCTGCTCTTCATTTGATAGACATATCCAATGCCCTGTACGTAGTTGTTCTTGTCCACCACTGGGTGTTTTGTCCAGTCTTGCTTCCACGGTACATTTGGTGCTGCCTGGGACTTCTTCTGGTAGACCAAGTAACCAAGTAACCATGTGGTTGGTAAAGAATAGAGATCTTTTTTGTCCAATAAACTTATAAGCAGCTGAAGAAGCGGATAAGCTGATATCTAACACTTACCTCTGAGAAACAGCTCAGGAAACAGTGGGCAGTTCTTCACAGCCTTGCCTCTGGGGTCTGTTACAGTTGAGCATAAGGAACACATCATTCCCCTATCATCACGCCCAGACTCTCTCTCTCTCAGAGAGAGGGGACTGTTCACCTCTTACCTAAGGGGAGGGTTGAAGACGGCAACTTGAAATAAACTACTTGGTACTTGTAACCTGCATTCATCAATTATTGGCACCGACTCCAAGACACCGAAAAGAAAAATGATTTCTGATGAAACATCTGACTGTTTAATTACATGCTTCAGCGGACATATGAAACACAAACGCAAGACGGAATTGATTTTTTCTGTTGTGATGTTGAAGAGTAACCCTTCAAATCACATCCTTCTGGTCTCTGGTCAACCCCTGCCTTCTGTGTTACTGCCTGAAAAACATTTGGTTGACATAGAGCAGGGTTCAATAACGTGAATCCCCAGGGGCACAACCAGAGGTACAGCCACTCCCTTGCTTTAGACAATCAGAAGTATCCGTGACTTTGCCATTGGCCCTTGACTCTCACTGGCATTTCTTTCAGTCCCTGGGCCCATCTGGCGAGCAATTCTCCCCAGTTCACTGACATTTGCCAGAAAATCTATCTGTACACTAACACGTCAGGCTGAAATACACAGTGCATGTCGAGTCAATGCTACAGCAGTGTATGCAAAAATGGCAATTACGGCTAATCAATTTGTGTAGCTTAATCCTAAGATTGAATTACAATTTTCTGAAAATGAAAGTTATCTTCTCAAAACAAAAACCAATCATGACTGTACTGCAAAATATGCTAGTCCATACTTGAATCTTTGCAATATTTGCACTTGTCTTACATTTGTGATCACACAATGAACAATATTGATTTTTGGTAAGTAATGCACTGAAAACGAACTTAGTACACTGCCAATTAATACCTCATTTCCCCCCTACCATGAATCTGCACTGTGGTATCCTTACCCTCCCCATGTGCATGAATGGACCTTCCTTGCCAGCATGTGGGACCATTCTGCTCCTGTCCTCTGGTGGACCAGCCCAACAGGAAGGGGTGGGGACAGCTCCATCATCCATATCCTGTGGGGAATGACAAGAGCAGGAGCAAGTGATCAGACCCAGCTGTGGCACTTCAGCTTATCTCCAAGCAGATATTAGGAGGGAACACTTCCCAACTGCTCTACTTACTCTGGCAGGTTCCTGTGACACCTATGCATCAATTTAAAAAAAGGCTCAATCAGAAATTATCATGGTTCTTCTCCATCAATAAAAAAATTATGTCCTTTTCTGATCTGTCTCTCTCTCCATTTACTTATTTAGTACCAGACGCCTGTTTAGGATGATAATAAAGATAACAAGATATCAATATCAAAGTATAATGTATTTAGAATTGTTGTGAATTTCTTGCTGATTCTGTGCCCATTCCACCATCACTTCCTCCCAGCCTCTGGGAGACCATTTTGACCTCCAATTTTGACCTCACATTCTCCCAGCCTGCTGGAGACCAATTCAACCTTCCTGTCAGTCTGCAGTTACACCTTTTCCCCTTCACTTCCTGTGACTCTACTGTATTTAAACACCTGTGGACACACAAGCAAACAAACAAGCAAACACACCAAAAACAAAAACTCCTTACACAGAGAAAAGGGATAATCATTAATCCAATCTGGTGTAAACTCCTTTCTGACATAACTCTTGAAGCAAAGACAAAGTCTCTATTTATTTAATACCTGATCTTCTTGATTTACTTTGGTATGAAAAAATACAATCCTACATGCATACACACACATATGCAATATATTCAATATTCTTAGAGTCCACGACCCCAATATGTGCCTCTGTGGTACCTATCTATACCACTGGCTTCTTTCCAAATCTCTTCATATTTGATACAAAATGTCCAAAGCATCAGAGTGCTATCTCAGCAGTACAGGCTAGATGGCTCTACCGGTATTGGATTACTTTACATCAAGCACAGTTGGGACGTTAGCTTGGGCCTTTGGCCTTCTTACGACTACTTGCGACACGAACAGATATTACAACCGCCAGATATTAGCAGGATCTTATTAGTCCAAGGAGGACCTTTAAAGTTCGATAGCTAGTCGATTTCCTGACAGACCACACGACTCTTGCGATGCAAGAACTTCTTCTTTGTTGTTGCTGATGTTGTTGGCAAAAATGGCTAGAAAGCATGGCTATTCGTTCCCACAAGGAGGTTGTAGAGGGCCCTCTTCCTACAAACGAATTCAAAGTCTATGCAAATTAATTACACTTTCAATCCTACAAACAAAAGTCATAATGCAAATTAACACTTTCAATCAACATTCGGGCAAACAAGAAACTCTTATCAACGAACATACCCTGATACAGACAAAATATTTAATAACCTTACCGAGTGTTGTTGAAACAGAGTGTGTCTGTGAAATGTTCCGGTACAATCAGATCATGTGGCTTGACGACGGTCTTCTCGAATTTCCCGCATGCGCGCAATGTGCGGGATTTCCGCCTTTGGTATTTTCTCACGCCCCGCCTGGAGGGCGTCGTCTGGTTTCCTAGGCAACTGGCGAAATTGTAGCAAGGACGGTGTAGCGAGTAATCTCCAAGCAGATGTAGAGTAGGGTCCGGCTCAGGGTTTTCGGCATAATTTGGGTGTTTTTTAAAACCTATCCCGATCGGCCGAGTAGCTCGCGTTTCTCTCGGGGAAGAAAGGTTCTCCCCTCTAAAAAATAAAAGGTGTTTCATGCTGACGCCAGCTTTTCCAGTGCTGAGAGCGCCTCAGCACTGGAAGTCCAGTGCTGACGGCCATTCAGCACTGGACTTCCAGTGCGGAAGCCACTTTCCGCGCTGGAACCGAGTGCTGAAAAAGGAGAGCGTGGTTTTCGTAGTTTTGCTATGGAAAGTGGCAAAAATGTACCAACTCGCAAGCGTCGAAAATAACCTGCATATACTCACCCTGCCGCAAGAGGTCGCCACTGCACTGGTTACTGTATCGCGGTCGGTTCAACTTTTTACTGGGCAACTCAATTGCAAACTCTGATTGCCAAACAAGGCGCGCGCTTGAGGCTTCGCTGCCTACAACTATCTCGCTTGTCTGGATGGAGTGTAGTTGAAATATCCGTTTCGCCAGTATGACCAAGGTATGACGTGCGCATTTTTGCCCATAAACTGAATGGGACGTCCCAACTTTATTGCTCTCGCGAGACGTGGCGAAAGTTTGGACGTCCCGAGACTTCGCATGTTCCAATCGAACTCAACAAGGTTAGAAGGGTGACTACGGAAAGAAGTGTCGTTCCTAGCTAATGTTCAGCAAAGTCCTTGATTATTTTTGTCCAGAATGATGCAGTGTGATCTAGAGAACGTACAGAAGGAGGGAACTGAAGTTGTCTCACCAAAAAGCGGTCGTGCTGATGCACTTGGAACCAACAAAGCAGAACAAGGAGATCTAAAATCAGACGACGGTGAACTCCAGCCGAAAGCATTTGACAACGGAGCCCTGAGTCAGGCAGAGTGTCTGAAGTTCCGAGACAACTTGTTCGAGGTCATTGAAGAACTGCGGATTCGCAGAGTGACCGACGCTGAGAATGAAGAGAGAATCAGCCAACTTGTTAAGGACAAACATCAACTAGAAAGGACGAGGGAGGAAGAAGATGGAGCTACTGCAGAGTTAGAGAAAAAACACGGCCAGGAGGTTACAGACTTGCACAGGCAGTATAAAGAACGAATACAACAAGCAGAAGACAGCAAGAACAAGAGTGTCCTAGATCTTGAGACTAGTGAGCGGGAAATCAAAGCCTTGAAGGAGGAGGTTCAGACCTTACACATGTGCAAGTACAGTCTTGAGCAGAAGGTCAAAGAACAGGAGCGGCAGCTGAAACTCCAGGCCTGTGCTAAAGACTCTCACCTGTCCCAAATGACAGAGATGGAACAGAAGTGCAGCTCTCTCTTCACGCAGTGTCGGCAGCTAACAGAGACACACGACAGGCTGGAAAAGTCGGTGAGTGAAGCAATCAGGATAAATAAGAAGCTGAACTCTGTTAACAAACACCAGACCTGTCTGCTAAAGATGCATGATGCAGCACTGGAGGCTCAGAAGAAAGAGGTGCAAGTTTTAAAAGTCCAGGAGCACTGCAAACAGAACAACTCTGATGTCACTTCAAGTGATGAGCATAACAGCCTTCATTTGCTGCAGCAGGAACTTAAAATACAACAAGACTTGAGTAAGCAGCATCAGGTACAACTTGAGGAGATAAGAAAGGAGAAGACAGAGGCTGTGTCTTCCCTTCAAGAGTGTCAAGGCTTGGTGGACAGGCATGTTGAGACATGCAGTCTTCTCAAGCAAAAGCTTGAAGTGGGGGAGCTAGAGCTACAGAATCTCAAAACTGAGTATGAAGGGCTGAAGAAATCATTTGATAAGCAGGCACAAGAGTTTCAAAACCTACAAGATGTTCACAAGGATGCTTTTGAAAAGTGGGAGAAGGAGGAGGCTTCTTTGCAGAGAAGACTTAAGACATTGCAGGAAGACTACGAGAACTTAGAGAAAGCCCATAACAACCTCGAGGAGCTCAACACGTCATGGGCCAAGAAAAACATCAAGATGACAGAAGAAATCAACTCCCTGACAAACAACAAAGCACTTGCAACAAAAGATGCACAAGCAGAGACTGCATCAGTCTATTCTCAAACTGAATTGTCTTCAACAGACAGTTCTACACAGACAGACCTACAGCAAGGAGATTCGATCAGTGAGACTGATAAATCAAACCACACACTTCCCACTGTGACAAGCCTTGCTCCTATGGAGTTGGATGATTGCAGTGAGTCTGTAGACACTCCACATTCAAGCCTAGCACCAGATAAGCCATCTGAAGGACAAAAGGAAGGCAACAAGCTACACAAACATGTTGGAAAAGTTGCTAAAGTGCAAACCAGTATGGAAATCGATCTGACTGATGAACCGGATTGCAGTGAGGAAATACCAGGTGACGACAACACACAGAGGCCAGATTTGGAGCCAAATAAATGCTCTACTACACTACAGATGATGCAGACAACATCAGGATATCAGAAAACCAACCCTGCTGACGCAAAGGAGTCCACAAAATCACCCCAAGGAAGTAAACTAGATGAAGAGTTTGAAAGGATTGATAAGGTGTTTCAGGAGGCACAAAAGGGGAAATCAAGTGGCAGTGATATTACAACATCTTGCCCACAAAATAGCACAAGTCATAAGGATAAGGGTTCTTCATTGAACAAGGATGAAAGCATTTCAACAGCAGTGCCTGTAGCTGTGCCCTGTGATGTCAGTGGTGCTGAATTGCCATCCAAAAGTTCTGCTGATGTTGTAGCCAACAACTGCCAACCCACCTCCCAAATGAACAAAGGAGAAGCCACAGGACAGTACCAGTACAAATTTGTCAGCCTTCAGGAAGCTGTGCCTGCTTTGCAGCTACGCCAAGAGAAACATGACAAACAGCAGAGCTCAGCAGAACAGTCATCGCAGAAGAAAGGGGGATCGGAAAGTCAGCAAGAACAGACCGACAGGAATGAATGGGAAGAACTGGCCAAAAGTTTTGGAGTTCAGCCCCACCCCTGATGTCAGATATCCATGAATGGTAGCAAATCTCACATGTAATTTGAGGACTGCTAATGTTATGTGGATCTAGTACATTCATATAATGCAGCACGTCGGCAGAACGTACTGCGCCTGCGCAAACCCGATTTTTCACGTTTTTCGTTGGATGTTTGGTCAACGTTGCATCAAAATTTTGCCTGTTGCAGACGATATCTTTTCCTACACAACATCTGAAAACTACAGACATGCTGTCAACCTTATATCATGTATATGCTGTAATACAACCTTATATGAGACGTTCTGCCAAAGTGCTATGCACAATACATTACGGGTTTCGCGCAGGTGCAGTACGTTCTGCCGACGTGCTATATAATGCTGACTTCAGTGTTGTGTTATAGTAGTGCTGTTCATATCAGGTGCAGTATTCTGTGTTGAGGAAAATGTCTTCTTGCATGTTCTATTTGTGTTGGTTTGAAACTTTTAACTGTTACACCAGTCCAGATGAATTATTATAGTACCTTGACTATTCCTGTTCATGTATAATTCTAAAACAACCAATTGCTTGTGTATTATGAAGTCCACATAAAGCAAATAGTCTGGTATATATGATAGAAAACTTGTTGGTTCTTTGAATTTTTTCTTGTTATTTGCCAGCATACTTTTGTGCTGTCTCTTCACAGGAATCTTTGGCAAGTTTAATGAGCTTTTCATGTTATGACATTCACATTTAATGCTATGTAGAATTAAATTGATCAATTATGCTTTACCGACAACATTTAACATTATCTTGAGAGTTCATCAGTGTTAGCGTAAGTCATTATGAAGCACATTTCGACACAAAAAATTAAACTTACCTAAACTTTCAACTGTACAACTCCAGTCTTTTTCAACAAATGAGCAATCCACCACTTCTGTGACATCACATTATGCAGATGACGCACGTGACTTGGTCATAAGCTACCACACCTTGTTAACAGGGCAGCAGATCTTGGGAGCAGACTAAATTAAAAATAAGATTGGATTCCAGGTTAGATGATATGAACATGACACTTAACATGAAAGGCATCACTAAGACCAACTACTTGAAATAAAAAATATGTCAGTTCATGTTATTCCAGCAGCTATATATAACAAGAGGATTTGTCTTTGTAACTACTGTGAATCAGGAAAGAGCTATTTAAACTTTGAAGAAGCCACACAAACTCGCCACACTTTCCGAATGTTTACTGACGAAAAGATAGCTACAAGCCCATTAACCTCCCAAAACTAACTCATTGCAGATAAAATGGGACACTTTGTCTTCCACTGCTTCCAAACAAGTTACCCCAAAAGCTTAGATTCTATTTCGTAGCAGTTCTTTAGAATAGTCACTTTTCACCATTGTTAGCTTGCACTGCCTGACTGTATTCTCTTTCTATACATTGTTTCATGTTGTAAGCCCCTCCAAAAACTACACCACTGGTTTCAAACTTTATTTGGATTCAACTGTTGACAAAGTACATGTTTACAAAGTGTACAGTTTGTAGCTCAGGTTGTATCCACCATTTTCCAACTCAATAAGTCACAAATTTAAATACCCTTGCACTAAAGCTAAAACCACAAATTTAAGCACAATACATTTTTGACTACAAATTTAGATAGTAACAGAACATGGTACATATGTAATCATTATCAACTTGCTCAACATCAGTCGACAATTATGTTACATTCTTACTTTCACTGATGAAAATACAAATTGTAACTTGCTCAGAGGTATGTATAATATTAGCTACCAGTGCTTTACAAATGCTGCTCAGACACCAAAGGATGTAACCTTTGAAACAGATGTACAAGCGGATTAAAACATTTATTGGGCTCAGGACTATGAATTAAACTCGATCCTGGAAGATGAACCTGAGCTAGGCGTATTTAAATAATGTACGTGATGACTGGGTGTAAAATAATAGATTGCATCTTATAAACTTAAGGTCATTGACATGAATTTCATCTACAGACTAGTCATAAAAATAATTCTAGCCATTCAATCTAGGTTATACTTTTTTTTCATGCTACTGATGGATGATTCGTACGTGATGCAATTTTAATTCAATTCAAGCTACAAATGTAGCTACAATACCCTCCATCTACCTAAGGCATTATGGGCAGGGAGAAACACAATCTCTTGATTATTGGCAAGGCGTTGAGGTTGTTTTCTTGACGTTCTGAGTTATGTTGCTGGTGGAGATTAGAAAATTTTGAGAGCAATGGCTACTTCAGCACACAGGACTTCAGCCTGTTTCTGCAGCATACTGGTACAGTGTGTGGCTGATCCAGTTCCTGTGTCTATGTCAATGGCCGGAATTGCATTCGGAGTTCAATGGCCGAAACTGCATTTCGAAGTTAGCTGATGATTACATAGGCTCTTCATCCTCTTGTCTTCTTTTCTGGCCCTGCGCCTAGTCTTGGCTCGGGACCTCAAGACTAGGTATACATACACTATAACCATACATGCATTTATTCATTCACTATGACCATTCTTCCATTCATCAATTCATTCTTTCATCCATCCATCCATTCATTCATTCACTTAAGTGTTCTAGCCAGCCTGAAATTTTTTCAATCAGTTTTGTATATCTTTGCCAATTTTTGCCCGTCAAAGATGCCGGATTGGGCAAAATTTTCGTCCGTTTTGAGTGCCAAAACTCGGTCAAATGATGGAAAGACGGATGCTGGCTAGATTTATTCATTCACACAAGGCATCCTATGTAATGGTTGGGGTTCCCGACCCACTGACAATTACATATTGCATGCAGAAAGGAACACAAGTGGTACAAAAACCTAAGTAGTCATAAGCTAACAAAACCAGGGAAGCCCCTGAAGAACAAATTTTGCAGTAACTCCGAATACAATCCCAGCCATCGACATGGACACAGGAACCGAATCAGCCATACACCGAACCAGTATACCACAGAAACTGACCAAAGTCCTGCATGCAAAAGGAGCCACCACCCTCAATACCTCCTAACCCCCCAACCCAGGTCCATTTACTCAAGATGTGAACAAAACAGGCTCAACCACCTTGCCAACAACCAAGAAATTATGATTATCACTGCCAACAATACCTTGGGTAGACAGAAGGAATTGTAAGTTTAGTTAACTAGAAATGGGACATCACAAATCATTACTTCATAACATGACAACGACTAGTCAGTCCCGAGCCCATTTCTACAAGATGTTTCCATTTTACACCTTCAACCCCT
The DNA here is from genome assembly GCA_013266295.2 of Branchiostoma floridae x Branchiostoma japonicum. Classification (NCBI taxonomy): domain Eukaryota; kingdom Metazoa; phylum Chordata; class Leptocardii; order Amphioxiformes; family Branchiostomatidae; genus Branchiostoma; species Branchiostoma floridae x Branchiostoma japonicum. Next base: position 14,748,247 of record CM023827.1, read on the forward strand.
TTCCATACAAACGTTTATCATCTATCACAAGTGTAACACTAGTTTAACGGTTATCACTTATCATGTATCAACTTAACATTCTTGACTTCCATCAAGTCTTCTGGTAGGGCGCACCCCAGCACCGAAGTTCTGACCATGGATCCTGCAAGCTGCTGAGAGATGTCTCATTCCCAGCTTCTTGTAACTACAAGAAAGTCAAATTACAAGCGATTAGAACCATCAAGTCAATTGATTCGAATGTCCAAAAGTTTTCGAGATATGTTTTAGCAATTTACTTTAGCGGGAATTTCCCGTTGTTAGCTGCGAAACCATAGACGTCCTGGAAATAACCCGGTCGACATCTGCTCACCTTTACTGCTTTAGAAGGTTGTTAGAACACCGCAGTGTTCCTCGTAGATGAGTCCGGTGTTGTCTTTTTTGCTTATGACTCCCAGTTCTGTGGTGACGCTCCATCAGCTTGTTGTGGTGGAATTACGGAATGTCTTCTCTTCTCGTGTCTTCTCAGTCCTAAGTTGCAAAGAGAAAGATACAATACATTAGGTCAATTAATTCGAATGTCCGAAAGTTTTCGAGATATTTCTTTTACCTGTTTACCCGTACGTGTGGGACCATCTCGTCTTTCGTCTGTGTTGACTAACAGTGGGCAGATTTCGGGAGTCTTGATCTTGATCTTGATAGGTTACTGCACAACGCCCCTCAGTTGGGGCCACACGTGCAGGGGGAATGCGCTGCGCTATTGCTGTCTTAGTTGTTGTAACACAGCCTCCTTGAACTTTTTAGGTTCTGTTATATCTGTGGTGGCTTGTGGTAGACTATTCCAGTCTCTCACAGTTTGCGGAAAGAACGAGTATCTGTGACAATCCTTGTTGAATGTTAATGGCTTGTAGGCGTTGGAATTAAGGTGACGCGATTGGCGCGGGAGGGGAGATAACAGAGTTTTGACCGGTACCGGTAGCGATGCTTCAGAGTTTCGTGCTTTTTGTAAAAGTGTAAAGTCTATTTGTTGTGTGTCTGTTCTTTAATGTATCCCACCCTAAATCTGTGACCAATTTGGTAGTGCTAGTGTATGCACATTGTACCATGTACGATTGTTGAGCAATAAAGTTCATTCATTCATTCATTCATTCATTCATATGTGTCGTAAGTATTTGTGACGAATCTGGCCGCTCTTTTCTGTACAGATTGTAGTTTCGAGATGAGTCAACAGTAATCATTCCATGGTGTAACTTGTAGAATGTTGTTAGTCTTGCCTTCCTCCGTCTCTGCTGTAGTGTTTCCCACTCAAGGTCTTTCGGCATACTCTCGACGCTAGATGTCTTCTTCTTGATCTTGATCTTGATAGGTTACTGCACAACGCCCATCAGTTGGGGCCACATGTGCAGTGGGAGTGCGCTGCGCTATTGCTGTCTTAGTTGTTGTAGTACAGCCTCCTTGAACTTTTTAGGTTCTGCTATATCTGTGGTGGCTTGTGGTAGACTATTCCAGTCTCTCACAGTTTGCGGAAAGAACGAATCTGCCGGTAGCGACTGCACACCCAGCGTGCAGCTCTTCGCTGTACTTTCTCTAAGGTAGTTATGTCCTTGTTGCTGTAAGGGTCCCACACTGTGCTAGCATACTCTAGTGAGGATCTCACCAGTGCCCTATAAGCGGCTTCTTTGATGGATTTGCTGTTGATCTTGACGGTGCTTGACGGTGAAGCTTGGCGGTGAAGCTCACATTACTGCTTTAGAACACCGCGGGTTTCCTCGTAAATGGGCCCGGTGTGGTTTAGTGATGCCTCCCTGATCCGTGTGCGCACGGCGAAGCACACTACTGGGAGACACGGTTGGCTAAGTTCTCCGGGCCCCAATGTGCGATGCGGACACGCAAACAGCCTGCGCATGCCGTGCAGCGATGAATAGGCCGACTGAATGACAGACTGAGGACTTGCAAGTCACATGAATGCTCAGCAGGTGAGAAACAGGTGTAAAACTTGGCTGCCATTGGTCCATTGAGGAGAATCCTGGCGTGTCATTGGTCAGAAAAATACACTTCTTGATGATTGGTCACCTCTGCTGATCGAATTATTGTATGCTAACAGCGCACGACCTATGATAGCGATTAATAACGGTACTGCAGCTAGTCGGGTGTGGCAACATTGTCGCGCAAAAAAAAGCGAGGGGGTCTGCAGGGGGGATCCTGCTTGATGTTAAATTTATGAGGTTCAACTTATCCTTTTTTGCGAAAGGTTTTTGGAACAACTTGATTGGATTGTTCCATAGTATTCGTGGGGCGTCTGGCAAAACTAGTCTGCGCCGGACACCGACAAGCAAAACGCGCAGGTGTTAGTTTTGGGAAATCTTGCGTTCAACTTCGAGTAGTTTGCCAATAACGTTTAAGGAAAAATTCGGGATAACATGTAACGTGCTACGTAGAACTAAAGGGACCAATTAAGTTTCACGAAAAATTAACCGGTTGAATATAGAGCGAATGGCTCGCTACTCCTTACGGTAAAAGGCATGTATACCCTCATTTACGGACTGAAGAAGCAGTTCATCCATGGTTCTTGTACTCTACTTTTGAGGTTACCCATCTTAGTGGACCATGCAAATTTGTATTGGCTAACGAAGGTTAGAAAGCAGGGAGAAAGTGAATGATTAAGTTCCTTTGCGTGGGTTGGTGAATCCTAATATCGACATGGCAAGCAATTTTGCTGACCATCCATCCCGTCTCTACACCAGCATCAAAGGTGCAGATGAGATGCCCAGACTGTGACAAATCCCTAAGGCATGGACTAGAAGCTACAAAATTTTATTGGCCCATTTGACCTCTCGCTCAAATGTGAAGGCCAACAAGATCGGCTCCACCAGTGAAACTGTTTAATCAGGTTTCCAATTAAGTTACAAATCTACTTGACATTCGAGAAGAGCATCCTGATACTTGAAGGGTTGATTGTATTGGTTCAAGGCCTGTTACCAATAATCTCCAAGCAAGCAAGTGTAGGGTCTGGCTCAGCATTTTACCCATCACATAACGTTAAGTTTTTGGTGGATTTGTACGTCATTCTAACGTTACTTGCTGCATTTTTTGGCGACGCCTCAGGGGCGGAGGCATTTGTGTATATAATACGATCGCTTTGAAAGAATTTCAAAAATTGCACGAATGCATTCCCTTGGGAATAGGTTTTCGGGTTGCCTTCGGCCATGTGGTCTTTGGACCGAGCAGGAAAGGCCTTTGTTGCTTTGCATGTAAAAGACACCTTTTCAGGCAAGTTGTGGCTTTTTGCACACAGAAAATTAATGGCTGTCTTTATTGAAGTGTGTTTTCTTCTATCAAGAGAGAACAAACAATATAGAACATTTTGTTGCTCATAGTAAAGAACTAGGAGCAGTATATTCAAGCTTTATGCTTCAAATAAGTTTTTTGCTTCAACTAATATCGGCATGTGACCACCTGTGAACACAATTATATTTTGAATCTTGCAAAATCAGATTTTTAAATGTTGAAGACAAGATTCAGCTGCAAAATATTTGCCTGCCCATCGATAACAAATTGTTTGTACAAAGCAGCAAAGACCGTGACTGTCCATGTACGTTGACTAGACATGCAGTCTTCAACTGGAAACAAAGGGACGAGACCAAAAGTATAGGGCCAGGGGGTAGTCTGTTGCATGAAGGGATGGTGTTTTGTGACGTGATTGATTTGTTGAATCAGGGCACTAAGAGAAACGTTAAGAACAGAAAATCGCTAAAGTTGGAGAAAACTGGTTGTCAGATCTTCAGCAGTGCCCCAATAGTCAAATGATTGTATAAAGGAAAGATAAGATGATAAGAGAAGAGATTATTTGTAGATATTTTGTGATGTGATTGGTGTAGGTGCGTTATCTTTGTCATTCTTTCACTTCTTTATTATAATTATTTTCATTTTCGGTCCGCCATAACGCTTCTTTCGACGCCATGCTTGAGTTGCAGCCACTGATGTCATCACAGGATAGCTGGATCACATCTGCGTGAAAGAAAAAAAAAGTTAACTGTACAGAATATCATAATACACACTGTAGCTTTAAGTCAAATTTGGCAATTGATACTGAGGAATTAGGATCACATGTATCTGGTGGAAAAGCCCGTGTTTTATCTTCCCTGATTGTGAGCTCACTTGCTGGCATCCAAGCCACAATAGAAATAGAAATAGAAAAAAAAACAAAAAAAAACAACATAATAAAAACAGGAGTGGAATGGAAACAATTGCAAGGTAGAAATAACAACTGATACTATAGTGATAGCGTGGCAACAAAATAGTATAAGCCATCCTAAAATGTAAGAAAAAAAGACATTACAGAAGAGAAGGAGTCATTCCCTTGTCTTTGGCGTGGCACGCCATACACATGTCTTGGTTATTTGGTCATGGTTAACATTTCAATTCAGTCGCAATTTGCAAAGTGAACAATCCTGCAAAATTAAAATCTATAGCCAAAAACGAGACTTCGGAAGTATTAATAAAAGCAAAACAAACCGAGGAACCCACACAATTTGGCAACCACACAAGAAAAGATCCTGTTAGACTATTAACGAGACTAGGAAAGTAAGCAAAACGGACGGAATAAACCACACAATTCAAAGAACAAAAACAGTGAAGTCAGCAAATCGGGCATTAAAATCTTCACAATATGTTTCCGAAAATAATTTCATTATGTTGGTTGAACAAAGGATACTTAGTTTTAGAATTTTTTTCATAATATGGCAATACTAACAGAAGAATATAAACTCTAGGAGTGTTTATTTTACTTTACAGTATAGCCTGGCAGCCAGAAACGTATGCCCCCAGTATCTCTATGGTGCTGGAAGCACTTACCCACCCGCCCAGGCACATTAACGCATGCCGGGGTATGTTACAGGGTCGGTTTAGTTCACCTACAGGACGGCAATGACTAGAAAGGCCAGCAGGGAAGCATCTAGCATGTCAACATCCCTAAGCCACAAATCTCTGTTAGAATAAATTGTTGTTTGGTAGCACGGCCAACTTTAAATACAATTTCTAGGATCTATTAGACAAAAGCGGTCGAATGACTATCCAACATATAGGAAGGTGAACCAAAGTTTTAAGACTAATGGGTCATCAGAATACTGTGATTTTGGCACTTTCGTAAGAAGCTGAAAGTAAGGCATTATAGTACACAGTTGTATAATGGCGTTGACTCGGTTGGAAACAGTAAACCGTTCGTTTGCTTACAATTTTTTGATAATGATAGGGTCTATAAACTAAAGAAAGCAGTAGAGCAACAAACATATGGGAAAGTACACAAAACATTTGAGGATATTTCGGCACTTTTGTAAGATAGCTTTTTCTATCTTATAAGGGCAAATAGATACATAGACAAATCAGTACAAAATGACCTACAAGTGATCGTCCTGAAACACATCATTGACCTAACACAGTTCTTACAACATTTGTGTGCACAAATTCAACCAACCCGAGAAAGCTAAACATTATAGTAGTGTACTCACCTGGTTTTGTCGGCCAAGTCAGTGGAAGGTTTCCTCCGAAGGTTACGCAAAGCCAACGGTGCACCGGAATGGTCCTCTTTTCAAGAAATTCGATTACCACAAAAGACAAAGTTCGAGCTGTGTTCAGGCCCATGAAACCTCCTTGGTTCAGGGTAAGTTTACAAAACAAACCGGATTTTAACATACTTATTCTCTGAGTCCGAGGAATCATTATGTTGGCTTGTGGATCAGAACACGTCTGCTGTGGGACACAGCTACATCACATCTCCTGAACACAGTGCATGCATCTAAGACTAGAGCTACGAAGCCCAACCCCCCTGTAACTATGATCTGTACTATCTGGTTTCCTACATTTGCCCTATTGGCTATCTTAGAATAACTCGGTAACATGAACTGCTCGGTGATATTATACTGCTGAATCCTTTAATAAATCTTGTAACACACCCTGTTGTAACCCTCTATCTTTGTTCCACTTAAATGTACGAAGTCTTCCATGCCATTATGATGAACTCAATGAATACCTCTCCTCCCTGCACCAAAATTTTACAGTTATTGCATTAACAGAAACATGGCTTACAGAAAATATCACGGAAAATTATAGTATACCTGGTTATAACAGCATACACCACTGCAGAAAGAATAGATCTGGAGGGGGGGTGTCACTATACATTAGAAACGACGTATATTATCAAGAACGAGCTGACCTTGAATTTGTTATCGACGACACAGGTACAAAGAGCATATTCATTGAGATCATTCCAAGTAACACGAAGGAGAAAAAAACAATATTGAGCTGTGTGTATCGCCCACCAAATACTGACATTACAGAATTCAATGAGCGCATAAAGGAATCTTTGAACAATATTAATAGGGAAAGAGCAACTTGTTACATTATTGGTGACTTTAATATTAATTTGTTAAACAATTCTAACCAACCCACAAATGATCATGTTAATGAAATGTTCTCATCTGGCTTTTACCCACTTATATGTAAACCTACCAGAATTACACCCTACTCTGCTACTTTGATAGACAACATTTATACAAACTCTGTTAGCAACAATATCAAGGTTGGCATCCTCATCACTGACATATCAGATCACTTTCCAATATTTCTTACACTTGATGTAAACGGGCCAGACAGGCAGACAGACAAAATATCTTATCGTCAAGTTAACACAACTAACATTCAGAAATTTTCACAATCCCTATCAGAAATAGTATGGAGCGATGTATTAAACGAAACAGACACAGAGAAAGCATATAATCAGTTTCTTGAAACATACGGATCGTTATATGAAAAATGTTTCCCAAAGAAAATTACAAAAATGTCCCAGCATTCTCACAGAAAACCCTGGCTAAGCAGTGGATTGTTAAAATCAATACGCAGAAAAAACAAGCTCTATACTAAATATGTCAAGAACCCCACGCCCTTAAACCACAGTATCTATAAAAAATACCGGAATAAGTTAAATCATCTCCTAAAAACTACAAAGAAGGAATACTACCACAGAAAGTTTACTGAAGCCACCAGTAATATAAAACAAACTTGGAATCTGATAAATGACGTTTTAAATCGTAACAAGAGCAAAACAGCTGGTCCAAACAAAATACAAACTGGTACCAAAACTATCGAAAATAAAGATGAAATATGTAATGAATTCAACGATTTTTTCATTAATATTGGACCTACACTAGAAAGTAAAATCCCAAAAGGAACACAAGACCCTCTTAGCTACATCACCTTACAAGTAAATTCTAACTTATCAACTTTTATACCACCAACTGGTGCTGAAATAACAGATATTGTCAAAAACTTAAAAGACTCAGCTGCTGGTCATGACGAAATAAGCCCTAAAGTACTAAAGTTGTCACTGCCCTATGTTATTGACCCTCTAACACACATTTTTTCTCTATCATTGCAAAATGGAGTTGTTCCCCACCCACTAAAAGTCGCTAAAGTGACACCTATTTTTAAAAGCAGTGATCCGCTTAACGTTAACAACTATCGACCAATATCTGTCCTTCCCTGCATATCTAAGGTCTTGGAAAAACTAGTATATAACCGTCTTCTGAAACATTTAAATCAAAATAACATCTTATATAGACATCAATATGGCTTCAGAAAGGGCTATTCTACCTCTCTAGCACTCATACACTTAATGGAAAACATTTCTACCGCTTTAGATAACAAAGAATACACAATAGGAATCTTTCTCGATCTATCTAAAGCATTCGATACAGTTAATCATTCCATTCTACTCAATAAACTAAAACGATATGGCTTATGTGACTCCGCAATTAAATGGTTCTCTTCTTATTTATCCAATAGACAACAATACGTAACTCTTAATGATAATAAATCACAACTTAAAATAATAGAATGTGGTGTCCCACAGGGTTCGATACTAGGACCCCTACTTTTTCTGATTTATATAAATGACCTCGAAAAAGCATCCTCAATTATATTCTTTATCCTATTTGCAGATGATTCAAATCTTTTCCTTTCAAACTCGAATTTTGATACACTAGTAAAACTGGCTAACGATGAATTGAAAAAGGTTATATCGTGGTTTGAGGCAAATAAATTATCAGTTAATGTTAAGAAGACATACTACCTTATTTTCTGTAATAGAAATAAAATCTACAACAGAAGCGCCAAAATCTTTCTAAAAAGTGTACCCCTTTCTCAAGAGAGTCAAGCCAAATTCCTAGGTATAATCATTGATGATCGATTGACCTGGAAATCACATATAACCATGTTAGGTAAAAAAATTTCAAAAACTGTCGGCATTATTGGAAAACTTAAACATTTTCTTACTCAAAAAACCATTATTACCATATACAATAGTTTAATATACCCATATCTAACCTACGGGAATATTGTCTGGGGATGCGCCTACAAAACCACACTACAGCCCCTGGTATTACTCCAAAAAAGATTTGTTCGTTCAGCCACTGGCGCCAGTTTCCACGCACATTCTGCACCTTTGTTTACAAAACTTAAGATTTTGAATATTTTTGATATAAACAGACTTCATCTCATGCTATTTACGTTTAAATTCCTTAACTGTTCTCTTCCAGACACATTTAATGGTCTTCTAAATCTTAATTCCCATTTTCATACTTACCAAACTCGACAAAGTGCCCATTTCCATATTCCCTTAGTTAGAACATCCGTAGCCCAAATGAGTGTAAAATACAAATGTATAATTAATTGGAATAATCTCCCCCTCCACCTAAAATGTCTAACATCAATAATTAGCTTTAAACGTAATCTTAAAAACCATCTACTTTTCTTTCCAACCGACATTTGACATTTTATCTTAAGTTAAAGTCCCTCTTCAATATCATATGTGTAAGTTTGAATTTTCAGCCCCCTGTTTTAGAATCTTATCTTCAGTTCTTAAAATCATGTTAAAACATTTCCTACTAAACAACCACTCATCTGTATAATTTACTTTTTTTTCATTCCCGTTGCATCACCCTTACAGCAGCATATACTACTTACCTGTGTAAATTTTCAGTTGTATTGATTTCTAGTATGTATTAATTTCATGTCCTTTATATTTTGTTTCTTTAGTATTCCATTTGTTTATATTCTAAACTGAATTAGTTTTGTTCTGTTATGTTTAGGTTTTATCTAGTTAATTTATTATGTTAAGTTTCATGATTTATACTCTCTGGAGTTAAGTTAAGTTAATTTATTATGTTAAGTTTTATGGAGGAGGATTTTAGACAAGCCATTAAGGCTTCTTTCCTCCTCCTGCACGCTGTTTTTTTTCCTTTGTTCTCATATTTGTTATTTAATGTCTTTACTCGTGCAAATAAATAAATGAAAAAAAAAAATGAAATGAACTGGTGGTGTACCTTTCAGCCAAAGGGATGTGATTGGAGATTAGTAAGCCCCGGTAACTTACACCGGTGGGGGAAAAACCCAGCTGTCTGAGCATGACAAATTAATCTTTAACTGGTCGTTTGTCATCCCCAGTTTAAGCAAAGGTCAACGACCGCTTGATCAGGAATTTGACATTCCCTCCCCAAGAACAGGTCGGTGGGTCGCGCGTGGGTTTATTCAAGCAGATCACACAGTGAGAAGAAATTATTCAGTCAGCCAAGCACCGTCCATTAGCAGAAGATACCAAGTATACTGGTATGATCACTGTTTGGCCGATGGATACTGTCTTAATTTTAAAAGCCACCGTAGGATCTGCTTGGAGATTAGTTTTGTCACCGAAGGAGCCACAAGTCAACATTCAAGGCTGGTTAACATTTCAAACAATAAATTTCTAAATGCAGTGGAGTGACTGACGAATGGATAAGAAAAAATGCAACGAATAAATGATTGCTACACAAGGATGCTCAGTATGTGTCTCAACACCCCCAGGGACCAAACATTCCCTAACAAGCAGCTATATCAGGATTTACCCTTAGATATGGAGAAAATCAAAACGCGCAGAATGAAACTAGCTGCACACTGTGTTAGACATCCTGGCATTGTAGCATCCAAGCTTGTCCTTTGAGAATCCACAAAAGGTCAAAGAAGTAAAGGGAGACCTAGGATTAACTTCGCTGACAACCTCAGATCAGAAGTAAAATTCAGTCACTGATGGAGGATAGAGAGGACGACAGTTTTAAGATTGGTTTAAACGGGAGCTCAACCAAAGTAAAGTGAATAAGATAACTATGTCATGGTATGGCTCCGGGAAGAACGGCTGATTTCTCCTATACGTGTATTCGGTCCGCACCTCTTCCACCCATCCTGTAAACTTCACTACATGTATGTGTTAGGAAGGTCAACTGGCAGCAAATAGAAATTCTTTTTGGTCATTGATGCCAGAGACTATACCTAGCATTCTTTCTAAACGTGTCTGTGTCACTCAGGAATACAAAGTCAAGGTAAATATTTCAACGCAAAACTTCAAGTAGAAGGCACGCGGCCGGTGTACTAGTATTTTTACCTTCGCCAAGAAGGTTATGTTTTCGTGGCCGTGTGTCTGTGTGTGTGTCTGTCTGTCTGTCTGTGTGTCAACAGCATAACTCGAGAAGGCTTGGATGGATTATCTTGATACTTGGTAGGTGGGTAGGTCTTGATGAGACCTCGAAGTGATTAGATTTTGGGCCCCCTGGCGGCTTGTTATGGTACTGCAGCGGAACTTCCGGTTTTGATATCTCGTGATCTGGGCATGCTAGGGTGATGATTTTTAGAGGGTAGGTAGCTCTTGTGCTCAGGAAGAAGTGACGTCAGTTTGGGCCCCCTAGCGGCTTGCTCTAAAACTGCAGGAGCCTTTGTATGAAAATGTTTAAAGTAGGATAACTCAATAACCGGTAAACGGATCGTCTTGATATTTAGTATGTAGGTAGCTTACGTGATGCTTGACATAATTAAAAGACAATTATGCAAATTAGGATCTAATTTGCATAATTAATAAGGGAATTCTATAATTCAGCTACCTTCCATGATAGGACTATTATACCTTGTGACATGTGTAATTAAGAATGAGAGGAACATTACCATATATTAATTATGTAAATGAAGACCTAATTTGCATAATTAATGAGAAAATACTATGATTCCATAGTGGTTGATGTTGGCAATTTCATACTTGTGCATTTCGAAGTTGACTGGAGGTAATCATCATTCAACATAACTTATTCAAATCAGCACCTCATTTGCATAATTTATGAGGAAATGGTAGAATTACCTTCTTTGTTAAGATAACACTGTCATTGGGAGGAGAATATGATCAACTGATGCAATTCATGCAAATTAGGATCTTATTTGCATAATTAGGGGAAAAATCTATAATTCGCCGGTCATAAAGGATAATCTCATATGGCGAAGGTATGAGGTCGTGGAACTCTAGTCTTTTAGCTAGTTCGGGGCGTGGAACGCCGGTGTCACAGCGATCTCTCCCCCCCCCCCGCGATTTCGCCCCGCCCGGGGGGGCAAAATCTCTAGTGATCTTGCCCCCACTCTGGAGATTTCGTCCCCCACCAAAAAACAGGGATTTCGCCCCCCCCCCCAGGACATTATAAACTCACGAAATTCCTAACAGTCCGTCACCTTACTAAATATGTTTCCCATGCATGACAAGGTATTTAAACCGTCACACAATTAGGAAAACATACGAAACGTGACGATTTGCCCTCTTCCTGCAAGACATAAATAGGTCATTGCGATCCCCTGTGTACAACCGCGGTAAGGGAGTGTACAGTATGGGGAGGGAGGGCCGGTCGTCGGGGGGGGGGGGTAGAGGGGTGAGGGCCTAGGGAAAAACTGAGCTGGGGAGTTAGGAAACGCGTTAGGAAAAATATTTTACCTGGGAGGAGGGTCTAAGGAAAAATTCCAACATCCACAAAACTTTCCGACGCTTTGATATTAAAAACATGATTTATGTCTATCCCACACGTACATGTAATATAGTGATTCGCCGGTCATTGAAATCGGAAGAATGTTAAGTTCCAACAATACACATCCCTGTGATTCTAGTACATTCGCCCAAATCTCCCACAACCCCATTCGAAAGCTTTCATTTGCGACGAGTGGCGGGAAGCCAAAACTCGACGATTCAATCAAATAAAATCGCGTTTTGTAGCGGCCTTCGTAACGATATCGATAAAAATTGAGCCAAACCTCTTCTGAAGACAACATTTGATTAATTTGCGTAGCAAAATGCACTCTTCCCAGCCGCACAAGGGTATTTTTTTGTGTGTATTAAAATTGTGTATACGACGGTAAAGATCCCGCCCCGCGCCCCGCTCGAACTTGTCGGCGTGGATGTGGACGCGTAAACCAGGTATTTTGAATAAACCAAGGACTGTCTCAACATTTATTTGCCTCTCTGAATGTCCTTCCAAATTAAGTAAATTGAAAACAACCTGGCAATATTGTTTCCCTGGTTGTGGTAAATAGCACGTGGAAGAAGTTCGTGGACAAATTACGTAAGCTCTGATATATGAATACCCCCTCACCACCACCACACAAAATTTCCTTTAAAGAAATTAAATGATTTACACAGAAAAAAATTGAGTCGGGGGGAGTCTCGCTGTGGCATTACTTGAATTTCGGCGAGGTCAATCAAATCGCGGGCGAGGTCAATGACCTGGGTGAGACACCATGCGTTTTAGTGTTAAAGAATAAAAAGAGCAGTACTTTTGTTACTCTGTATTTTCAATAAAAGTTCATCATACTTACTCACCGGGGAGTGAACATCTCACATACACGACGTAAAGGTCGAGGAACGTTCCAGTACAATTTCAATATGTAAACGTACGCGTTAGGTTTCAACGTTCACTACAACGTAAACAAATGGGGTAAACAAAAACAACAATTACAACCAATCGTCGCCACTGTTTTTTTAAAAACAGTTACTTGTTATATATTTTTTGGTTCTAGGGGGAGGGAATCTTACATTTGGGGTGAGCGCATGGCATCATTGAATTGCAATGGACTATTTGAGAGAAAACATGCCACCACCCCCATTCGTTAAGTGGACCATTCCAGAAAAATAAAAACTTACGGGTCGCTACCTAAAAAATGAATGGAATCTGCCAATTGCATTATTCTCGCGAGAGTTCACACAAGGTGACCCAAGATGGCGGACAGGTGGTGCCACGGATCGATCTCGGACTGACAAAATTGCCTAGACGTCGCGGCCCGGAGCGCAACCATGCAGCCACCGCCGAGAAAGGTACGTCCTCCCCTCCGCCGAGCTAATTAGGGACGTTCGGAAGCGCTGGCAAGTAGGGGTGGTTCGCTGTCGGGCGATTTTCGGTGGGCGTTTCAGCCCCCCGGACGTTGGTATAGCCTCTCTTGCTTTCTTGCCACAACGGTAAATATTGTTCTTTGTGGGACACACGCACGATCTAAAGGATAACAGTCCATTGATGATTTGAAATACGTAAAAGTCGGCAGACGGCTAGCTAAGTGAGCTTGTTTTTGAGGTGACAAACAAATTTTGGCATACGCGAAACCTTGCCGTAGCGGTACTACAGGCGAAAAGTGAAAGTCCCGGGTGTATAGATAGGTCGCAGAAAATGACTTTCATTTCCCTATGGGCAGTGACCCATAAAGACATTATTGATTGTTGAGAATCTCTACGTGATACAGTGTACCATCAAAAATGTGGTGACAACAAATGTGCTCATTTAGTAGCTATTATTGCCTTCAGTCACCACCTTTGACAAAATGACAGCACTTCTCAGTTTCAAATTCCATCAGCACAACATTGAATCCTGTTCCACCTACTCATTATGACGAATGTTTCTTTCTCTGCATCATGTAACCACACCACAGCTTTGCCTGTGAAAACCCTGCACTCAGCACTCAGCAATCAATTGCTCTCTCATCCATTGAGCTGACATCTTGCCAGTTCTGATAGCCGCATTACAAATTAATGAATGCAAATGCCGAGCGTCGGACATCGTTCTTCCTTGTTCCTATCAGGTCATTTGTTCCTGGTAGGTCATTTGACTTGGAGAACGGTCGCACTGATTTGTTCAGGGACGGTTCACTTTGATGATGAGAAGTGGACAGCAGGAAATGAGTTATCTTGTCCAGGAAGTGATCGTGATGGACATTTTGGACTTCAAAGGTCTATTTTGAGGAGTCAAGGATGCATGATGTACGCTGAAGAACTTACAATAACATGTGCCGTGCAGATACAATAGGACTTACCTACCTGCAATTTGTAAACAAAATTAGAATTGCACATAAACAATTTGTCTCTCTAAAATAAATAATTTTTGGCCAGTACTGGCAGTAGTATGGGATTGGCTCAGTTTGAACAATTGTACTAATCATAATATAGCCATAGATACCATGGCAGTGTGACACTGCCATCTGTTCATATCATTGCACAAAATATAATATTAGACATTCCTTGCATTATATAATCAATTGATCACCATCGTTGGATAATTTGGAGATGGTTCACAGTTTGCTGTAATATCAGTTTATTCAATTTGATATCAATTCAAAGGTAGCTCTATTGCATTATCTAGGTGTATATAGTTAAACATGAGCAGTTAATATCATCAAGATTTTGTCAGTGTATATCCAAGGCTCCACTGTCGTTTCGATTTTGAAGATAATTATCATCAATAAATCAATAAAAAGCTATTATGTGTCAGTGTGAATAAGCTTGATGGTCGATAAACATATTACCGGAATAAGTTTCATTAAAACAAAAGGAAGTCTTCCATCATGTCAAGTTGCAATGCTAGTAATATAATAACCATTTTTAAACCATATCATGGACTGTCTTTATTGTATGATAACAGTCTAATATCCGATTGAACTATAAATCTTACAAGTATAATTTTCTTGTACTCGATGCCATGTTATAAGCACGGTCCTCAGTGTAAATTTCTGAAATTGCCAAGTTGAAAATTGTCACAGCTTTCAGAGCATGGCTGTACAAGATGTCTTTGCAACAGACTTTGCAAAAGAATTGCATCAAACTCACTAACTGTAACAGTGACAGTTTCAGCAGCCCCAACCTTCAAGGCTATCAGTTCAGGTAGATTTTCCCCTATACTGTTTCGCTCCCAACATGAATTATGCATGCCCAGTGAGCGATGCTGGTAGGCCTCCCATAATGGTGGGGTAGTGTGCATCCATTTTCTATGATCACCATGTAGAATTTCCGTGCTGCAGTTTTCCACTTGACATTTGTCAAGATGGCTGGAGTGCTTCTTAATGTCTTGGGTTTCATCACGACTGGAATTGTTATCATTAAAACATAGTGAGCTGTTCCTATGCTCTGCATTGTATTGTATTATTCTGTAAAATCTATGTACAAGTAATATACCCAGTACAAAGCAGGAGCAAATATACCAGGCAAATAGGCAGTGTACAAAATACTTTTCGGAGCCATGTTGCCCAGTGGCAACCTAGGATGAAAGCTAGGTTGCACATCAAAATTCCAGGTTGCCCCGAATTTAAAAACATTATGATTAACTTTGTTAGAATGCAATGTGCATTTATACATTTCTGACACAGAGTTGTTTCCCCTTACATGAAGTGATGAGCTCTTCCATGGGAACTTCTCAATGAACAGTTCCCAATGGAAAAAGGGTCATCCTTATCACAAAATTTAGGTAGTGCACTGGGCTACCTGGGTGTAGAAATAGGTTGCACCAAGCAAAATATGGTTGCACGGTGCAACTGGGCAACCTAGTATTTCGCACGCTGCATCACAACTGGAATTGTTATCATTTAAACATAGACTATCTTCATAGTGAGCTCTTTTTAAATGTTACTGTGCTGTATTATTCTATAAGATCTACATACACTTATATTAAAAAAAAATGTTATATACCCAGGGCTGGAGCAGATTAGGTGCAGTTTTGCTTGCTTATATATATAAGAAATACATGTACCTGCACAGCTCCTATTTCACCTGCAGGTGGTATTCTAAGCCCTGCCCTAGAAGCATTACTTTATACACAGCAGCATAGACTGACATGCCTCAATGACAGTGTATAGGCCAATAGCTATCTGGTGACCTAACTCTGGTGCTTGTTCATGCAACAGTAGAACTGAGTCAAGGATTTTGTCTGAAAGACAGAAGGTATACTGTCTCAGCTTTATGGGAATGTTGCTGACATCAAGATCCAGACCAAACCAAATTTTGATCTAAATCTAAATACAACTGTCAAAACAGTGAACGTAAATCTGTGCTTCTGCTTTTTTGGGGAAGGGAATAACAACTATCAGATTGATATCAGGTTGTTGTTACGTACATGTACATGTACATGTATGCCTTTATTTAACCTTGAAGTACTCACATGATCACATTTAATGTAACTGCCACTTTTTATGAAGGTCACACAATACTAAACCAATATGCTGTACATAGAAATGTTCTACCAAATTTACTACATGTATTCCTACAAATTTTATCCTTCAATTTGCTGCTTAGAAATAGTTATACCTACCTGCATGGGGTGCACATTCACATTTATGCCTATGGAGAGGCAAAATGCTGTTGTAAATGATGTACACTCAATTCTTTGCAGCTAATATCCTTTCTTTGCAGCTAAAACCCTATCTGTTCCTTGCTACGTTTCTGTGTTCCTTAATACTGCTTTCTACATTGCTGCTTCTCTGTTGACCACAGGTAAAGATTAGCCAGCAGCTCAAGACGGTACACTCTGAACACATCTCCAAACTACAGGCCAAGCACGAGACAGAGTGTAACCTTCTGGAAGACATCAAGTAAGACATGTAGTTTATATCTTAAGCTGTCTGCCAGTCTGTGCTATTGATGAATACCACTTATGATAAAAGGTACATTGAAAACATAAATTGGTATGCAGTTTAAGTTATATTAGCAATATGCACATCTTATGCACTGAACTATCAAACTGTATGTACTTTGATTGCACACCTCATCATATTTTTGGATGTAGCACATACTAAAGTACACTGTATGCTTTCTAGACAAAGGTGTTTTTGTTTTTGAAAGCTGACCTTTGATTTCAAATATTTACCTGGTGTTAGTGAAGGTTTAAGTTACACTCTCACTCAAAAACTTTCACTGCAAATACTGCTACCTGTGTTTTTTAAAATATTGACTATTAACTAAATTTCAGGTCATTTGGAAGCAAGTTGGCAGCATTGGAGAAAGACTATGGCCAAGTGAGTTGCAAACTTTCTATGGATACAGAAGTGTGAAAGGGGTAGAAATCAGGGTAGGCAGACAGTAAGGTCATACGGGTTATGTTAATGTTGGTTTTAGCTTTGTTTGACTAGAACGGGTTGGGTAGGTGTGTCGGTGCTTTGTTTCAACTTCTGTTGTATGCATGCAAAATGACTGGAGGCATAGTGGAAGGGGTTAGTGACCCCAGTAGTCTAAATATAGAAAAAAATGGCAACATTGTCTTATTAAAGAACAGTAGAAGAAAAGGTTCCTTTGCACATTAAAACAAATATTTGTCTGTATAGTTTGGGGCAAGGGTAAGTTATGTCCAAAAAGACTGGATGTAAGAAGATTTTAAAAGTCCACCCATGAGTCATGACCTTGACTGAGTTTGTTGAGGTTTGCCCTTCTCTATCTGTACCCTTACAAAACTGTCCCTATGACATTAGATTGTTCAGGAAAGTCTGTGTCGCAAGTGGCATGTTTGACCAACAGGGCACATACCACCCCCATTCAGAGCATTTGATTTCACATTATTAAATGCCATGATTAGTTGTGAACCATTTATTTAAAGCCTGTTTCACAAATGTTTGTACTGTGTAACCTCGATAACGGCAGGCACTGCCTGTCCCTTTTGGCTTCCTTAAACACAGAGTCATGGCACATATGGTAACCAAATATTGAAATAAGCCGGGATATATACAAAGACACTGTATGCATTTTTATTAAATGCTGATAATCTAAAAGGTACTGTAGCCAGGGTATTTTACAATTTTGCATTACTTCTGTGTTGCGTACCGAAACGTTATCATGATATCAGTCAGTTGATTTTAGCTCACGTGATGTTTAAATAACATCAATAACAGTTGTCAGCTTCTGAAACACACAGTTTAGCTATTCATGAATAATTCAGAGGGCTACCTGAAATGACCAGATCATTTAGGACAAATGTTCTGAGGGACATAAATGATTGTAGGCAGAGATCTAGAGTTAGAGTTAGGATAGTGCGCCTGTAACATGATAATAAAATATTCTTTATTTCTGTATTCTTTTAGCTGGCCAAATTGCATTTCGTTTATGTCTATTTCTGTAATGTCATAAAATTTGTCAGCAAATTGCAGGTTCCTATTTCAAGCCCTATGTAGGTACCCATTTATTATTAATAAGATATTCCAAGGTACTTAGTATGTGATGGTATGTCGCATTATGCTGTGAGTGAAATAAAAGGCTTGTGCGAAGTATTTCAGTGTTGTTACAACAGGTGATTGTGATTTCATACCTGGCCAAGTCAGTAAGAGGTAGACTGCCTTCTAATTTTCAATTTTCAATATAAACGATGAAACGTATTACCAGTCATGCACCACCTCCGATCACAGCTGTGCGTTCGGTCCCTCATCTACAGATTATTTTCTGCCAGGCGCCGGTATATATATCCCTCATGATGAATAGCCTTTCCATGCCATCACGCTGCAAATTATGCCCACAATGCGGCTGAATGGTTTCCTGGCAGCAGATTAATAGCACATCAAGGTGACACAGGAGCCAACACGTCCTCTAACTAGCAAAACTGGCGCTGAAAATTTAATGACGGCAATGTTATAGACTGTGATGCTTCCCAATGTAGGCCCTGGGAAGTTCAATCTTGGTTTCCCTGCTGTGGTGTATTATAGCTTTAGACCTCTCCAAGCATCATGATATGGTAGTAAGGGCCTGGCTATACTGCTTTTTGATGGGTACATTATGAGCTGGATTCGTTTTTGCTTCTGACGGACTATCTATCAACTCTGTTTTTGTATTTACATTTGTAGTTATGTTCCTTATTTGTACAAGTATGTTTATTTCTGAATTTCATGACCCATTGGAGACAAGAAGCAATAAAGTTCAGATAATACACCTTAAATTAAACGCTTATATCTTATAACAAAGTATTTAAAATCTGGATGAATCACTATCGGCATCAAAAAATCATATATATTCCCTATTTTGTTTTATCACACAGCTGCAGAAACTTAATAGCATTGTACAATATAACGGCAATACTTCTTGCAGATATATTAATCAAAACAAAGACTGCAGAGAAATTTTGCAGTAGAGAACAGAAATCCCAAAGTCATATCGGTAAAACTGGTTTGTGTAACAGGCTTAATAAAAGTTCTAGAAGCAGTAAATATGTGGTTCTGGCTGTCTTCATGAGGGATGACTGTGGAGTAAAATGCGTTGGTTAGCTTAGGGGATTAGTCCAGTCCATGTACCTGGTAATTTTGTTACAATACGCAATATGATAGTATTAGCTGTGATACGAACAGAATCAATTGATTAGATTTTGGCCAGCATAGACTTGTATATGTACATGTACATATGTACATCCCTACTATACACTGTATATTGCAGGATTTTATTTTATTTTATTCACATAGATTACCGAGCATTCGGCAGCAAGCACATTCGTGCTTATATAGCCCTCTGCTCAACAAGAGACATACAAAATACAGAGTAAAACAAATACAGAATATACAACGAACATAAAATGAAAGAGGCTGGTGCACATAAACATAAAATAAATAACGTTAATCTGATGAATTAAATCTTCTAGACTGGGAAATGAACTTGAAAACAATATCGAAAATACAGCAATTAGTAGAGTTGCATTGCAGGATATTTAACATGCTTTAGGTGTGACTGAGACTCCTCTGATATTGGGCTGACAGCTACCGGTAATAGCATCTAACATTAGTAACAAGATGACAAATGTATAAGACGACTTTAAAACTGTCCTCTGGTTTCCCCAGTAGAAATCCTGTCAGGACTATTTTGTGATCACATCATTTCGATTCGTGACATGCCGCTTTAGATGTGACTGGGGATCTTAAAAATGAGCCTGACAGCTCAATGACCCACAAGACGACAATGGTGTAAGGCTATATTTCATGCCTGCAAGCTTTAAAACTATCTTTTGGTTTCCCCAGCAGAATTTAGTGTCAGATTTGTGAACACCTCATATCAATTCACGACATGCTGCTTTTAGATGTGACTGGGGTTCTTAAACACGGGGCTGACGGCTTAACGTCTCACATGATGACAAATGCGCAGGACTACGTCTTCTGCCTGCTAACTTAAGAACTATTCCTCAGTCTTTCTTCCCAGTAGACTTTCCTGTCAGACTTGAAATCACATCAGATCAGTTCGTCCTTTGAAGCTGGTTTGATTACTTTCCCGTCGCTTTGTCTCGTTCTGGCCAGCCCCATGATGAGAGAACGGGCTGATCGTTACTTGTGTAGGTATGGAGATTGAGCACAGGGCAGTGTAATTACCTGCGGGTCTTTCTGCTTCAAAGCTGGAGACTTTTGAAACAACTTTTGTTACCCTCCTGCAATCTCAGGCAATTTAAGTAGGGAGACAGGAAGACTTGGGCCTGCAGATTGTGATCGATAGAAGGAACACTTAAGAACAAGAAAGAAACTTTCGACGGCTTTCAATCACAATTTGAGTTAATGGTAATCTTAGGAGAAATTGGGGAATCCTCTTAAGAAAATGCTTTTAGGTGGGAAGAATGTGTCTGTGCTGTGGTATTTATGCATGACAAAGTGGAAAGGATCATGAGAGGGGGCTGTATTTTCTTGTTAGAATGTATTTTATCATAATAATAAATAAATAAATAAATAAATTTTGTCATGTAGTATATTGTGTATATTTTACTAACACCTTGAAGAAAAGCGAGAAGTATTTCGACCAGAAGTCTTAAATTTTCATCTATTGATATTAATTACGTATACTAACCACAAGACCTGTTTTCATAAATTGGTTTAGGATTATTCTGTAGAACCATATTTGTCTTAGGTCCACAACAATCCTAGAGCTCATTTTGCAGGTGCCTGCAGTGTACGAAATACTATTTTGAGCCAGGTTGCCCAGTGGCAACCTAGGATGAAAGCTAGGTTGCCCATCAAAATTCCAGGTTGCCCCAAATTTCAACTCTTCTACATTGTGATAAACTTTGTTAGAATGCAATGTGCATTTATACATTTCTGACACAGAGTTGTTTCCCCTTACCTGAAGTGATGAGCTCTTCCATGGGAACTTCTCAATAAACAGTTCCCAGTGGAAGAAAGGGGCATCCTTACAACAAAATTTAGGTAGTGCACTGAGCTACCTGGGTGTAGAAATAGGTTGCACCAAGCAAAATATGGTTGCACAGTGCAACTGGGCAACCTAGTATTTCATACGCTGACATATGTACATCCCTACTATACACTGTATATTGCAGGATATTTAACTTGCTTTAGGTGTGACTGAGACTCCTCTGATATTGGGCTGACAGCTACCGGTAATAGCATCTAACATTAGTAACAAGATGACAAATGTACAAGACGACTTTAAAACTGTCTTTTGGTTTCCCCAGTAGAAATCCTGTCAGGACTATTTTGTGATCACATCATTTCGATTCGTGACATGCTGCTTTAGATGTGACTGGGGATCTTAAAAATGAGCCTGACAGCTCAATGACCCACAAGACGACAATGGTGAAGGCTATATTTCATGTATATGTACATGTACATATCAGTGTACGAAATACTTTTTTGAGCCAGGTTGCCCAGTGGCAACCAAGGATGAAAGCTAGGTTGCCCATCAAAATTCCAGGTTGCCCCGAATTTAAACTCTTCTACATTATGATTAACTTTGTTAGAATGCAATGTGAATTTATACATTTCTGACACACAGAGTTGTTTCCCCTTACCTGAAGTGATGAGCTCTTCCATGGAAACTTCTCAATAAACAGTTCTCAATGGAAGAAAGGGGCATCCTTACCACAAAATTTAGGTAGTGCACTGAGCTACCTGGGTGTTGAAATAGGTTGCACCAAGCAAAATATGGTTGCACAGTGCAACTGGGCAACCTAGTATTTCATACGCTGTGCCTGTGATTTCTCTTATTCTATCAACTGTCTAAAAATCTGAATAGATTCTCATCATTCAAACAGGATGTTTGGTTTTGATTGGAAGTATAAGATACATGTGTATATAACATGATGTTTGGTTTTAAGCGCAAGTATAAGATACCATCATTTCCTTTCTTCCTAAAAGGAATATACGCATCTGTGCAAGCGTGGCTCACAAAACGCACACATGTACATGTAGATCTTGCAGATATTGCTCCATGATGTGGAAGCAGTACATACAATGTATTGCTACCAGGAGAGAACTCTTAAGTGTATGAGTTATTGCAATGCATCAAGATGTACTCCCATGCCGTGCTGCAATACATTTATTAATCTGTTACCTATTGTGGCCATCCCAGGGGTGGTATGGAAATGCACCATGCACAGTGAGAGAATGTTGTGTTCGCTGGAGTGAATGATAAAGTAAAAGTCTGCCGGGTGTGTACGTGCCGAAGGTTCCAATGAGCACACTGATGTTTCCTTCAGAAGTATTTGTGGCCAAGACATTTCAGAGCCACCTACTTTTACATATTTTCTTCTAAATAAATGCTCTTTTTACAAGTCATTAAGGCAAAGAACCAAAATGTTTCAACTGACATGTATGTTACAATAAACAAAAAAAAAGAGATTTTTGGATTTTGGTACACAATAACATGCTGTGTAAGTACTGTACTTATTTTGATTTTTTGAACATTCATTAAACATGATATACATTTAACTGAAACATTAACAGAAATGTTACCACTAGAACGAATTGCTGAACATTTTGGGAATGAAACTGCTTTATTTGCAGACTTACATGTAAGATAAGTACACAACCATTTTAACACGGCCGTTCTCAAATTTGGTTTCACCATTAAGGCTGTGAAGGATGGGTGGAGAAGGAAATGGCCTGACATTGCTGGCAGGACTGAGTGATATAGGAGCCTGTTGTATGGCCCCAGGGTACCGTGTAATAGCCTAGGTAATAGAACTGTTACACGCTCCACTGCCTCACTGACCCTCAAATCTGCCCAGTCGCCCCAGGTGCATGTGTATTTCTTGGCTACCATCTTGTTGAGGCTGACCTTTTCTTACTCCAGATTCCAGAATTTGAAATGTATCCTTAGTTTGTCTGCCTCTTTATTTGAAGGCAATTAAATACATTTTCTATCAATAAAAGACATGTACATAAGTATTTGAAAACCTGCTTGGTACCTTGTGTTGTGGATGATATCATGATTTGTTAGTTTATGGCCTGTTTATGGTCATGTATTGCCTGATAAACTGTTCTTCAGTTGATTCTCCAAGAAGACGTGTCTATGTATTATTCCAGCTAGCATTGATCTAATAGCTATATGTTCAGTACCTGACCCACAGCAATAGCTAATCTCCCATGTCAAGTACAAGTATGTTTAATGGACAGCTCATTCCAGTAATGCTTTGAAGTGCTGCATGTAAATAGCCCCGAGGCCGTACTGCTGACATGTGTATATGTAGGTTCAGGTCTGCTACAGTAATTGCTCCCCAGTGATCATCCAAGCATTTGTTAAACCTAACTGGGGTGACATCCAAGCTTGCACAGAAATCAGGAAAAGTTCTTAGGTGAAAATTACACTTTGCATTTGGAATATGTACCCCGGAAACTTGGAAATGAGGAAAGTCCACACAGTACCTCAAAAGTATTTAAATCTACAACTATTATGATGGCATTAAAGGTACATGTACATGTACAAACAAATTACAATGTGGGGGGAAAAGCATGATCTTTCAAATGAAATTTAAATGTACATTCAGTATAAATTTTGAAACTGAAATTTGGAAAACACTGACTTTCCCAATTTAAATTGATCGATGCTCTTCACGGAGCTACTTCTAAGGTCTTTGATGCAGTATCTTTCCATCATTGTCGTCACCTTCTTTTTGTGGTCTGCCAGTTGGGTGTTAGGTTAGATTTATCCTGTGTCAAAAGTAGCCTGTGGTCAGACAGGACGTATCGATGTCTGTCTCTCACAGCCCCACATACCCAACATTCAGCAGATACCTCGGACATCCCTTCCTGATGGCCCATAGCAAATGTTTGCTTACTAGTGAATTCCTGTCTGTATGTGTCAGTGTGGGCTCAGAGATGGACCCATGGATAAACCTTTAAGCTAAAGGGTTGAAAGTCGAGGCTGGTTAAGGCCACACCAATTTTATTTGTTGCTTCTCGAATTTTTTTCAGAAAAAATATGAAGCGACAGGGCGAAAAAAATAAAAATAAAAACAGGCCTGGCCATCCTATTATAGCCCCAAATGCTAGAATAGGTGCCATGAAGTCAACACAAAAGACTGGGTTAAAATTTAAACAATGAAGTTTGAACTTTTAATCAAACCACTGCATTGGTAGATGTAACAACTGTAACACTTAATAAGAAAATGGCTTTCTTCAACTGTTGGAGGCAAAAGATCAGCATTTTTTAGTTGATTCAGAACCAGAATTTGTTTTTGATTTTTTGCAAATCAGAAAAAAATGAAGAGGCAAATCCGAGAAGCAACAAATTAAATTGGTGTGGCCTAACTTGACTTTGGAAAATTTTATTGAAAGAGATTTGAGGTAAAGATTTTGGGGCTGAAACATCACCTACGTATTAGCAAGATAATATTCCAGTACGTATTTAACCTTCTCCCTGCTGCCTAACCCAATAACCAATACAGCTGTGATACCATAATGGCTACCTAAACATGCCAAAGGTTAATGAATGAATGACGACCTTTATTGCACATTTTTGCCACACTGGGCTAAGTACAGGTCACAACAAAACATGATGAACAGATACAGCTAACAGATACAAAATAAAACTAACTATCATTAGATAAATTCAACTTCTCCTCGCTTTTCAGTTATAGTAGAGATAAAGGAACAGATTTGTTTTTCGATAGAAGGTTTGTCTAGTTGCATTAGGAATATGAATTAATAGCTGCATGTGGAAGGGACAAACTGATTGTAATGAATTTAGTGTAGCCTAAGTGGCCAAGCATTTCTTTTAACTATTGTTCACGTTATACCATTTTAAAGTAGCACCACTTCAATTTTATTGGTTCTGGGATTAAAGAAAATAATGCTGAACTGGCAGATCAACATGAAAATGAATGTCAGTACCTTAGTAGACACAATTTTCATAGTGAACATACATGTAGTCAGATTCAGGGCTTCCTCTCTGCCCTCTGTTTTCTTCTTGCCCGTTTGCCTCTGTGTCTGCTACCTCAGAAGGGCAGAGAAACAAGGAAATAGATTGGTTTGGCCTTAGGTTAATATTGCCCCTAATGTCAGCCTAGCCAATAGGTGTACATCTGGCCCCCAGAGCAAAACAATCTGTAGCTTCGGTATAACACTGCTGGGGTTAGTACCAGCAACCTCCTAAGGTTGCTAAGGCAAAAGTGAACACTCTACCCACTTGACAATTACAACAGGATCAGCATTAAAGAACTCATTAAGATACAAGTTGTAAGCCGGCTCTTCATGCTTTGAAGTGTTATTGATAGGGTGCTTATGTTGGAAGAACTGATGGTGATGAAAAGGATTCTGAGCTTACGCCGGTGTCTATGATGCAAGACCTTGTCAACTTTGGGATGGACCAAAGTACAGAAGGGTAGGGGGGTAGCAGCGTACGAAATACTAGGTTGCCCGGTTGCACCGTGCAACCATATTTTCCTTGGTGCAACCTATTTTTACACCCAGGTAGCACTACCTAAATTTTGTAATAAGGATTCCCTACTTCTCCCATTGGGAACTGTTTATTGAGAAGTTCCCATGGAAGAGCTCATCACTTCAGGTAAGGGGAAACAACTCTGTGTCAGAAATGAATTAATGCACATTGCATTCTAACAAAGCTTATCATAATGTATAAGAGTTCAGATTTGGGGCAACCCGGAATTTTGATGGGCAACCCAGCTTTCATCCTAGGTTGCCACTGGGCAACCTGGCTCAAAAAAGTATTTCGTACACTGGGGTAGTGTTCCTTGTTTGGGCAACCTGTCCATCATTTGGTCACTATAGCAACAACAGAATTTCATCAGTCATTCTTAATTACCAAACAAATCTGAGACCCAGTTTCACCTTGATATTTTTCTCTGGGGAATACCCACTGTTAAGTACATATTATCATATTACCATGGCAACAACAAGATTCTTACCATTTAAACACAATTTTCCAGCTATATTCTCTTTCCAATCAAAAGTGTCCATTTATTTTTGCCATAGCAACAGCAAATTTTGATCTATCTGGATTATCCATCATTCTTGAAAGCTGATTCCCTTGCAGTCCCCTTTCTAATATTGCATGTAATGTACATCGTTCCGTTTCTATGGCAATGGCAGATTTCTATCGAATTCCGTCACTTGCGTACTGCCCAATGTGCCCTTCCAGTATCAGTATAAATTTCCCACATGTACATCATCCTATCACCATGGTAACAACACTTTTCTATTGATTTCCGTCATTTAGGGACAGCCCAAACTGGTATGGTCTGGGCATACCTCCCCATAGGGAATATATAAATGTATTCATGTGCCTGTCTGAAATCAGTACAAACAACCCTCCAGACTAAATTTTTAGCTTAGGCGCGCATGCGCTCCTAGCCTCAAAAAGTTAGGCGCGCAGGCAAATATTTAGGCGCGCAAACGAAAAATCTGGTCGCGCAAAGTACTTTTTAATTTACAAGCCAACGGAATAATGTACATAAACAGACAATTACTCTCATCTGCCGAATAAACATACCCCCCGGAATAAACGTACCCCCCGGAGAAATCTTCAAAATCTAATAAACATACCCCCTGGAATAAACGTACCCCCTGGAAAATGACCAAGTTGACAACAACGTTCATTTAAAATGCGCATTCTTTTAGGTCATTGAGGTGTATGTCTAGTAGTGTATGTCACTTGCAGTCTAATTCTATATCTGGACCTAAAACCATGTCATACATGTATAAAAAATTGCATGTTCAACTGTTGGAAACATGTAACATGCAATTTGAAAAATACATGCACAAATTACTAGTATACAATGAATACTGTATTATTATACTCAGTAGTAAACACATATTATTAAGCTACTAGTATTATACAGTGTATAATTTAAGAAAAAAATCTTTTTCAGCTTTAATAGTACAATTTTTATAGCATCAACAGCAAAGAAGTACTTAATTTCGCCCCAAGAGATAAAATAGCGGCGGAAACGCGGTGCTAGATTTAATTTGTTTCATTATCGTCTGTCTACCGATATCTGTAACCCTGCACTAGGCTGCAGTCTCACCAATGTCGCTAGGGGCGTTGCGTATTCCTCGCGTGTTTTTGTGAGATCTAACGTGAGTTCGCGACAATTTAAGATGGCCGCTAATGTTTTCGTCCCGGCCGATCATCACTGCCGCGCGTTTCGGATGAATTTTTGCGTTTATAGGCGCATTAAAGCAACTTGACTACGGATGAAACTTCTCAAGGAACATTTCTCAATGGAAAACGGGTCGTTGTTACCGCAAGCAGACCGGGGCGAGATTTGGCAGCCAATAATTTTGGCGCACAGCGGATTCTCTGCCGGTCGCGCAGTGCGCGACCAGAGTAAAAAGTTTAGTCGCATTTCGTAATTTTTGGTCGCATATGCGACCAAAACGGTCGCAGTCTGGAGGGTTGACAAATGTCCTAAATGTCCTTGCCTGAGGGGGAAACAAATTTGTTTCAATTGCTGTGTTTCGTGACTGGCGGGGACAGACTCAGTGACCTGGATGGAATTAGAGGGGAAATAATGTATCTCAATTCCATTTAGCTTACTGTAAATCTGATCTTCCACTGGTTTTGACAAGAACAACAGGCACTAAGTATATGTTGTACAGTACAGTACACACAGGTTCAGAAAATTTCAAAGCAACAATTAGGCCACACCAATTTAATTTGTTGGTTCTCGGATTTTTTCAGAAAAAATATGAAGCGACCGGGCGAAAAAAAATAAAAATAAAAACAGGCCCAGGCATCCTCTGATAGCCCCAAAAGCTACAATGTGAGCCTTGACGTGACCGTAACAGGCTGGTTTATAATTCAAACAATGAATTCTAAGGTTTTTATCAAACCAGTGCATTGATACGTGGAAACACTGTAAAACAATGTAGACAAGGAGCTTTCTTCCACTGTTTTGGGCAAAATAGGACCATTTTGCAGTTGATTCAAAGCCCAAATCCAATTTTATTTTTATTTGCAAATCTGAAAAAAATGAAGCGGCGAATCCGAGAACCAACAAATTAAATTGGTGTGGCCTTAGTGGACATGGTGCAGCAGGCCAGAATATACCCCTGGCCAAAATACATGAGTTTATTCTCTCCTGTACTACTAAGGGTATATTCCTGTCTGCTATACCAGCTTAACATCCAGTATAAGTTGTAAGGACTAAGGCTGTTTCCAGTTTTATGCAAGTCAAGTGATATTTACAAATGTGTCAACATACACTTTTGTACCCAGTACAGGCCTGGTGCAGGTAATGTGCAGGTAGACTTCAGAAATATCTTCAATGTTCTGCACAGTTCCTCCAGTTTTACCTGCACTAACCTGCAGGTTGTATTTCCATCCCTCATTTAAATGTACCCATAGGCCCTACAATATGAGCAATGAATTTCCCCCATGTCCTTGCTTGAGGGCAAATGAAATTTTTGTTAATTTCATTTCCTTGTCAATCTGGGGACACAAAGGGAATTAATTCATCCCTTCTTAACCTTTATAGAAAAATTAATTTCCCTATCACCGTCCTTATTTGTCAATGTCAAGCTTTTTAATTAATTTAACTTCAAGTCTTTGGGATGACAAGTTGACTCTAACTAGTATACATTACATTACATTACATTCAATCCCTGAAACTGTGTACTTTTCCCCTAAGACTCTGTTTCTATGTTGATCAGAGTATTATCTTCTCAGACCACTCCAGTTTAATTTCTTGGTTTCTGTATTAAAAAGATAATGCTGAAATGGAAGATCAACATGAAAACAGTATGAGGAACTACTAGTACCTTGCTTCACATACTTTCAAGAAGTCGATATAGTCACAATTAAAGTTTTCCTCCCAGCATGTCGTTTTCAAGTTGAACTCAGGCAACATTTTTATTTTAAAATGTCCAAGAAGCAAGGGAATATATTGGAGTGACCATATATGTCTCGTACATGCACATTTGAAGCACATTAACTTGGTCTGGCCTTCTGCAGACCTTGCTCTGCTGACCTGTCCTTTTCTCTAAACCAGGAAAATAATTGAATCATCCCCTGATGTGGGAGACTGTGATTTAATGGCTAGGCAGCCACAGGGGTACTGTACCTGGTTAAACCTAAGTGAATAATGGAATCTAAAATGGCTGTCATTTGCCTCAACGTCATCTGTAAATGCATTCTACATTAGTACTACTACTTTATAATAATAGTAGGGCATCATTTTACAAACACGCATTTTGAATAATGGCTTCATGCAACTGGCAATTTGCAGAAGAAATTTGAGATTGCAGAAAAGATATATTAAACAATGTTCATAAGCAATATAAATACTTACTATATGCATGAATCATTCCTGATACCAGTACATGTTTCTTTTTATTGTCCCTGAATGTCTTTCTTCTTGTAATATCATACAGCAAAATGATGTTGTGAAGTGATTAATGGATTAGACGCCATCCATTATTAATGAGTGCACATTCTCCCACATGCAATAATCCTGGCATGATGATGTAGATCTGGGAAAAGAACACAAATGATGAATGTGTTGGTCTAATTGAAGAGGGAGGGGGGCGGCACAGGGAAAGGTTGAGTAGGGTCAGTAACAAGGCTTCTAGGTTTCTTTTGAATATAGTACAGTATTTGTACATTTTGTTTTCAATGACATGCCAAAGCTTTTGTAGAATGTCTGCAAATACTGCCCTATTCACCTTACTGGTACTTCTGTTAGAGTGTGTGTCAGCAAATTTGAATCATACACATGTACTGTAAATCACTTCATGTTCGCGGTAACAAAAGTTGGTGGTCTGAGAAAAATGGACATGTTCACGGAAATATTCGTTCGCGGTGGCGGCAGGTGCAGCAAAAAGAAAGTCAGCGAATCATTTCTTAACGGTAATGATAAGTTCACGGTACAGAAGTGACCACAAAACCGCAAATATAAAAGTACACATGTACCGTCAAAAATGTTTTTAAGGTATTGTGAGAAATCAAATTTGGGTTAGTGCAATGATTATTGTATTTACAGTGTTTGTGTGAAAATGAATGTTAATGTCTTTGAGAGTTTTTTAGGGGGAAAAATGCACAAGAAAGCCCATAAAAATAATCCTGAAGAAGCGAAAACCCTCTCCGCAATCTGTCCAGGTCCCATCTCTTGGCATTGAACTCGCCTTCCATTGCAATTGAACTTGGCAAGCCTTACTCCCAAATCCTTTCCCTTTCTAAATATTCCGTGTAAAATACGACACACTCCCAGCTACCAAATCACATTCTCTCACTTGACAAGTGAAAGAGGGTGATGGAGAGGACTCCCGAGTCTTCCATCCATTCTTCTGCGTACCGCTGTGCCTGTGATTACACATTGAGAAAGAACAGCCATTACCTACCCCTATAATCACTACCTAACGTAGGCCTGTCTTGCACTGATATACTCCCGGGTCTGACCTTCAAACGCAGACTCCTACATTATTGATGCGTTCCTGTCCAAAGGAAATAGCTCTTTTCCTCGATGATAATCATAGAAGAGCTTCGAAACAGTTTGCACACTTGTTATTAACATAGATAAGGCGAGAATACATGCATGCGGGATTCGAAAGCGTAACTTTTTCTGCCCTTTAAAGACAATATGTATGCTCCAATACATAATGGAAGCTTCACTGGGAGAATATGGATTTTTCTCTGTAAGAGTTGAGGCCAATTTATAGCAGTACATACTGGGTAGTTATAAATGTTTTAAGTTTTATGGTAGATATTAGCCTATTATTAGACTTTTTTGCTGCGTGAACTATTAAATTTCCTCTGTGCTGCTATTAAAGTAAGTTCCTGTAGGTAGAAATGAAAACAGAATGGCAAGATGAAAGCAACTGCCGGGAATCACTGATGCGTTTTGAGTGTAACTGATTTGGCAGTAAAGATTTCCGATAATCAACTGAATTGGGAACCACTGACCATAAGCTCACAATAGCACGTAGTCACGTACAGTTAAACCCTGTAACAGACTTCAAGGTGAAGATAATTCTGGAAGGCAGCTGGGTGACCTTATCGGACTTTTTGTCCTTGCTAAATTTTGTATAACGATAAGAAAATCATATTAAATCGGCAAGTCTTTGTGAGGTGCCTTATAGTATGGATATATCATCATGAATGTTGTTTTTCTCATTTTGTTTGTTTGTTTGTTTATTTATTTCACCAAGGGCAACATATCACCCGAGGGCATTTTTCAATGTGCCCTGGGGGGAAAACCCCAAACAAAAGCACTTACATCAGAATACAACAAAAGTAACAAATAATTTACGCAAATTACTAATTGATACAAAACCAAGTTATTGTTATTGTAAGTAGTTTGCAAATATGCATCCCAATTATATATATCCATATTCATGTGGTATAGTGTGTGCGATGGTCCAAATTCTACAGCTCAATTCTATAGGTAGCAGAATCATCAGTAAGTTGATGTTGGCTACCTTAACCCCAAAGACAAGACAAAGATTCAGGATTTTACAATAGAATAGCAGAATGAATGAGGTACATTCTGTGTTCCATAGGCCCTAGAGAAGCTGGTGAAACAGTTCCAGAAGAGGGAGTACCCGGCAGATGATGAACTTAAGCCACCAAACCACAGGTAAGGGGAACACAGAGCACAGCACTTCATCTTATACAATCATTATGTTGGTGTTGGTCTTTGCCTTGTTTTCCAACTTTGATTTCTTTGCTTTTTTTCACCTATACAATATGTTTATTGAATATGCTTTGCAATATGGTCTGTAGTTATTATCTACCGTACATTTTCTTATGTTGGTGTTTTAATGGTGTGTGGTTTCCCTCTATGTTTCAGTGATCAAGTTCGGTGAGTTACTTTTTCCCCCTTGTTTCTTTTGACATTCTCATTTTATATTTCTCATCAAACCCTCTGATTTTTGTACGTTATTTTATATAGAGGTGTATTTCAGAGGTATCCAGTCTACACTACTATAAACTTAACATTAAACACAACTAATAAAGCAATCAGTGGAAAAATGTAGAATAAAGCAATAAGTATTGTTGACATTTACACATATAGGGAAGTATGGCAGCTTAAGGCCACACCAATTTATTTCCTTGGTTCTCAGACTTTATAAAGTAAAAATTAAGCATGAAATCAAGATGAAAACAGAGGGCTGCAAGGAAAACTGGAATCTGGACTCCAAGAAACTGAGTGCACCATGGTACAGACTTTCCCCTCAGACTTTTGTTTTCTCACGGATCTTCCAGCGCAGCATTATTTTTTTTAAATCTGAGAAACAACAAATTGAATTGATGTGGCCTAAGGACAGCACGTCGGCAGAACGTACTGTGCCTGCGCGAACCCCGTAATGTATTGTGCATAGCACTTCGGCAGAACGTCCGATCCGTATAAGGTCGAATTCGCGTATATAAGGGTGACATCCCGTCTGTAGTTTTCAAATGTTGTGTAGAAAAAGATATAGTCTGCAACAGGCAAAATTCTAATGCAACGTTGACCAAAAATCCAGCGATAATCCAGGTTTTGCGCAGGTGCAGTACGTTCTGCCGGCGTGCTCCTAAAGACTACTTTACCTGATGCACACTGTTCTGTTCCCACCATGTGCACCACAGAAGTGTGTATGTGGTATGGGCAGCTCTTATTGAGCAGGCCGACACGCTGGCCAAGGCCAGGCTTTCAACAGCAGAGACACTCCGGACTGGGATAGTCGAACCTGCCAAGACTCTCAAGTCATCCAAAGACCTGCAGCTGAAAAAAGTAAGTCTGTACCAATCGTCGGAACTTCATAGATTTCCTCTTGCAATAAATGCTCTGACTGAGATTACCTCTCAAGTAATTCCACTAAAGCCAGATGCTGT
The DNA here is from genome assembly GCA_013266295.2 of Branchiostoma floridae x Branchiostoma japonicum. Classification (NCBI taxonomy): domain Eukaryota; kingdom Metazoa; phylum Chordata; class Leptocardii; order Amphioxiformes; family Branchiostomatidae; genus Branchiostoma; species Branchiostoma floridae x Branchiostoma japonicum. Next base: position 14,781,374 of record CM023827.1, read on the forward strand.
CATAAGTACTTAGTATGTAGATACTAACCATTTGAAAAGTTAGTGCCTTGTATATATATAAGTTGTTGTTCCCAAGTACATAATCTGTATCTGCAACTGCCCAGTTAAGCAGTAAAACAGGCAGCATACCAACGCACTACTGTATGCCAACTTGGCAGCCAAATGGTATCAGCTTGCCCTTAATGGCTTGTAAAACCAAGTCCTACTTGTATAACACTCAGCAAGGAAGGGGTCTGGACTATATTGGGTGTCACCTTGGAACTTGTACTCATGACTGTTTCTTGTCCTTTCCTGTACTGGAGCCAAGTATTGATCTTGTTGGTAATTTTCCAAGCCTGGCTGTAATATTGTACGTTATGCAGGGCTCTCTCTCTCTCTCTCTCTGTCTTAAAGGCACACAAAGCGATTTCAGGGCAGTAAAACTAGATTTTCAAAGTCAATTTTCTGATCATTCTTTTAATGTAGTATGTTGAATCAACCCTATCCCATAGCATACTGATATCTGTGAGGCAAAAATGCGATGTCGCTGATAGAAAACAGTTGCTTGTTTCATATTGGAAAAATGCAACGTCGCTGATGGAAAACGGTTGCCTGTTTCGTATTGAGGTTGGTTCTAGCTATTTATTGGTGGTACCAAAAAATGAAGGGACTCCTCACATAGCTTGTTTCTGGGCTATTTCAAATACTTGAAGTATGAAATGATGACAAAAATGTGCTAAGAAATGACAGTAAATGTCAACATCAAACAGATTTCCTCATCCAGAACATTTTTGTTTTGCTGCCCTGAAATTGCATTGGATGTCTTCAAGTACCAGAGCTATCAACCAAGGATTGAGGTGTTCAAAAACTCATTTTTTCCTAGAACTATCGTAGAGTGGAACTTGCTGCCACCAAGTACAGTAGGGGCATCGTCACTAGATAGTTTTAAACAATGTTTAGAGTTAGACGTTCAAAGGTTAGGTGTAACAAGTCCTTTGGTATAATGTAGCCAGCTGCCGCCACTCCACATGCCTGCGAAGCTGGTGTGTTACGCCGAAGGGCGGTTATACCGGCTATACAGATACAGATGAGTGTGACTAATCTTCCCTTTTCTGTCGACAGTGCACAGAGCAGATGAACCTCTTACACCAGGAGGTCACCTTGACGGTGAAGGAGATGAACAAGCTGAAGAAGACGTACTTCGAGGTGGAGCACGTCGCTCATGACGCCAGAGAGAAGGCTAAGGATGCTGAGAGCAAGTCAGTTTGTTACTTTGAGATACACAGATTCGTCACAAATACTTACGACACATACACTAGCACTACCAAATTGGTCACAGATCTAGGGTGGGATACATTAAAGAACAGACGCACAGCAAATAGGCTTACACTTTTACAAAAAGCACGATACTCTGAAGCATCGCTACCGGTCGAAACTCTGTTATCGCCCCTCCCGCGCCAATCGCGTCACCTTAATTCCAACGCCTACAAGCCATTAACATTCAACAAGGACTGTTACAGTCTTACAGATACTCGTTCTTTCCGCAAACTGTGAGAGACTGGAACAGTCTACCACAAGCCACCACAGATATAGCAGAACCTAAAAAGTTCAAGGGGGCTGTACTACAACATCTGAGACAGCAATAGCGCAGCGCACTCCCCCTGCACGTGTGGCCCCAACTGAGGGGCGTTGTGCAGTACTCTATCAAGATCAAGATCAAGATACACTAGATGCAAATAAGTCATTTTAAGTGATCTTAATATTGTGACATAAAATGGGTGACATTGCTGTCACAAAAATATCTGTAGTAGATATGGGTGCCAGATACAAAACTTACCAGAAACTCTTAGATGTAAGACAAACTATATAAAGTTTCCTAATAATTTCAAGTATTCTTTGAGCCAAGGTTTTATTGTTGACATGACATTTTAATTGCGCAAGTGATAGAGCTTTCTAAACCTTTTCTTTGGGGACTTATTCTGTGGCTTACCTTGGCTATCAGACTTACATGTTGTTTATAACTTGTTCTTTCAGGATGAAAAGAAATGCAACCAGTATATTCCAGTCCAAAGCAACTCTACAGAAAAATAGTGCCAAGGTACAACAGAATGTCTGTTTATTATGTAGTTATATAGCAACAGCCAAATATAAAACTATGATTAATGTATTGTTAATTAATCTGTAGTGAACTGTGACTGTGAGTTGCTGTTATGTGAAGTGTAGCCCTCCAGCAGAATGATTGACCACATGTTGCTCAAGCCTGAGTATAATTGGCCTACATGTATATTGCTGATGGAAGTTCCATCCATGAACAATGTTAGGAAATACAGTAGCTTGTATGGTCTAGTGGTAAGCAGTCCTGTCTCTAGATGCAAAGTAGTCAGGATTTGAATCTGTATGGGTACCTAGCCCTGAGTTACATGCTACTGGTAGGGGTTGCAGTCCTTTTTAGGGCAGTATTAGCTGTGCTTCCCATGTAGAGCATGTTTTTAAAGAAATACCACACTCTACAAAAGTATGGGTACATCCAATGTGAAACTTCAAAACTTATCCCTTAGTAATAGATGTTGGAACCCTGACACGAAAAGAAGGGTTGGACGTCCTAATATAACACTTAAGAAACTTATAGAAACTGAAACAGGCTTGGAGGGCCTGGAACTTCTTTCAGCAATGAAGGACAAGCAGTTCTGGCGATCAAACTTTGTATGCTCCACCTCTTCGGAGGATGATTGATGATGATGATGAAGAATAAATGTATGTAATGGCCCCACGTTTCCTCTCAGCTGTCAGCGAGGAGGGAATCGTGCGACAGTAAGTCAGCTCTGGCCAGGAATGACTACCTGATGTCGCTGGCTGCTGCCAACGCTCACCAGAAACGCTACTTCCAGACGGACCTACCAGAGATCATGGAGGTGAGGAGATTCTTACTTTGGATTTGTCTTACTTCAGCTTTATAGTAGAGTGCATATAGTCCAGTGGTTAGCGAATCCTTACTCTTGACCAAGAGGTTGGGAGAACGAATCCTGGCTGTTGTCGCTCACCTGACATGCACCCTTCTGGAAAGGGTCGCAGTCCTTAGGGTGGGACGTTAAGCCGTGGTCCACTGTTCATTGTGCTTGTCTAAAAAAGCCAGTGGAATATCCCCACTACAATGAACCTGAAAATACTGTACATAGCGCCTGTCTTCTCTATCACGACCAGTGAGCTAAAACTGTATCAAGATCACTTTGAAATTCCTTTATTTTATAACCTGCAGACTTGAACCCTTACTTACATGTTTGAACACTGTTGTTCTCCTGTCTGTTCTCTAGGAATGTGATGGAGACATCTATGACAACATGAAGGAGTTCCTTGTGCTCCTGACTAAGACACAGGTGGATATCAACACACAGGCAGCTCGCAGCTTCCGGGACGTCCTCAGCCAGTCTGAACTGGTAAGGAACACTCCTCACTCAAGAATTAGCAGTAGTAGTAGTAGTAGTAGTAGTAGTAGTAGTAGTAGTAGTAGTAGTAGTAGTAGTATCCAGTCTAAGACTATACTGCTGTGAGGTCTCTGACACAGGTGGGAAGCAGTCGGCTAGTCCTCGCACCACGTTTCTACGCGACTCTGTCCAGCTTGTCCACACTGGTAAGGCTGCACTGTCAAATGTCCTTCTTGACACACTCCAACTTCCAAAAGAATTGGAAAATCTAAATATCATTGGCACTGTGTTGTAAGCCCTTCATTTCAAATTATTTCTAGATGTACAAAAAGTTTTGCCTATACAACTCCAATTCTAGTTACATGTCAGCTTAGCAATATGCCTTTAGAGAATACTGTACTGTGTAAGATTGTTTATTGACTTATTTTGTTGTTTATTTTTTTTTATCCAGATCAGCAGACAGTTCAACCAGCAATGCTTCTTCCATTCCAACCCCGTCTTCTCCGACAACATCCAGTATGACTTTGACCCCTGTGATAATGACAGGGTAAGTTGAGTGCTACAGTAGTAGTATCTTACATGTATATACTTTAGCTTCTGTCTTTGGTTAGATCTACTTGTATGGTTATGCTTGTAATCTCCAGGTTGAAAGACACTGGTAGAGGAATTGCTTTATTTTACAATTGTAATGAATTCTTAAAAATTTAAAGACTCCCGGATTAATTGCAGAGTTTGAATACATGTACATTGGACCAACCCAAAAGTCATAAAGACACAAAAATGCACTTGTATGGTATCCTATACTTACAGTAGGTAAAGGTCCCAGTCTTATTAAGGCCATAGATGCAGTGTGTTGTTAATCACACCATCGTGTCTTGGGCATGATATTGCAAGGAACAGGCCATCCCTCATCATCCTTCCCTTCTGCCCATAGACAAACTGTTAACCTTTAGCACACTGAAGTAGTTGTTTGGCTACCAATTCTGTTTGGTTTAAAAGGTTAGGGTTAAACCCTGACATAAGAAAGGGGTACTTCTATACAACTTCCTCATCTGCTCTACATTTCTACACATACAGGTCAGCACCCTCCAAGAATCCACGATGGGGGAACAGTCTCTGGACAAGGAGGCCAGGAAGTGGGCCAACAAGATCGCCCGCGAGCAGAAAAACATCCGCGACCAGCAGAAGTCCCAGCGCGACCTGCACAACCAGATGAGCACGTACAAGGAGAACCCCGACAGCCTGGCAGAGTTCAGTCCGGTCGAGGCCGAGCAGAAAATAGAAGAGGCAAAACAGGGAGTTAGAAAAGCAGAGGTGGGTTATTTGGGATGATGCACACTTATTCTTTCTAATGGTAATGCTAAATATATTTGCATGTGATGTGTGTGTGTGTCTGTATGTGTGTTTGTGTGTGTGGGGGGGTGTTTGTATGTGTTGAAGCATCCTAAACTAAATCAAAGACAAGGAGATTTGAGTTTTTTTAAAGTTTCAGTTTTATCACAGTTGACATTACATGTTCCTGGTTAGTTTGTACAAAGTGTTGATTTCTATCTTACAGACATCCCTCGCAAAAGCGGAAGCCAGGCTTGAGCAGCTGAGAGTAGCAGGGGGTGAGTTGTCTACTTTTTACAGTGCTGTCTGCTATGGACAAGTCTTCTTTCACACACAATGCACTGAGACGGCTTTGGGCTGGCAAATGTGACAGAAATGTAAATACAGAAGAACATTTTAAACAAGACTGGCAATGAAAACATACATTGCCATGGCGACGGTGGTTGCTGTTAAGGTTATTGTTTGCATGGCACTGCGGCCCTGCCATCATTTCATGATTTTGAGGAAGACTTGGTACCTATACAGATACAGTGCACTCCTCCCCGAGTGTATAGTGAACAAGCCCCGGGGTCACAGAAAGTAGGGCATCCAGGGCAGAGAGGTCTTCCCAAAGGTTTCCAGGAATGTGGGCATAGATGTGGGTCACATGCCTGTGGACATTCCATTCCTGTGGACAAAATGCCTGTACGATTCCTAGAATTCTTGCGAATTGCACACAATACTGTACCATTAGGCTCCTCCCTGAGACGTCGCCAAAAAGGGAAATAGTGTGAATATATAATTATATTGTGTTGCTGTTTATATGGCTGGGTGAATGTTACCTCATCTTCATTACTGCTAAGCCCACAATACAGCAGATTACTAAAAGCTGCGCATTGTTAGTAATTAGGTGCAAACAAAGGATAGAAATGGGGGATAACATGGACAAGTGCATTTAGTGCTGTTAGTTAATTTTGACAAGTGAGAGATGTACACAACAGAAATTTGAAGAACAATAATCAGCTCTGTATTCCGATGGCAAGATCCAACAGATATAAAAACAGCCCCATCCCATACTTCACTTCGCTTCTGAACAACGTCAGCTAACCCATCATTGTGTGATAAATTTCATTGTGATTGTTGTCTGATTATTTTAATTATTATGCAATGTATAGTAGTTTATAGAAGTTTTATTCATTTCTTGTATCTGCCTAATATGCATAATTCAGCAACTTGTACTATGTACAAGTCGCTGCAATGTATCTTAGTGTATTGCTATGTATCGAAACAATAATCCAATGAATAAGTGCATATAGTGCTGATGTTTGTTACTGTTTATTTTTCTGCCCCAAACATATTAAGAAGTAATTTGTTTCCTGTTTCTGTTTGCAGTAAACGTGGACCAGTGGTTAAGCCAGACCACGTCCTCTTTACTGTCTCCTCCTGAAGGGGAGGGCCGGCTCAGCAGGACAAGTTCCCGGCTTTCGCTCAACTCTGAGGTGACCAGACATTTTTTTATGTATTCACACTTTTAAAAAGAACAAATAACAAAAACAAGTAAATATAAATAAGGTATACTATCATGAAAGTTCATCTGTGTTGGTAGTTACATGTTTAAAGTTAAGACTTTTGATCCAGAGCTTTCGACCAGTCACTCTGGCCTTCCTCAGTAGACTGACCCAGTGAAGCTTGTCACGTGGCTTCTTTGAAGTGTGACGTCAACACTGGGTCAAAGGTATCTGCTGAGGAAGGCCAGAGTGACTGGTCGAAAGCTCTAGGTGAGAGAATTTTTTGTGTTGGATCAAAAGTCTTAACTTTAAACATAAATAAGGTATAACAGTGCAAGGGAGGCGAGAAGCGTATACTTACATAAAGCCCCCCCCCCCCTTATCAACTTATAACAATTTCAGTAAATCAATTAAACAGAAAAATGAAATGCGTTGGGTAGTTCACGCATGAGTTCTACTAAGATGATAAACTACATGTAGTTCCACTTGTCTAGGTCCTCACAGACTCATTCACAGTTCAGTGATGAAAGACTGGATGTTGCTTCAAATGTCTGACTCTGTGAGAGACCTTATAGTCATACAGTTGTTCGATTTATTTTGTAATGCAGACACACAGTATATACAATGTATATTGTTTGAATGGATGTCTAACCTCTGAAGTGAATGTTTTAAAATTTGACTGTCGTGCTGTAGCAGTTTATATACAATTTTAAAAATGTGGAATGCCTCTCACTCATTGGTTTTGATTTTAGAAAATATGTTATCAACAAGCAATCTTCCCTTTTTCTGTATGGAAAATTTTGTACAGATTATTTTGTTCTTTCTTTACACCCTATCTTTACTTTATGTTTTATTGTTCTGTGTGATTTGTTATTCATAGTGCATTCATTTATCTAGAACCTTGAATTTGATTTTCACCCCATTCTTTTCCTTTCTTTCTTTATTTTCCTCCCCCCCATGTGTACTTGTTCCCAGCACTCACGTCAAGAAGATGAGAAAAATCTCCTCTCACCAAGTAGATTAGGTGGGACAAGTCCCAATCCTTCCAGTCAGGTCAGTAAGGCTGCGTGTGGAGGACACCACATACAGTTTCATGTGTGATGCAGTATAACCTGGTCCGTAAGGTGCATGCAGATAGCCAGGTGGAAGTGCTTTGGAGGTACATGTATGAAACAGCATGGGCAGTCTGCTGTGGCAGAAGGGTTTGCAAAGAAGAAGTATTAAGGTCTGGTGCAGCCGATGGCTATTGTGTGATGCTTACATCCTGTTGCCTATCTCCCTTTATACAGCTGGTAGGGAAAAAGGGAATCTTCTTCTTCTTCTTCTTATCCAGCTTTAACGTCTTTTTTCCCCGAAACGGGGGTTAGACGTGCTTGCATCAAGCATCAAGTGCAAGTCTTTTTTGAAGCAGGATTTTTTACGGCTGGATGCCCTTCCTAACGCCAACCCAAACCCTAGTAGGGCCCAGGATCCCGGCTATTATTTTTACAAGTTTATTTTCAAATTCATGCCCAAAAGGCTAATTACAACATGACAAAAAGGAAACAACATACAGACAAGTAGAATAATTGACTATTTTATAAATTGCTGCAAAAAATAATCTAAACCTTTTGGGTTTGACTTCTTTTTTGAAACTGTGGAAGAAGTGTCCCACTATTTCTGCAATGAGTGAGTTTTGGGAGGTTAACAGGGTTGTAGTTTTCTTTTCATCAGTGAACGTTTGGAAGTTGGGGTAAGTTTTGGTGGCTTCTTTAAACAGCAATTTCTTTTCTTTACAAGTTACACATATAGTAACTAACCAGTTATTGTCAGGGTTCCAACTACGACGACTGGGAAGAGACATTTGACACCAGCGCAGCGGCCTCCTCGACTAGCGACTGGCCCGGCGGCTCCTCCACGTCTGCTGATCACTCCAGCAGCACCACTTCTGCCGGGAACATGGAGATCGGACCCGTGTCTCCGAACGACGACGTGTTCCTGGAGAGCGGCCAAGACAAGGGAGACTTTGGACAGAAGACGGGAGACTCCACTCCTGTTAAGGTCTCCATGGTACAGAGGGACTCTTCTAGATCTGGTGGCGTCGCATCCCTATCCCGTAGTGGAAAGGCTCTTTCTGTTTTGCTAGGTGGTGGCTTGCTGCTTGGTTTGGTTCAGTCAGTTTTTGTCTAAGTTTAAGTGATTCTTTTTTCATCTTAAAACAACGTTTGATACTCACTAAATGTCTTTTTATGTTGTCTATCAAAGACTTTTAAAGAAATGGTAGAAAACTGCATACTTAGATGGAGTCTTTATGTTGTTTGGCTGCTTTTGTTTTTGCTATAGGGCCGTCATACATGTTTCTGTTGTGCTGTAGATTAAAGTTCCTGTGTTGAGTTGAGTTGTTGTCTCTACTGAGCTAAGCTTTGGTAGATCGGAAAGTAGTTATCTAGCATGGTGGGTCTCATTGTTTTCTTCTTTGTGCATGGCCTTTCTTTGGTTCTGTTGATGAGGCAGATGTTCAGCTTTGTTTTTAAGAATTGTAAGTAGTTTGGACCTATGGTTGAATAGGCATATTGTTTGTGCTTCTGTTACTTGTGTGTCTTTCTGTTCTAGTGGGGTATTAACACTGTCCAAGCTCTTGTTGCAGACTTTGTATTGAGTCACCTTTTTTGCTAGGAAGTTAAGAGGTCATAGTGCTTGCAATTAGGCTTCCAGAGTTAAGTGTTATGTATTTTTTTTAAAGCTGCTTCTTCATGAAGCTTTTGACCAAAAGAATGTTTTTCTTTCCTGCTTTCCCTTGGAATCCTGTTGGATATAGTCTTCCAGCAAGGTAAGGTGGGATGTACAATGTACCAACATAAGTTACAATTGTCAGTCAACTTGCCCACTTCACACAACTGCTCAGCTGTCCCAACACTTTACCTACATTTCCACCCTATATATACAATTGAAACTGTTACAGAATGACAGAAATGTAACATTGTATTGCTTGCAAATGCAACATCTATATTATCAATGTATGTACTGATTTCTTGCAATAAGGCCACACTGATTTAATTTTATGGATGACATCCTCTGGGGACCACAAAACTAATGCGAGAGGGCGAAAAAAAAAATCCGGCAAAAACAAAATGCTGCTTAACCACAGGAATACAAAGCCGGTATTGTGAATTGAAGCACAGGACACAGTGACTACTGAGGTAGATGTAGATGGTCTTGTTCAGGTGTCATCCTCCTTCACAGCTTCCTCCTTCGTTTTACGATAAGCCCCCCTTTTGCGGCATTGATGAGTCGGCAGTCTGTACTGAGTTCCAGCCGAGTTCCGGAGTTTCGTGAAGCCTCGAAAGACATGATTTTTTTTTTTTTGGAGAACAGGCGAAAATCAATGCGCGTGCGGATGTCATCCATAAAATTAAGTCGGTGTGGCCTAATGGTACTTCCAACTTAGTTGCACAACGTGACATGGCTGTTTATCCCTTCAGGAGGATGACGCAGGGTTTGGGGACCAGACAGATGAGTGGGACGACACGTTTGACAACACCGTCGTGTTTAACGGAGCGGACGCAGTCAGCTCCAGCCCCTCCATGCAGTCCCGACAGTATCCAATCACCTGCTCCGTTCTGTATCCATATGAGGTAGGCCAGCTATGTACTTCAAAACCGCCAGTATTTGCTGCTTCAGAGAAGACCACACCAGTTTCATTACTCCGTGAAGGAGGCATACCTCCTGCAGGAGTATTGTGGTCAGCCGGTTTTTCGCGTTCAAAACACACGGTTCCCTTTGTTCAATCGGCATGTAATTTTATACGTCGTCTGCAGGCATGCCAGTGATGATGCACGTATATCTATATTTACCATAGGTGTTTTCGCGGTCAATATAATATTTGAAAAGCACCCCTACATTTTGTGGCATATGAGACAGGCCGCGAAAAACCTGTTGTTTTGAATAGCGGGGGGGGGGGGAAGAAAGCTTCAGGTAGACGTGCAGAGTGGGTCGCGAATTAGAACCAGATGTTTCGTCCCATGATTAAGGTATGCTGGCGGTTTTTGTAACATGTTCGCAGCAAGAACGCATCTTTCTCTACGTAGTATTTCTGTGTAATTGGGCATGTGGTGTGCCATTATGTCCGTGATGATGCACGATATTTTATTTTCACCGTAGCAGTTTTGATATTGAAGTAATTATATAGTTTAGAAACACCCCTATAATGTTGTTGAAATGTTTTTGCCCGGTTGCGCCCGTAACATGTGATGCAAGTGGTCAGATCGCTTCCCGATAACTTTCTCCCCAGGAAACCAACTGTGGCGCATACAACTATGTAATAAGCTCACACACTGCTTACTTCGCCATATTGTTCCCAATCTGCAAAATATAAAATTTCACGGAGGATTGTCGCCTATGACTACTTGTTTGTTATTTCTAAGATTTTTTTGAGGAAAAAGTTTTGGTATCAGTGATATGACAAAGGGAAGAAAAAATTAGTTCAATGAAGAACGCTTTCAAAGAGCATTTATTTTTATTTTCTCAAGCATATGTGCAGGCTATCCAACATTTTTTGGCAAGAGATTCTACCTTGCATTATTTTCTGAATGTTTTGCACTTAGAATGACCCTTTAACACTTAGTAGGTTGTCATCAGTTGCACATTCTTTGCTCTATTAACTTACCGAAAAAGCTCAACATTTGTTAACCGTACATTTCAGGGCCAGAAGTCAGATGAGCTGACCATTGCAGCAGGGGACATTGTAGAGGCCATAGATGATGGAGATATCGAGGGATGGGTGATGGTAAGTGTCTATATCTATAAGCCAGTATACGTGTTCTTTGGAATGTCATTCAGCACCAGGGACAGCAGTGTAAGTGTGAATGTCATTCAGCACCAGGGACAGGGATGGTAGTTTCAGTGTGACTGTCATTCAGCACCAGGGACAGGGATGGTAGTTTCAGTGTGACTGTCATTCAGCACCAGGGACAGGGATGGCAGTGTCAGTGTGAATGTCATTCAGCTCCAGGGACAGGGATGGTAGTGTTAGTGTGTATGTCATTCAGCACCAGGGACAGGGATGGTAGTTTCAGTGTGAATGTCATTCAACACCAGGGACAGGGATGGTAGTGTTAGTGTGTATGTCATTCAGCACCAGGGACAGGGATGGTAGTTTCAGTGTGACTGTCATTCAGCACCAGGGACAGGGATGGCAGTGTCAGTGTGAATGTCATTCAGCTCCAGGGACAGGGATGGTAGTTTCAGTGTGAATGTCATTTAGCACCAGGGACAGGGATGGTAGTGTTAGTGTGTATGTCATTCAGCACCAGGGACAGGGATGGCAGTGTCAGTGTGAATGTCATTCAGCACCAGGGACAGGGATGGTAGTGTTAGTGTGTATGTCATTCAGCACCAGGAACAGGGATGTCGTTCAGTGTTAATGTCATTCAGCACCAGGGACAGGGATGGTAGTTTCAGTGTGACTGTCATTCAGCACCAGGGACAGGGATGGCAGTGTCAGTGTGAATGTCATTCAGCACCAGGGACAGGGATGTCGTTCAGTGTGAATGTCACTCAGCACCAGGGACAGGGATGGTAGTTTCAGTGTGACTGTCATTCAGCACCAGGGACAGGGATGGTAGTGTTAGTGTGTATGTCATTCAGCACCAGGGACAGGGACGGCAGTGTTAGTGTGTATGTCGTTCAGCACCAGGGACAGGGATGGTAGTGTCAGTGTGAATGTCACTCAGCACCAGGGACAGGGATGGTAGTTTCAGCGTGACTGTCATTCAGTACCAGGGACAGGGATGGTAGTGTCAGTGTGACTGTCATTCAACACCAGGGACAGGGATGGTAGTGTTAGTGTGTATGTCATTCAGCACCAGGGACAGGGATGGCAGTGTCAGTGTGACTGTCATTCAGCACCAGGGACAGGGATGGTAGTGTTAGTGTGTATGTCATTCAGCACCAGGGACAGGGATGGTAGTGTTAGTGTGTATGTCATTCAGCACCAGGGACAGGGATGGCAGTGTCGGTGTGAATCTCATTCAGCACCAGGGACAGGGATGTCGTTCAGTGTGAATATTGTTCACAACCATTAACAATTTATGGTGCCAATGCGAGCAGTATTATGAGGACTTCCAAACTGATGTAACAGTTACTAGCACAGATGTGGGTACAGATGTTGTTAGTAACGATTTCCACAGCACTTCCACTAAATGGTTCCAGTTCTTTTATCTTCCCTCATCCCGTACCTGTGTGTTTCCTAGGGGCGGAACCAGAGAGGTGAGGTTGGGTATGTTCCCGAGAACTACCTACAGTGGGACACCAGCAGTGTGGACAGGAGAGACTCCTCGGACTCACCTTCACATGTCACAAACTCTGTATCTTCTACTGATGTAAGTATGGTACAGAACCCCCCCCCCCATACACACACACTCACACACACACTCACACGTCACAAACTCTGTATCTTCTACTGATGTAAGTATGGTACAGACCCCCCCCACACACACACACTCACACGTCACAAACTCTGTATCTTCTACTGATGTAAGTATGGTACAGAAACCCCCCCCCCACACACACACACACTCACACGTCACAAACTCTGTATCTTCTACTGATGTAAGTATGGTACAGAACCCCCCCCCCATACACACACACTTACACGTCACAAACTCTGTATCTTCTACTGATGTAAGTACAAAATGTACATTACAGAATCCCCCAACACACACACGCACGCACGCACACACACACACACGTCACAAACTCTGTATCTTCTACTGATGTAAGTACATTACAGCACAGACCCTCCTGCCCCCTCACCCACCCACACACTCATCACTATGTATCTTCTACTGATACAAGTACTGTACATAACCTTCCATCTGTATGCGCATTAATGTTGGCTGCTTTTCAAATAAGCCATGATGGTGATCACACCCAGCAATGAGTGAACAGATTATCCTTCACAAAGTTTAAGGGCAGTGTATGTGAATTGAAACACAAATGAAATGTGATACTAGCTGTCGCTGAAATTGAAAGGGATGTTGGATTAAGATATTACCTGGCCACCCCGGTCTCCTGCTTTGTTCCAACGTAAAGAAAGTCTGCAATGGGACAACCTGACTTGAAATAATGCAGGAATGACTTGTTGCAGGGAAGGGTGATTAAATAATTAACAACACAGGCTATTCTTTCTTATGGAACACCAACTACTCTACATTAGACAACAAAGGTATATGCACATTGTTGAAGAGAAGACTGACTGACATGTATGTTCAGACGTTTTTTCACCAATTGTCTGAAGATAACGGTAAGCTAAGATTTTACAAAACCATCAAATCTGAATACTCGATGGAAAAATACCTATACCACAATAAGTTTGATGTGCGATCTGCCATATGTAAGATTAGAATAAGTGCGCACCCATGTGCGCAAATAAACTATTAAAACATTAGCTGGCCATTCTGATCTCCCACACAAGTGTTCTTTACAATTATGGTTAAGAGAGTCTGAAAACTGATAACTTGACTTTACATAATGCAGAGCTTAATGACTTGTTGCAGGTGCAATATGAACAGCTGGAGACGGCCCAGACAGTTGGTTCTCCCCAGCATGTGTCGGGGTCCTACACTTCCTCCATGTCCAGTACAGACTGGGAGGTGCAGCAGGCACTGGGGACTACCGAGACATCACCACCATTCCAACAACAAGGATGTCAGTTAAACACTTGTTTATATATCTGTGCTTGTTCACATTTTGTGTTGATACTGCATAATTGGTAATGCTGTCATTCAAATTTGGCATCAGATGGTCAGGTTATGTTGCGTCAAGGATTCTAAAAAGTGTAAAAGTTGCAAAATCGAAATCTGGGGTGATGAGTGCAAATGTGTTGAAACCTTTTTCAAGGCCATGCTCACGGACTTGACGTAAATCTTAAACACACTAGTGGCAAAGCCACTATCCACAGTCCAAGCAGTGGTAAGCAGTAAATAAACAAAAACAAGAAGCTTGAAGATCTTAAAACAATATGTGCTTTTTAATTAAGACTTAATGCTTATTAAATAATTTTGGTGCATCATTTCATTGATGAATTTGATCATAATTTGATGCCATCTGTAAACACATTTCTGTCAAAACTTTGTCTAAATTTGCCAGAAAATGGTCTGGTTGCGTTCTGTCAAGGCTTCTTAAAGATACATGTACAAGTTACGTGTAAAAAAAAATTGGAGACAAGGGAGTGGTACAAGTAAGCAGTAAGTAAACAAAAAGTAAGACTGCTTATTAAATAATTTTGGTACACCATTTCATTGATGAGTTGATAATGATTTGATGCCATCTGTAAACACATGTCTTTTTGCAGTGTCCCTGGTGCGAGCGCTGTACGACTTTGACGCCAGTAACCCTGAGGAGCTGACATTCCCGGAGGGGGCGATCATCAACGTGACGAGTAAGGACGCTAACGGGGTGGACGACGGCTGGTGGAAGGGCGAGTACAACGGCTCTGTCGGCGTCTTCCCTTCCCTGGTCGTCGAGGACTTGGACGAGACTGAAGCAGCATTTTATGACAAGGTAAGAATCGGTTTTATCTTGAAGTTCTTGGAGTACTGGTCATGGCAGCAAAGCTAACAAACTGACAGTTGTACCAAGATCTACCATCTGTCACCAAGAAAATCCAACAGCGCAGAATGAAGCTGGCTGGTCACTGTATTAGACATTCTGAAATTCCTGCATTCCATCCTGTTCTCTGGGAGCCTACTACTAATGGAAGACCCAGAGCCACTTACTTACACAATCTACATAGCGATACAAACCTGCAAGATACCAATGAGCTACGAAAGGCCATGGAGGACAAAGTGCTGTGGAGGATGATCTCTGGATTGCAGTGGTCACAGGTTCTTTTATAGCAGTGCCACCTAGTGATTATCCACAGCAGTGCATGGTTTTGGCCAACCTTTGGCAATCAACAACAATCCACTCACAATGTACTGTACTCCTTACACCTGTTCTACCTGCAGACCCCGACCACGCCCAACCTCCCCATGCCAGGCGTCCTGCCCCCCTCCCTCCCACCAGGCTTCCTGACCAATGGGAACAACAGTAACAGTAACGGCACCCTGGGACCAGTTCCCGAGCTCAACATCGAGTCTCCGCAGTCCCCAGAAAACCAGTTCAGACCGTCGTCTGCTAACTTCCTCGGTCAGTTAACTTCTGTATATGTATCTTCATTTGTAAACCATCAAAACCCCCTTTTAGCAGAACATTCCAGCTTTACACATATCAGGAACTTTTCATAGTGTATTAAACAACTTGTCATTTGTACTCCCTGCTTACAGTGTATCTTAATGTTATCTAACCTTAACAGGCTCCCTATGATGTATCATGATTTAAGAAATTCCACTTTACAGTAGTTCTCTTTGTTTGATGACACTGGGACCTATAGTTGCAACTGTTACTCATTCTTTTCTTGGCTGTCATAAGGTGCCAACAGGTTAGAGCACGTCGGCAGAACGTACTGCGCCTGCGCAAAACCCGTAATGTATTGTGCATAGGACTTCGGCAGAACGTCTCATATAAGGTCGAATTCGCGTATTTAAGGGTGACATCCAGTCTGTAGTTTTCAAATGTTGTGAAGAAAAAGATATGGTCTGCAACAGGCAAAATTCTGATGCAATGTTGACCAAAAATCCAGCGAAAATCCAGGTTTTGTGCAGGCGCAGTACGTTCTGCCGACGTGCTACAGGTTAGTACATAAGCTTGTGTGTTATTTTGTACACATAACAACAGATTACTGAAAGTGTGCTCCTACAGGAACTGGCACCAGTTTAGATGTAGACGCCGACCACCCGTCCGCCCACTCTGCACCAGGCAGTCCCTCTGGGAACAGGAGACCGGTAAGGATAACAACTCTTTACTGTCATGAACTGTAGTAAAGCCATCAACAGGCTGATTTTCTTGTAACTGCAAAATATACCAAAGAAAACAGATCATCTATTGTGCTAATACATGCATTATAGTTGACTCCTGGCTCAGGTTAAGATGTAGGAATGAGAATAGGATAGATTTGAAAAGAATTCTTGAGATTTATTCTCTGACACATAAGGAAGGCTAGCCTGTTCTGAGTTCGAATTCCTTCTTATTTTCACCCACACATGCATGCACACACACATACACACAAAAACACAGTAAAATCTATGTAAAGAGTTGACCCCATGTTTTGTATATTTGACATTTTGTATGATTTAATGATATTATGTTGTACAATCATATCAAGAACCTTTAGGTTACAGTTAATTACATCATTAATTTTGTTCATTTGAATCCTGCTTGTTTGCATCGATCATTAACAGATTTTATTTTCCCCCATTCTTACCTGTGTTTTGTTCCATCGTGCCCCTTTGTTTTCCCTGATCAGTTTGCTTGGTGACTTGTGGCACAGGTGAGACAAGTGTGGGTTCTTAGTGCTGTGGGTAGAGTGCTGTGTGTGTACTAACAATCTCAGCACATCACCAAAAACACTTCTTAGACACAACCTCTGCATACTGTCTCCCACCTTGTGTGCTGACTAACTTTCACCTCTGTCCCTAACTGCTGTCCTGGTAAGGATGAGGAGGGAGCTAAGGAGGGAGGAGAAAGTGAAAGTAAGGATGATGAGGAAGTAAAAGATGGTGAGGAAGCTAAAGATGGAGAAGGAAGCGAAAGTAAAGATGGTGAAGAAGCTAAAGGTGAAAGTAAAGATGGTGAGGGTGATAAAGGTGATTCTTCGGAGGTAAAAGTTGTTCTTTCTTCTTCTTTCTCTTCTGCTCCATCCAAAAACATTCATCAGAAAGGAAGGTAGAAATGAAAAGTCTAAAATCCAGCCTTCTTCGGCTTGTCTATTCTCCAACTGTAACAACCACACCAAGGCTGGAGCAGACATGAGCTGAACAAGGCTGGGTCTCAGGCTAAGAAATGAAGACTGAAGTTCAACACATCAAAATGAACATGATGAAACTAAGTATCATTTGATACAAAGCATATCAGAGATTTCTGTCTCACTGATACATGCACTACACGTGTCATAATTTGTATGTAAAACAAGAAGATACATGTTTTGAATTGAAACCGATCTCTAGCTACATATTTTTCTGCTTCTGTAACTCAATGTTTTTGGCTGGAGCATCACTGCTGTGTGTTGTTGTGGCTTGTGGTGTTTCCTCTTCTTAAGCTTCTTTGTATATTGTATATTTCACTTCTGTCTTTACCCTTTCCTAGTATAACATAGAAAAAACAGCACCTTTCTATCCTACAAGCAGGCCTAACAGGATACTTACAGAATTCTTGTGTTGGTCTTTGTCAGCCGAGATGTGCTCCCCCTCCCCCCATGGGACAGGATGCTGAAACGTCTCCTACGGAGGTACAGCCAGCCTTCGATGTCAACGATGTGGAGTTAGAGGTGTCAACTGTGTGATCCACAACAACAACTACACCAGACAGCCATACACAACACAGGAACTAAGGATACGTTCTACTTAGCGGTGCTTCAAACAAAGTCACAAAGTGTTACATTATATAAGAAAAGTTGGCAAAACTACTATACAAAACAGCCACAGGACATTAAGGCTACTTTATACTTAGTAGTGTTTAAAGACAGTCACAAAGTGTTACATTATTAAAGTAAGTTGGCAACATACACTTCTATACAAAACAGCCACAGGAACGTAAAGTACATTAAGGCTACTTTCTACTTACTAGTGGGGTTGTCAGGAAGTTGTTAAATGTTACGTAAATTACTGTAAGAGTTGCTGGGTCCAAAACATAGCAAGTATGTCTTTGTCCATGTATATACATGTTTATTGATTCAGTAAGCATACATGTATGTTATGTTTAGTCATTTGATCTGATATGTTGTATTACATTGATTACTGTTGTGCTTATTGTTATAATCCAAAGATGACCTATTATATGTAGAGCTGCTTATTTTTGTACTTTAGTTTGTAGTTTCCTATAAAGTTGCATTAGGTTCTGGCAAATTCTGTGAAAAGTTAAGTTTTGCTGATGTTGATTTGCATATTTATCATACTATAATGTGATATTTAATTATTTTGAACATGTTGTCATGCATAGTTTTGTAACTGTTGAAGTTCTAAGGTTTGTTTCATTGTGTTTTGTATCATATTGTCCACCAGACAGAATAAGTAGCAAAAGTTCTTCCTACAATATTAATATGTGAACTGGTTTTGGAACATCAGAAGTTATGATGTCAACATTTTGTTACTGCCTTGAGTGAAGTCCATATGGTAAGAACTGTCTTTTTTTATTTTAAAAATTGTACATGTATTACTAAGTATGTTTTGGTCATGTTGTTCAGGTTTTGCTGGACATGGTGATAAGAGAGATTCATGTTAAAGCTGGAAATGGACCTGTATCAGGTAGCACTTAACTAATAGTCTCACTTTAGGTTTACTTCTGTGTACGAAGTCCTAACAGATGCATGCACAAGTAATATAGCAAAGTAATGTAGTAGGGCTCGAAATACCATCTGTACATGCAGGTAAAATTGGAGTCGCGCAGGTATTTCTGTTGTCTACCCGCACCTAGGTACTAGGTCTAACCTGCATGTTATAGTAAAGTAATGTAGTCGTGGAGTCAGAAAGATGCTACATATCAAGTATCAAAAGTGTGGAGGTTACCATGTAGGGAGAATGGTCTTTTGTCATTTCGGATACAGTACAGGGTGAAAGAGATGGAAGTAAATGGCTTGGCGAGATGAGCACATGGCATGATTAATCTACAACCAGATGTGTGGCTCCCACATTCACAGAAAGAGGTACAAAAACAAGCCAAGGCCCTACATCTGCTTGCAGATAAGTATCTCAGTACTCAACACTGTAAAAGACAGAAAGTTATAGAAAGGATGTGAAACTACAGACTTTATGCAACTCTACTTAAACCTTACAGGGTGTTAACAATGTACTTATGTACTTATACTTATTTACAAAGGTTCTGTGTTACTATGGTGCACATAGTTAAACTAGCAAAGGAACAAAATCAAGCCAGGTGAAAAAAAATGAAGTTTAGATGTGTCATTATGTAAGGTTACGATTCCAAACTTGTCTGTAACTGTACCTACTAATCAAGCAAGTGTAGGGAATAGTTGGACCGCACCGATTGGCTGATAGGGCTATCTAGTGAATTTTAAACGTATTTAAACTGACCAATCAGGTAGTATGTAAGGAGTTTGGTAATAACTCCTATATAACCATCACTTTTACAACACAGTGTATCTTGACTACTTAGACCAACTAAATGGAAAGTACATGTATGTACGATAATATAATCAAGGTAACTTAAACTATGGTATACACATGTATTTTATAAGAATGTCGTAGACGATGAATATTTATGCAGATAGTAATATAAACATGACATTAATGTGGCAAAGATGTATGTGTGCAAGGAAGGTCCACTTGTGATTTAAGGATTACTACATTGTATTCAGCATTTAACCTACAAACTGTTGAGTTCTGCCGTAACCAGTACAAAGATACATACCTGCAGCAGGGAAAGGGTTAACCTTCTTCCTCCAATGGTAGCCTTTGGGCACCAGCATTTTATTGCTTGCAAAGACAGGCAGCAGGAAGAAAGTTGGACATGTTGAATATGTGTATACAGTATTTGCACCAAATTCAAAGAAGGGTATGATCAGCACGTCGGCAGAACGTACTGTACCTGCGCGAAACCCGTAATGTATTGTGCATAGCACTTTGGTAGAACGTCTCATATAAGGTTGTATTAGAGCATATAAGGTTGACAGCCTGTCTGTGGTTTTCAGATGTTGTATAGGAAAAGATGTCATCTGCAACAGGCAAAATTTGGATGCAACGTTGACCAAACATCCAACGAAAAACGTGAAAAATAAGGGTTTTGCGCAGGCGCAGTACGTTCTGCCGACGTGCTGGTATGATCATGCATATTACTGCACAATCTTGTAAAACTGTGAGCTACATTCAAAGTACAACATATTGATAACCATGTGTAACTCATCTTACATCACATATTCCTCTTAGAAAATCATCTCTTCCAGAGCCAGCACAGCATTGCCATGTATCCACCTGTATACTCCAAATGTAGGTGATCATCACACATAGATTGTGAAAAGTATATACTGTAACTGTAACTGTACTTAGTGTCACTATCCCTATGCAAGTGTGAGTCCCAGTAGTCGTAGTTGACACTCTGTTAGTCAGTAGTTGTCGGTAACACAGCAAAGTATTGAGTAGTACACAGAGAAATTACATGTACATGTATTATGTAGTTTGAACCAGACTCCCATAGTGACTGAAGAAATGCTAGAAATTGACCATGCAAACAGGGTGAATCTATTTATTTACTAAAGGAGATAGCTGGCCAGAGAATTGGCTTGGGGTTACTAAGTCAATGGTATTCAACTGGACTAACTCTTCCGGTATACGCTTCAACTACCTTGTTTTTGGCCTATTTCTGCTATGATATTCCTGTCACTAAAGACGTCTGTTGAAAACCAATAGTTTAATATAGTGTCTAACAATTGTATCTACATGTGTGTGTTGAAGAAAACAGGCTAGGCAATACTGTAGAGTTGTACAGAGAGCTTTGAGTATGATATTGTATGTTGTGCATGTGAGAGGACTGTAGATAGATATGAGACATGTACATGGCAGAGCAGGGATTATTGTACAGAGAGCATATTGCTGGTGGAGTGTGATGAACGTGAAATATATCGTCACATCGACAAACTCCGGTTTCCTTGGTTATTGTCTGAGTCTTTTGAGAATGACTTCTTCTTCTTTAGCCCTGGGGTGAAGATGATGTGAGAGTGACAGAGAAGGAAAATTGAATCTCACAAAAGTCACTACTTGAAACTGAGAGTTCTGAGAAGCCTGTGCCTGTTTTCATCTTGGTTTTTCAGTTCAGCATGGTAGTCACACGGTCCAAAAAAGGCGCCACCAAACGGCTGCAGTTATCATTGCAGGAAAACCCACATCCAGCAGGGGGCAAAAATATGGCGTAAATTGCAAAAAAATATTGGAAAACGGATACTTGTGTCTTAGAATCAACAAATGATTATATATGGCCTAATCGTGCGAAAAAGAGACTTGTATCTCTCGAGAAGTTGTAGACTGTTCTAGAATAGCGAAAGCTGCACTTTTTGTGTCTTGATGTTTGTAGTATCGTTTATATATATCTCGAACGTTGTCAAAGAGCTTTACGAACTGATAGAGAAAGTTCTAGAATATCAAGTTTTACCCCCAAAAAGAAGCATTGTTCTTTTGTTGTTTGTTCTTTCATTCTATGGTTACCACGCCTGTCGAGTGTACACAACTTGGAAGTTTCCTTACTTTTCTCCTGGTACTATCGCCATGTCCGTGCTGAGTTGGACGGCCCTTCGCGGGCACTCTGAGTGGATAGAGAACTGCTCCTTCTCCCCGGACGGTCGGCTTTTGGCGACGTCGTCGGGCGACGAGACGGTCCGACTGTGGGACCTGACAACACCAGGGTACCCGGCAGTCGCCGTCCTCTCTCACCCGGACTCGTACGCCGTCTGGAGCTGCGATTTCAGCCGAGATGGTCACCTGTTGTGCACCTGTACCGACTCCGGCGGGGTCCACGTCTGGAAGATGCCGCCGAGAGACAGAGAAGGAAACCTGAAGACGACAGAAGGCCACCTCGTGAGGAGCTTCTGTAGCAAAGACGCTCACGGCTTCCCGACTGCGTTGTACAGGTGTAGGTTCTCACCGTGCTTTAACTACCTGGCGGCGTGTGGCGTGGACAGGACCATCAAGATCTGGTGTTGGCGGGAGTACGACGTGTTTCAGGCGACTCTGGTGGGGCATAAGAACTCCGTGGAAGATCTCGCCTTTGCCCCTGACCCGGACTCTGCTCTCCCGAACTTCCAGATCGCGTCTTGTTCTCGCGACAGGACCACGAGGCTCTGGACGGGTCGAGTCGGCGGCAACGACCTGCAATGCAAAATCCTCCAAGGCCAAGGTTTGAATCTAATTCTGAACAGTATAACTGCTCCCTAGCGTAACACAGAAACTTCACAGGCACGCTACTTGTCTTAACAGTATCTAACCATTTATATATCTAACTGAAGCTTAAATCTACTGCATAGGCCCCTACCGTACTTGATGACAACTTGTTCAATTTTACAATACTTTGATAGAGGAAAGAACGAATTCTTTGTATATGGATCCCATACTGTATCTGTATTTATATAGCCGGTATAACCACCCTTCGGCGTAACACACCAGCTTCGCAGGCACGCGGCGCGGCGGCAGCTGGCTACATTACACCGAACGACCTGTTACACCCAACCTTTGAACGTCTAACTCTAGACATTGTTTGAAGCTATCTATTGACGATACCCCTACTGTACTTGGTGGCAGCGAGTTCCACTCTACGATTGTTCTAGGGAAAAATGAGTTTTTGAACACCTCAATCCTTGGTTGATAGCTCTGGTACTTGAAGGCATGACTATTTCTTGTTCTCTTCTGAGCTGGTATTAGGTACTTGGTAGTTGGTACATCCACCAGTTTATTAGTCATTTTGTACATCATGCATAGTCTGGACATTTTTCGCCTGTCATCCAGTGACGACCACTGTAGGTTTCTTTTCATTTCCGTGACACTGGCACCCCTTTCGTAGTTGTTCGTGCAGAATCTTGCAGCTTGGTTCTGTACCCTTTCTAGCTTATCTTTGTCTTTCTTGAGACCTTTACTCTTGATTAATTGCTTAGAAACTTGGCTCTCCCTAGTTGGTACGTCTACAAGCTTGTTACGTTTTCCCTCTCTCTTTATATTAAAGGTGGTCCAAAATGGGCGCTCGCTGTCAGCTTCTCTCCGGACGGGAGTCTCCTAGCAACGTGCTGCTCTGACGGAACCGTGCAGATTTGGTGCACCCGGACGCTGACGGAGCCCCGCGTTCTCACCGGGCACACTTCCACCGTCTGGTCGGGCAGCTTCCTCCACACCGCCGCCGACAGGCTCGTCCTCGCCACCTGCTCCAGCGACAGGACCGTGCGGCTCTGGGACCCCGCCTCGGGCAAACAGCTCCTACAGGCCGAGAGGGTGACGAGCGTCACCGCTGACCCCAACCTCGAGGAACTGTTCTGTTGCAGGTTGTCCCCCGATGGCAGGCTGTTGGCCTGTTGTGCAAACGACAATAACGTCTATCTTGCGAACATAGACGGAAAGTTTTAGAGTCTGACAAGAAGAGAGTTTCGTGTACAATGTAGTTTTTAATTTGCAGAATATGTTCAATAGTCCTTTCAATTTGGTTGTTTTTTTTTACTTTAGGATTCAAGTATTAGTGTGTGTGTGTGTGTGTGTGTGTGTGTGTGTGTGTGTGTGTGTGTGTGTGTGTGTGTGTGTGTGTGTGTGTGTGTGTGTGTGTGTGTGTGTGTGTGTGTGTGTGCGTTTTATAACCCGTGTAACCAATCAACATGATAGAACAATGGTAATAGAGGAAACCTTTGATGTTTCTCAGTTAGTTATATCCACATCACCAGCTGCCCGTATGCTGCAGTCAAAACTTGATTTATATGAACAGATGCTTAGGATACTTGGATTTGATACTAATCGCCCGTGAAGGTTTCTACAAAATGGACGGCGTCCAACTCTTCATGTCAGCCGTTAATTAACAAACGCCTGGCTCTTTCCGTCGCCCGAACGTAATCTCCAAGCAGATCCTACGGTGGCAAGGCAGTATCCAATCGGCCAAGCAGTGTCCATTATCCACCTACTGCCTTGCCACCGTAGGATCTGCTTGATGATTAGTCCGAACGTTTATTTCCGAGTAGATGTGCGGCTCCCGCAAGTTTAACGACGGGTTTACGACATCAAATAGGGGACATTATTAGGACAGTCGTGAATGCGTCGTACAAAATTCATTCGCCTTATCGCCGACTGGGTCTGTCACAGCCTCGCTGACAATCCGACGAATAAACCATCGGACGACGTGTGGGGCTGTGGCTAAAACGACGTCAAAACAAGCCATACATCTGCTTGGAGCTCAGCCGAACGCGTCTCCGCCTTGTGTACAATGCGCGGTAATTATCGCCATAACTGGCCCGACCTCCTATATTTAGCGGTCGCAGTTTTCTCTAGTGGCTCTCAGCGCCAAGGCTCTACCAAGTCTCTACCCAAACCGGGAGACCAGCACTATGTAGCGCCTACTTCTCCACACTCGGATGTTTCAGCCTCAAGTTCCTCGGAGTCTGCCGTGCCAGGCCAGGGGAGTGCTTTAAGAATTCCGCGCCGTCTTCAGATTCTTAAGTCAGCGCCTTCTCCTTATCCCCCAAAACAAGCAGCCGCGGAGCCCAGTCGAAGACAGGCAGCCGCGGGAAGCTAAGTAAGACATGGCGGACACTCTTTCTGAGGAGCAGATCGCGGAGTTTAAGGAAGTGTTCGGTCTGTTTGACCAGGACAACAGCGGGTCCATCACCACGAGCGAACTGGGGGAAGTCATGGAGTCCCTGGGACACAAACCCGAGCTGGCGGAGCTGCAGGCAAGTCTTCATGTTTTCAACAGCGACGGTTTAATGCATCAGTGCGAAGCTTGTGAACGACTTGCCCTTAGTGTTAAGTGTAATCTCTAAGCTCATACTTGTTCTGCGCGTGTCTTTACAGCGTTGTGTACGTCTCTTTAGAGGTCACCGTCTCCATGTACTTGTGGAAATACGAGCGCCATTCTAGTGACACACAAAACGCTACAAAAACACGCGTAACACAAGCCGGACCCCACATACATCTGCTTGGCAATTATATGAAGTGCACATATTTAAGGTGCTGAGAGGAATGACATCTTACATAGTAGTTGAGACAACTGGTACAGGAGATACAGACATGATATCACGTTTTCTGTCAGCGTACTAACTTCATCGCGCTGAGTGCTATAATAATCAGACTTCTCTATTGAAGACCATGTTGCTGGGGGTTATTTTTGCCCTTGGTGCCCTACTTCCACATAGACGAGATTAACATCACTGCCATATCCAGATACCAGAGAAAACATTGGGATTTAAAGGAGTCCAGTCAGAGCCCTCCCATCATGGTGTTATAGACAGGACATCGAACCCATTAATTTGCTGAGGGTCATTTTTGTAGGAGATATCCGACTTCTACATAGACAAAGTGGAAGCCTCTTCCAGATCACTAGCTACCCTTACAGAACAGAAAAGGGTTCTGAAGGCCATCCTATGGGTTACTTTTGCACTAGATGCTCTGATTTGACATAGACGAGGTATAAAGCTAGTGCCAGATGGATGAACAGGCTTACGGAGCAGACTTTGGAAACAGAAGGAAGAGTTCTGTTGGGTTATTTTGCACTAGGCGTCCTATTTACACTGAGACGAGGTTAAAACCAATGCCAGGGCGAATCAACAGCTAACAGGCAGGCTCCAGGTCCAGATTTGAAGGCTGATTTTTCTCCTAACCGCGAGTAACACTCCCAAAAGCATGTCCATATCAGGCACGTTTATCGACGACTCTGGCAGAAGAAGCTACCACAAAGCAGTCACAAAATCTATTCTGGCCACCTAATTGATGGCTAAACGCCTTTCTGAGTTATGATGGCAGGGCAACTACAAAGGACAAGTCTCTAAACAAGGCCTGACTATTGTAATCCAAGCAGACAGCATCCGTCAGGTGTAAGTTGCTCCTGAACTAGTGTCCCTCATTCCGTCACAGTTTTAAAACTCTCCTTTTTTCCTCTCGTTCCATCACAGTTTTGGCTTACCAAGCCTTATCATGTAGCGTGATTAAGTGACCGACGTTCTCCCGTTGCCCACGGGTTATTTTCGTGGAAGTATTTAGGCTACAGGGTTCATGACTCCCAAGGACAGGCTTAGCCATAAATGATATACTCAATATCTCCGTTTCTTTGCGGTAAGGAGTCACAGTGACTTGCCAAACAGTTGGCGTGGGTGAGGGTGTCCACATTTCAACACTTCAGGGTTGTATGTTTGCTTAGGTTGGCAAACGTGATGGTCTTTTTTAAAGCCTTTAAGTTAAAACCCATGGCGCCGACCAGGGCGCCCATCTGTACAGTTAAGAACAGCGGACTATCCATCCTATAATAGTCCATCTCCGGCCAGCTCATCTGATGGCTTCCCTACCGAATATTTTAGTCTCTACCAGACTAACTGCGCGGGCTATAATAGGGAGATATTTGCTAGGGGAGTCTGGCCGCCTTGAGGTTGACTGGCCGCGCGGAGGGGGGAAACTAACCCTCCCGCGGACCGACTCTATTGGCCAGCTATTCCCTTCCAGTTTGCCGAATTCTACGATTTGTACCCCCGTAGGAAGGCCTGGTGGAGGCTACGAATATTTGGCAGCGAACCGATCAGAATGAATACCAGCCTGGAGCAGACAGCTAATCCAGGTTGTTACTAAAACGACCGACAGGCATGCTGTGTTTGCATTGGTCGCAAGTACTTCAGATGCCAAGGGTGGAGTGCGCTCCTCATTACTTGCAAGAAGCAAGGATAGAGCTATAAATGTGTGTATATACGTTAGCCTTACAGTTTATCATTAGCGTATGTTGTGACGACGTTTCTGCGAGTAACGTTATTCATGTACTGTAAATATGTGGAAGGCAAGCGACTTTGTGAAAAAAAATTGCTATGTAACGTGACCTTTCGAACGTTTGGTCTACATTCTAATGTCAACTGTCCTCCGCAAATAGACGAAACAACATCGGTCGAGCAGTTCAAAGGTGAGGTCTCGGTGTCACAGGTCAAGAGATGAGAAACGTACTAAGTTACAGTCACAATTTATGACCGCAGCAACTAATATTCAAGCAGATGTAAAGTTTTCCGACCAACCTGCTCGTCCCGTACCCCAACAGAGGTAGAGGACTGTCTGAAAAGACGGTCGGTCGGAAAACTTTCCAACTGTCCATCCCAACATCTAGTTGGAGATTAGGCAGCAGCAACTATATACTTGTACCGCCTTCTAGGTTTTCATCATGTCTGGCTAAACTTCACATTTTTTACTAGGACGCTGTCCCTTTCATGTGCAATATTGAAAGAAAAATAACAGTGATGTTTTTCTTCTAAGGACATGATAAACGAGATGGACCACGACGGCAGTGGCACGATAGACTTCCCAGAATTCCTGCTGGTCATGTCCAAGAAGCAGCAGGAGTCAGACAGCGAGAAGGAGATCAGAGAGGCCTTCAGAGTCTTCGACAAGGACGGGAACGGTAGGGAATGTTACACAGGGCGTTAGAATATTGCCAGGGCCTTACGTTACCGTTGTATCCAGAACCGTGTGTATCCAGAACCATGCTCAGGCACGGTTCTGGATAGTCCACGCGTATCCAGAACCGTGCCTGGGGCAAATCCACGTTCTTGGATACACGGAGACTATTCAGAACCGTGCCTGATCCTACCCCTAACCCATTCAGGCATAGAACTAGATAGGCACGGTTCTGGATACAATTTACACAGGACAACTCCTCGGCTGAGCTCAGCTGGCAGAGTTCATATAGGTCCTAGTTACTAGGGCAGCCAAAGAGCAGGCTTGTAAGCCCTGACTATAGTCAGGCACATGCAGGGTTCAAGAGATGTGGTTGTTAAGCTAAGATATCTTACACCCACATACCTTTAACCCTGCATCCACTTTGTAAAACAAGCCTTTGGCAGGTAAATAAACAATGAACGATTGCGAAAAATACATCTGTTTGAAGACAATGAAGTTTATGCAGCGCTTTGAAATGTTGCAGCGGACATTACCATTACCATTGCCAGGGTGAAATATTACCCAACAACATATCACCCTCACAAATTTGCGCCTACCATCTCGGCCATTCACGCAATGCTAACACTTCCCGTATACGGACGGGTCTGTCACTGAACTATGACTAACGAGCAAAGCAATTAAGCAATCATTTTCACCTTATACAATCTTCCGGAATACCAAATTAAACCTGCATGATTTGGCAGTGAAAAATCACCCATAGCTTTCGAATACTCAGCTGTCTATTTTTCCCGGCTGTCTCTAGTGTGTTGTCCTTTTCCAGTATGGCGCAGGGAATATGAATTAATCTCTCCATAGTCCCAATATGAACTTCTCGTTGATCCTATCTGATACGTTACGTCAAAACGCTGCAATGCTTCTATATCTCGCACAATGTCGCTGTTTAACAATACTTTGGTGGACTTGGTCCCTCTTTTCTTTTGGCGGCGCTGCATGTTAGTGGTGTATCAGCTGTCGCCATCCTTCTCGATCCTCTGTTAGCGCCAGGATTGCAGCTGTTGTCTCCCCACTTCTTCCTCTGCCTTCCCCTCTTCCTCAAGCTTGATCCCATGCTTCTCTTCCTTAGAGTTTGTTCGCCATAACCCGACGGCACCTCAGACCAGACAGATTCGGGGTTTCCGGTTTCATCACGGCGCCTTTAACCCAACAACATGGCGGCACCAACATGACGTCACAATCACGTGACTACGACCATAGCTTTGACAGAAGTGTTATACACTTTTCAGCATTCCAAAACGGTGACCTGCAGCTAGCTGATTTCTAACATGACGGCACGCCGGCAACCCCATGACCTTCAACAGAGTAGTACTCAAGGTCATTTTCCCGTTATTTTCCCAGGGTTCATCACGGCGTCCGAGCTGCGGGTAGTGATGGCGAACCTGGGAGAGAAACTGACAGACGAGGAAGTGGACGAGATGATAGACGAGGCAGACAGTGACGGGGACGGACACATCAACTTCGAGGAGTTCTACACCACAATGTACAAAATAGGATGAAACGTTGCAACTCTTCCATATCATAAACACTGCTTTGTGACAGCTTAAGGTGTACTCACCACAGAGCCAACCTTCTGATGGTGATGCTACAATGTATGGGCTAGGATTAAATTGGCTGAAACTTCTGCGATATTTTTGGAGGAATTCTTCCACATTATGGGACGATGCTTTGCAACAAGTATAGTGCACTGCTATCCCGGCCATAGATCCAGGATCCTAAGGGCGACGCGGCAAACTCTGGGAGCGATTTCCCACAACTTGCATGCTGCTTTGCGACACCTGTAGTTCCTTGTAACGCGCCATAGCCCTATGAACCACTTGTGTGGACGACGCCACAATGGTATAAAATAGGATTAAACGCTACGTCTGTCCGTGATCTTATAGGAATGGTTCTTTCACAACGTGAATTGTTGAATCAACAGATAATCGAGCTTAACTTCAGAAAGTAGCATTTTCCCTTCATCAAGTGCGTTTTAGCCTTCAATACTATTCAGCCTAAGGTAATGGCTTCCCTTGTAATGATATTGAATCTATTATGAATTCGTACATGTAAATAAAAAGATGATATAGAACTGTCAAAAAAACAAACAGGGTTGGTTCTCGTCAGTTGCGATTGGAATATCTCTACTCTTTATCTCGATAGCCATGTGGAAAAAACTGTTGAAAGCCTCAGGTAGGAAGGACCAATGGTCAATCAATCAATCAATCAATCAATCAATCAATCAATCAATCAATCAATCAAGTGGTTTATTGATAAAACAAGGAATTTGCAGCCACAAGCTGAATTACATCCTGTTGTACAATTAATTCATATGAAAATTCATTGGTATACATTAAAATCATCAAAATTATTTACAATTACTGGCATTAAAACGTAGTTACACATTAAGATCGATAACACTGATTGACTTTATAGAATTGCTACAGGAAGGACAACATTTCTTTAACGTTCACATAACAGACATTACATACAGATGACAATTCATGTGCTCATACATGCTTATTTAAGAGGGATATCATATATAGGACAACTGCTGTTCTTATAGCGTTCAGTTCTAGCCTTGACACAGTCAAGTAGATTGCTGGAGCGTGTGGTTCGTCCAGTAGTGTCCCCACGTGTGGGTGGTAGCCAACTGCGGTATTCTTTGGAACTAACAAGTTTCTTAGCGAAGTCCAGAGTGAGGTGGTCTCGTCGCTGTTCAAGTGTAGGTATGTCCAGTAGGTATGTCAAGTGTAGGTATGTCATGCAAGCCTCGCGATACGATGTATAGGCTGGTCCCAGTATTATTCGACACGCCCGTTTCTGTAAGAACTCGATTCTGCGTCGTTGTTTGATGGTCAATCCTGCATGCCAGGTAATGGAATCGTGTCCACGAAGCAGTTGATCACATCATCGTGTTGATACTGCAGCGATCACATCTTCACGTTGATAGTGACGTCATTGATGACGACAGAGAATCTGCCAGCCAGTTTTCCACAGGGTTTTTATTCTATGAAGACCTGCCCCTGGGGACGACTCTGACAACTACGTTGCTGTGCCTACCCCGTGAGGATAACGTTACCGAGTCCCTGACCCCGCCCATAGCTGGTGTAACATGAGAAGGGATATATGGAGATCTGCAGTGATATCAGCTTACATAACCTCACTGCCACTGGATTGTTGGATGCCCAAGTATCCAAGCAGATGTATGACTTTGGCTTTTTTCTTTTCTTTTTGTACGCCTTTCAAGCAAGGCACAAGTTTTCTTGTTTGGCCAATGCCACCTCTGTCATGACCTCAATGAAAACCAGGCATTCATGATTGAATAAAGGCACAAACAAATTGAGCATATACACACTACAATCCTTGGTCAGTCGACTATTTTCTTGGCCAACTTCGTCAAAAGGACTTGTCATGTTTTCAATAGCGTTGCGTGATTTGTTGGCGTATTGGTTGGCAGGTTGCTATATTGTTCATAACGCAAAACACAACTGAGAAGGAAAACTGTCACTTTGTTGAATCTTTATCAAAGCTGCCTAAAATGTACCGGTTAATCCCCTGGATTAAGCTGCAGCGATGTCGCTAGAGAAATCTGACGGAATGCGCCTGAAAGGTCCCTGTCAGACAATTATTACTGGCATGTAGACTCGCTGTCAGTCCACGCATTTGAATACACGTTACGACCAATGTGAGCGCATCTACAAGATGGGAAACGGTCGTTTTGTAAGACATGTTCTGAAGATTTGTCTTTGAATGTTCGTATGTCGTTTGAAGCTTCAGATTAAGCATGATCAGATCATGGTGGGTTGTAGTCCAGGAAACTTAAATCGTCTCGTCGATATGTTCATCCATACGCACACACTGTCTACGTCCTTTGGTTACTTTTGATGGTCTGTTTTGGACTTTATCTTTTTGTGTATGAACTTCACAAATAGCACCAAATATCGCTGCTTGTCATCTCTATGTCTTGTTAAGCACCGCAAATACCAGTGGAGCCAGGGGGTTGTTCGATCTAAACCCGTCACTCGCCTTGACACGGACGTGCTACGCATGCTCACGGGCATTCGTCTAGCTCCCTGTTGATGACGTTTGTTCGTTTCTGAAAGTAACGAAAAGTAAGTCTAACTTGCATTACCCATTGATAGACCCTATATACCAGATGCATTATGCATATATTATGCATAACTAGCTGTAGATGATATTATATGTACAACAAGTATTTGATGCCGGTTTTAGGTGACCCTTTTCCTAGTGCCATCGGTAACGCGATAGGACGGGCGACAACTGAAACAACACGGATGGAAAGTTCAGTGTCTGTCACGTCGCCTTGACACAACTCACTATTTTCGGGAGGTGCGCGTGTTAGGTGAGCATTGCCGGAATTGTCTCTCTTTGGGGGAAAAAACCTTCACCAAAAGTTGCTCCTATCACTCGCAGGAAGTCTGTTCTCGGAGGAATTTTGCGTATCACGACAAGTGTTTGTCATCGGCAGGACGAGACGGCGGGTTGTGTGGATGTGACAAGACGCAGACATCTGTAGTCGCCGAATCGTAAATTCCCGGAACCGTTGCGCGGGGGGCCTTCAAAATGGCGGACGTTCTAACGGAGGAGCAGATCGCGGAATTCAAGGATGTGTTCTCACTATTTGACTTGGACGGAAACGGATATATCTCCACAAAGGAGTTAGGCAGTGTTCTCAGAGGCCTGGGCAAATCCGCTTCAGTAGCAGAACTTCAGGTGAGTCATGTAAAATACTGCTGTTTTATGAAGTATATATCCACCATCGATCAGTGCCCCAACTCATCTATATAAAGCATTCTTTATATTGCTTCACGTAATGTCCACATAGACATCGCTCACTATCTTCTAAAAACTACAGAAGATGGGGAGAGAAAACAAGATGGGTTGTCAAAAGCAATTACTTAAAAGTAGAGTTTTGGTACCAAGTAGGAGAAATTGTACGGGAACGTAAAACTCGAGAGGATGAGAAAGATGAACCGCGGGAGGAGAGGGTTTAGATGGAGATGTTTGTTTACACGCATTGCTTAGTCTTGTTGTAGTGCGTGCCTCGCTAACATAGCCGACATTCCACGAGTGCTCGTACGATTGAACACTAATTAACGATTAAAAGTCGTTTGAAAAAGTCGGTATCGTCGTCGACACCAAAAATTCCACGAACTGCATTTACGTTTTTTACAACCTCTTTAAAAATGAATCTATACGTTGTAACATTGTTTTAATGTCTTGACTATTACTTCTTAAAGTAACGTAAACAAAAGTGTGGAAGCATAAAACCATAGCCTCTTGCGGAGGTAATGATTACAGTATTGCACGACGAAGGACGACAGGTCTGAAAACAATCACAAGTGCACCAAGCAGATGTATGGCTTCAGCATGATTGGCACGTATTCATGCAATGTTTTCAACTCCCCTCAAGGGGTGTGCATTTTTGTCTATCTGTATCTTCTATCTATCTGCACCGCTAGAGAAAAGTACAAACGCTACAGAAAAACAGACACAGCTGGAGTCGTACATCTGCTTGGTCGATTAGTGTGACAGCTGGACTGTTCCATATCAAAAGTGGGGTGTGATGTAAAGACTTGTTGTCGGTGGTTTAAGGCCGAGATCGTGCCCCTGCTGTGGTGTTTGGGCTGGAGGGGTCGGACCCTGTAAACAGAGACCATATCAAACACGCATCCAAAAATGGACCCCCCCCCCCCCTTATCCAAGCAAATGTTGGGGTAAAAATCGTAAGACTTTGTGGCCAACCTGGTTTCCTAACAGTCCACTATGCCAAAGACTGTCAAAGAAGCCTAGTAGTAGTAGTAGTAGTAGTAGTAGTAGTAGTAGTAGTTGTTGTTGTTGTTGTTGTTGTTGTTGTGGTGGTGGTGGTGGAGGTAGTGTTGGTGGTGGTAGCAGAGAAGCCTACCATCAGAAGACGTTATGATCTTTCACCCCATTATCTGCTTGGAGATTGTAAAAAGATGGGCCATTGTAACTCATATCCAAGCAGATGTCGGGAGAGCTTGTGAAGTATTCTCACGCAGAACCCATTCCTGAGTGAATGCCCTACAGATGATTGAGGGGTTGCATGTCAGAAAAACGGGACAATTAATTTTGAAAATATCACGATCTTCCCTTCCAATATCTGCTTGGAGATAAGCCCCTCTCCTAACAGCAAATGTCAAACAGACCGTCAATCAGAGCCACAAATTAACTTGTAAATGTTGCTGAATTTA
Organism: Branchiostoma floridae x Branchiostoma japonicum; assembly: GCA_013266295.2. Classification (NCBI taxonomy): domain Eukaryota; kingdom Metazoa; phylum Chordata; class Leptocardii; order Amphioxiformes; family Branchiostomatidae; genus Branchiostoma; species Branchiostoma floridae x Branchiostoma japonicum. The sequence goes on from CM023827.1 coordinate 14,815,060, forward strand.
CGTCCACTAAAACCACCCCATGGATAAATATACAAGCAGCTTATATACTATATAATAGCTCACAAAACAGCGGTACTTTCAAAACAGCCAACATTCTATGTTGCCTGGTATTTAACGCGTTATGATATAAATCTCTCGCGGATATCCGAATGTAGATGGATGTAAAATGGTCGCCCTGTTGGTTTTACGTTACATTGTAAAGTGTAGAATTTTAAATAGTCTTATCTTTACAACATGATCTGTCAGCTTTAATATAGACCCCTGGGTGACCCCTATAACCCCATTGTGACGTCACCAACAAGGCCCGAATGTTGTCATCACAAGAAACATCGCATCGTCATTAGAATAGTCTCCACTGTAATGTTTTCTTTTTGTAAATTGCTGAAAAGACATTTCTAGACTCATTGTGGACTGTAAAAATGAACAACGTCGTTTGATAGAACACCATCATCATCTTAATGCAAACGATACTGGGGTCCATGTCCGCTAGTCCCACGTGTCAACAAGACCGCATCTGTCAACAGCGATGAAGATTGGAACTTGTCTTCAATGTTAACCGGTTTAAGTCGGTCTTCACTGGACTCCTTTGAGGGCTAGGAAAAGTGGAGAAGGTTCAGTTGGCAGCTGTGTAAGCTAAGTCTTGCCAAGTTGTACTGTTTGTCAGTCCCCAAAGGCGTCAAACGGAGACTCAAACCGGTTATGACTGGATGACACATACGACCATATACATACTAATACATATACGCAATATGGTCTATCTGTCAGTTGCTGGACTTATCACATGTTACTATAATTATTCCTCTGGCGCTGTGCAAGAAAGATAAACGCGATTTCAGTAAATGGAAACCAAGATACACATTCAACAGCTCAATGAGATTATATCACAGAGGGTCTTCATCCGCGTGGCACACTCCAAATATTCACAAGACAACTCCCTGTGATTAATATAGTAGCCATCTCTGTCATACTGTACCAGCTATGACTGGCTTACGTGGAAGCTGTACATACGCTGGACCCTTACCATATAAGAGAGGCCAGCAGCATTAGAGCAAGTTCAGTTTCACCAGAGAAATGGCGGACACACTTACAGAGGACAAAATCGCGGAGTTGAAGGACGTGTTCTCTCTGTTCGATCGGGACGGCAGCGGTTCCGTCACGTCAGAAGAACTAGGCGAGGTGTTACGTAACTTGGGAGTCCACACAACCATTGCGGAGCTGCAGGTTCGTAACAGTGTCTGTGTGGTTGTGAATTCAAGGCGCGGTGACGATACGTCCTACGATGTTGTTTTCCTGCAATGTTTAGCCAGGCTATGACAGAACCCGCCGCCGACAAGGATTTTCGAGAACGTTTCCCGCCACAAGACAGCCGAATCTTGCACGACACGGCCACGACTGTCCAAGAATGTCTCCAATTTGTTGTCGTTAACCTAGCGTGTGACGTATGTGACAGTCTAATCATTTAGACATAATCGTGACCTCTCCTGAAATGCAATATTAATTGGCCGATCAGCCTTAAAAGGGCTTTAGTAAGCACGTCGGCAGAACGTACTGCACATGCGCAAAACCCGTAATGTATTGTGCATAGCACTTTGGCAGAACGTCTCATATAATGTTTTATTAGAGCATATAAGGTTGACAGCCTGTCTGTAGTTTTCAAGATGTTGTATAGGAAAAGATACCGTCTGCAACAGGCAAAATTTTAATGCAACGTTGACCAAACATCTAACAAAAAACGTGAAAAATCAGTGTTTTGCGCAGCCGCAGTACGTTCTGCCGACGTGCTGCTTTAGTATCTCTCAGGCTACAGCCATAGGAAATCTTTCAATTGACAAACAGGTTTCAAGTTGAAGGACAAAACCAGTATCTAAGCAACCGATCCAAGCATTGGAAAATGTACGCTCCCCCTGTCAACGGTGACATCTGCTATTGGTCGATTGTTGAAGAATCGACTGCATTGAGATGTTGACAGTTAGTGTAGGATCATGCGTCACACTATGCCAACGTTCCTATGCTCGCCTTCTTCTTTTGAGACATTATACCATGCGCTACATCATAAGAGCTCATCTCAAAGATTAAGTCATCAGCACTAGAAAATTGAGGGCGACAGCTCATTGATTGCCTAATCAGATGGTAGTTGAGACATGGGCAGTTATATATAGCTATGGGTTCAATGCACGCAAGCGCTAGCTCATCAAAACGGGACGTTTATTTTACTGTGACAAGTGTTAAACTGAATTTAAAAAAAAATACGTATACGTTACAACGATGTAACTCGGGTTTAGTCCCAAATTACCAACAATGTCAGTTGGAACTGAAAGTAAATCAATGGTAAAATTTTGTCCTATGAATTCTTCGACATTTTCATTTGGTGAGACTCACTTTTCAACAGCGTGCTACCATGGCTGTAACTGGCCTCCTTTGCAGGCGTTTTCCACGGGGGAGGTAGGGCTGATTTTTCCGTGGAACGGAGGGGATACAGGGTTGCCGGCAAAATCTCTATCGCGTGCTATCTTGTGATCAGAACATCGTAGAACCTGCAAATAAGCAACCCCCCCCCAAAAAAAACGCCGACCGCGCCGGGAAAAAATCAGCCCTACCTTCCCCCCTCCCCCCGTGGAAAACGCCTGCAAAGGAGGCTAGGCTGTAACAGACACGCCGACATTCTTGCTGCTCCGGATGATACCGGTTAAGATTTTAATAGCAATGGTTATTGATTAGGAATACCAAGGGGATTAAAGGATTTTACTACTTCAGAGGACTCCAAAACGACCGGCAAAAATCAGTCGAAGTCTTCATAGGAATAGAATGTCAGTGAAATTTCAACTTGATATTGCCTATGCATATGTCCAATCTTTATTCCATTCTCCCTTGCAACATGCATTCGCGACGGCAGCCATAAAACATTACATTTACGTTTTTTTATTGAGTAGTTTAGAAAGTAGACCATCTAATGATTTACGTCTAGACCAGTATTTTTGGCAACACAGCTGCCGGTGGGGATTGGAGTGATATGCAAACATGTTATCTTGGCCCCAGTGTGGCATGTACATACTTAGCTTAACGATGATACAGGGCAGACGTCACAGTTGCGTTGCGCAGTAGAGGACCAAAAATGTAGTGCCTAGCTAAATTCTTTGAAACTCTTTTTTTTCTCTTGAAAATTTTGGTCCAGTTTTGAGACTTTTGGGCTAGGAGGGGCAGGTAGGGATTGTAGTGCCTAGCTAAATTCTTTGAAACTCTTTTTTTTCTCTTGAAAATGTTGGTCCAGTTTTGAGACTTTTGGGCTAGGAGGGGCAGGTAGGGTCTAAACTTTCCTACTTTGGTCAAGTTTTCTTGATTTCACCAGTTTAGTGGGTGTAATGAGAGACCTGAGTGATGAGGTCTTGCCTGACCAGAGCGGATGGATACATGAGAAAATTAGGTCAGAAATAGGGTTTGTTTACTGTTGTCAGCTGTTGTTGGAGTTTGAGCTGGTCAACCCCCTGTTTTCTTTCTATATTTGGGAGGCAGACCCTTGTGGCTTTCTGGTGCAGAAGAATTTTTGAGATTGAAATGTGGGAAAGTACTTTTATAAGTTCTTCTTTAAGTGCATTTAACTATAGGTTTCTATAGGCACAATAAACTGTACTGTCTGCCCTACAAGAACGGATATAGGGTCGCCATGACACATCCGGGCCACAAAGTGAGAAACCTACCATTAACGGTAATGTTCGGAGAAAACTCGTCATGAGAAAAACAAGGATGGCCGACTCCATTTCGGAGTTTTACTTTAGCATGGGAGGTATAACATTTGTAACTGGATGTGTGCCAGATTTGGTGTTTCTAAACATATCTGAACTATTGGTTTGGTATTTTAAGCTATGTTGTAGACATACGCCCTTTTGGTGTGAATAGAATTCTTGAGACAAGGATCTGTGTTGTCATATACGTTTATCCATGGGGCATTACGAAAGCGGATTTGATAACTGATAAAATGAAAGATTTTGTTTAATAATGACAACGATGAATTATAAAAGAGATCCCAAGACTTCAAAAATGAAATGATAAAATGTCGTAACGTCATTCACATACAACACAGACAAGCAATAATGGAGCTTTCTTCTTTTTTTACAGGACATGATCAACGAAATGGACGCTGACGGCAGCGGGACTATAGACTTTCCAGAATTCCTCATGGTCATGGCGAAAAAACAACGCGACGCCGACAACGAGAAAGAAATCAGAGAAGCGTTTAGGGTTTTCGACAAGGACGGCAATGGTAATGTGGTTTGATTTCTACTGTCCAACTTTGACAGTACTAACCTGTAAGGGTCTAACTTGACGGCTTGACTGCCATTGTACAAACTTCTGGTCATATATCGGACTGACAGCAACAAATGTATAAAAGAAGTTTCTAATTATACATTTTACCAATGTAACAGTCGTTATACATTATATAAACTAGCTAGTGCTAAAAGACGATGTTTAATATATAATTCTGTCGAACACATTAAGATAGACATTTATCTAAGATTTCCCCTGAAAAATATCACACCACAAAGACACTCTTTAGCACAGATCATCTCCCTAAGAAGGCACTTACATATTTTAGGTCAGAAATAGAGACTCTACTTCGCTTGAGAACATACATTAATAAACATATTCCTTTCTGAAAATAAACAATGCTATAGACTGGCAGACAGCTAACACTGCGTACGTTTTGCGATAACCCAAATAACAACCGCATCCCTCCCCAGTACCTACCCACGTGCTGCAACAACGCGCCTCTCTCATGAGTTGACCAAAGCTACCAGCAGTTCAACCCTGGACTACCATCAACTTATAACACACAAAGTCCTCAATTTCATACAAATGTAAAAGTATAAGTAAGTTACTTTAGTTGATCCTCATTTAAAAAAAAATCGCAACCATTCCATTTCCATTATACCCCAAGTCAATTCCGTAGATTACGTATGAATTTTATACCCTAATAAATTCCAGTAAACCATAGATATCTTCATTTTTACCTTACCTCATCCAAATTCCAACCAGCTACCACCACCGCACGCAACTCAGTTGCCCCATATCTCTCCTCACACATAGAGCTCTAGAGTCCATTTATTTTGGGAAACCGGCACATTTTTCACTTGATAACACAGACGAAAGAGGTTATAACGGTGCCATTTTTTTCTTTCTCACAAAACCACCATTTTCACAACTGTCTCGAAGTAGCAAGGACAAAACGACCAAAAAAAGCATGCCTTTAGCTCTTAACCGGACGTAACATGCCCATGACCGGAAGTGACATCATGACCCATAATGCATGATTTCTCATCCCATCTCGCCATCATATACCGCAGGGTTCATCACTGCTTCCGAGTTGCGTGTTGTCATGGCCAACATGGGCGAAAAGCTGAGCGACGAGGAAGTCAGTGAGATGATAGACGAGGCCGATATCGACGGGGACGGCCACATCAACTTTATGGAATTCTATGAGATGATGACAAAAACCTGAGTGTGTAAGGGAATAAGAATCTCTTCGCTTGAGCGCTGTGAGGTGAGTGTAGCAAATGAATCGTGCCCCGATCCTAACCGAAGGTAGCTATGTCTGGCCTGGTGGCTTGCATCCTACCGTTGGCACGAGAGCATCAGCATGTTCTGGTGAGGATAGGGTTAGGTCACTCATAGGTCACTCAGAACTCCAGCGCCAGCGTTGGAAAGCGCCTCTCATATACCGTCTCATCGGAGCACATGGTGTATGAGTATTCCATTGGATTTTCATGGAAACATTATCATGATGAACTGATCATGAACCTCACTCAGAGGTTGAACACCAAAGTATGAACACTATTTTTTTTTTTGATCGACTGCTCTACTTTACAGCTGGCCCTTTTTAGATCTGCGACGAGCCTTGAAATAACTATTGACAACTTGTGACACACATGTGACACTACCATGAACTGACTGGGAGAAAAAAGGATGAACAACTGCCTACACCGCTGCCAAAGCCAACAACATCATCCCACACCCAATAACATTCCGCTTTGCTTTAACTGCATTTCCTGGACCGCCTTACAATCTATTCATTGCGCGCCAACAACAAAGTATGCTTGACATATAGTCACGCTTGGCCGTATTGGTACTACACCACACCATGGCGGTTTACCCAGCATTCATTGCGATGGCGCATGCGCAGACAGACGCCGCAAAACGTCACTGTCGCAAAGCTGGTTCTGTTGCCACTGGTGATGGGCTTCGACTTATTTGTCGGCAGTTGCTCATCCATTTCTCACGCATCCGTTATTTTTGGGGGGTCGTCCCCAAAATAAATTGCGATCAGAAGATGCAATCGTGAGTTTTTGTTTTGCTTCTTTAGGGTTCATCACGGCGTCCGAGCTGCGGGTAGTGATGGCGAACCTGGGGGAGAAACTGACGGACGAGGAAGTGGACGAGATGCTGGACGAGGCAGACATCGACGGAGACGGCCATATCAACTACCAGGAATTTTACGACATGATGACGAAAGCCTGAGTCGGTCTCGAGTAGTCTCCAAGCAGATGTATGGCTCCGAATTGTTTTGAACATCATACATCTGCTTGGAGGTTAGAGCCAAAGGGCAGAGTACCTTCGTACCCAACGTTACATGATGAACTTCTTTTACACAATTTTACCTCCCATGCTGGTTATACAGTGAAAACCAATTTCGTCAAAGGGGGTATATATGAAAGATATCAAATCATCCAAATCCATCAGCTAGGTACTCCTTAAATATTCTATTTGACTTCGCATGTGCTCCGCCTTTTAACTGTGACATCATAAACGCGTCGCAACCAGTAAAGACTTGTATGTTCTAGATTCTAGAATCGAATTGATTGTGACGACTTATTGTTCGTATTTATATGGCTGTCTGCTGTTGATGTCTAAAACTAGCTTAAAGCTTGAATGTTCGCCAAATTTAGAATGTCCATTGGGCACCGCCTTAGACCAGGCGATCGAACATGCCATGGACGCGTATGTTGATACTAGACGATGTATATTATATGTATATACCTTGGTACAAAATGTTTCTTTGTTGCATGGTGGTCATAATGAAATAAGCCATGACTGTTACTGTTCAATCTGGAAATTGTTCTCTTCGCCGCAACTGTGAAAATTGAGCGGCATAGCCATAGATTATTCTCCAAGATACACGATCAAATTTCGTACTTAAATGCCGGTTTGTTTTTTGCCTTGTATGAGAATGACTGACGGAAGAGGCCTTAGAAAATACGGACTCGTTTGCAACAAATGAGCTGATTGTACATGTACATTGGAGCACCGGGTTGTCACCACAAGGTGCTATATAACCTTTAAATTATCTCTGAAATCACGGTTAAATAAAATAGGAATTTGTTTTCAGACGGGTCTTGCCGCCTTTCTACTAGCATCAGCTCTAGTAAAACGCATGCTCCACCAATTTCTTGATATATCTTCAAAGAATCTGGCAACGGGCTGCCTCCATATGAATATCAGTCTCCGGGTGGCATGTTAGTACTGCCTTAGTGTTGTTGATTACTAGTATGTATACCGAAGGAAAACATATTGTTTTTGCTACGTTTCTTCTTCCTCCTCCTCTTCTCCAAACAGTGACCTCTGACCTGGTCAATGACCTGAACCAGACTGTTACCATGGTAACTGGTGTTGGGTTACATCATGTTGCAATTTTATAGCAGGAGGGATGTAGACTCCTGTCTGACCACATATATGAATGTATTTGAATAAGAATTAACAGAGCAGACCATATGCGAAGGTAAACATTATGCATTTGCTTTGCAAATGTTATTTTTCTAGTTACGTACTGTTTTCTGAATGCCACCGTGTTCTGATGACTGTCTCCTGTTCGTCAGCATGTTACTTCTGTTTTCCAACGGGAGCCATCAGAACAAGACTGCAACCAGAAAGCTACAGTCAATCAGCAAAAGGGACAATAACGGCAGAAGCTATCTTTGGGGGTTGTTAACTAATGTTGGTCTGTGGCTGAGATGAAGCGATCAGATATATACAGTTCTAGTGGCTACGTACACAAGACTGGTGAACACTTGCCTGATGAGGTGTTACTACGTATGTACTAGTCTCTATGCCAGCTAAGATCGCCACCCGATGTGTATAGACCATAATCCGGCTTTCTAATTGAACACTCGATAACTCTAAAAAAATCTATCCCTCCACATGATTCAAATTACGGACATGTAGAAATACGCTTTGTCGACGTCCCTCGTGACTAAACTCATGTGAAGATAACACTCCACCAGTGCTTCTCAGCGATAAATAACAGTCGCTGGCGAATGACATCGCAAATATGGTGGGACATATGGTAGTACCAGCCCCGAACCTTTTGAGGTAAATTCCCCTTGGGCGAATGATTCGGTCATCTGTAGAACCGGACATAGTGACAAAACCGCGGGTTCCTTCTTCGCGAAATCCCTGTAACGTTGAGAGTGTTTACATCTTGTTGCCACCACGGATAAAACATCCTTCCAGGAGGAAGTGTGCAACGACTGGCATTTGGGTCACGGTCCTATCTCCCCTCTTCTGACGCAAGTCCTTATCTGCGTGAAGACGCGCTGTCGTCACCGTGCACCGGCCATGTTTTGATTGACGTCTCTGCAAACGATCGGATCGCTCAGCGTTGACCTTGTAAGAAAGACGGTGTTCATTAACGTTCCAGCTCCGTGGATTTAAGTGAGAGTTCCGTACCCTGGAAACGCCGTGTTTCTACTTATCTACCTATTAGGGTTTCTATCTATCCACTACCTATTATTAGCTTGCTTCCCGCCACTGGAATCTGGTTGTTGGGAGTGTGTATAGAGCTTCTCACATCCGTGGTTTTCCAATGGAGATGGCCGACCAGCTTTCTGAAGAACAAATAGCCGAGTACAAAGAGGTGTTCTCGCTTTTTGACGCCGACGGGAGCGGGTCTATAACCACCCGTGAGCTGGGGGAGGTCATGGAAAACCTGGGACAATTTACCTCCCTGGCCGAACTACAGGTAAGATGTGTACGTTTGGGACGTGTGTTGTTAACGTATATATAGCAAAACAGGGGTGACCGGACGGTAACCTGTTTGCTTCAACGCAATCCAAGGAAGAACCGTACGTGTTCGATTTTGGCTTATAATGACACACGAAACAGATATATTCAACGTTAGCGTTATGATTTTTTTCATTGGTATTCATCGTATCATTGGTGAATGCGTGATGGCAGAACACTACATTATTTGTAGCATTCACCGGGAAGTTAAATAATACTGTATGGACGGTCTTTCATCGGGAAGGATAGAGAAGCATTTGACAGAATTTTCCATCTCTTTGGCGCTAGTATTTCAGAAATAACATCTCAGACCAACCAAGGAGATTCAAATAGACCAACTGTATCGGAGTTAAAAAGAGAAAGTAGTGTTATCTATTTTCATAGATAGCAATATTTACTTATCAAAATCAGTTCACAACAGAACTGTTATAATTATATAACGTGTTAAAAGACCATCACAACACTATATGGAGCGTTTTCGGGCATAAACATTGGGCTGGCTCTTCTACCGTACTAGAGAGCAAACAAAACAGATATAATCTAATGAAAGAACTATGAAGAGAATGATAACAGGAACCCATATCTGCTGTTAACAAGCCACAAATCCATATATGTCAGATCTCAATACCGCACCGGGGACAGCTTATTTGGGGCATGTGTTCACGCAGGGTACCACGTATGTCCGGGTAGGTTAGCCGCACGATATGGTAATATTCGTCAATGTGCTAATACTGTCCTCTGGTCATGTTGGGACCAAGCGTTTTGGACTTCCTTTGTTTAGAAAAAAATTGTTCAAAACTGTACGCCCCTCCCTCATTACTTACCTTAGTTCCGGTCCCCGCTACTCCTGCGCTTTACTCACACGTTTTCGCCTCGGTACACACAGTCTAAACCAAAGTTTTTTTGCTCGTAATTTAGTTTCAAGTCCAGCTTGTTCCTGTGGTCACCCATGTGAAAACATTAGTCACTTTTTGTTACACTGCCTTAACTACACTCAACAACGAAATATCCTTTTTGGCAACTTGAAAAAACTGATCGGCTTTATCACTGACTTGGATGATCTTTCCGATGATATTCTGGTACATTTACTTTTAAGAGGTTCCTCTTGTCTATCAACAATGTACAATGCTCAAATTCTATTGTATGTACAGACATTTTTGTTGGTATCAAATCGTTTTTTATAATATCTTGATCAATCCTGTCAGTGTTTATATGTTTGTTTCACCTGTTCATTGATTAATTATTGGTGTTTTTTTAAATCATGCTTTGCTTGCTTGTATTGTGTATTGTCTGGTGGCGACATGAATATAAGTGTAACTTGAGTGTGTCGCCACCACGTCTTGTCAATGTATGTTTCAATAAAAATAAAAATAAAACGTTTTGGACTGTATGACACATTTTGTCTGGATCACGGGGACAAATTGTGGTAAATTGCTACACTCCAAAATGCACTATAAAACTATCATAAATTCACTACCATTCAGGTCATTTCATTTACTTGACAATGTCTGTAATGTTGATTTATGAAATAACGATGAAAGATAAATGGAATGAATAATGAGAAGCTTCTAAAGGAGACTTTAAGGTAAAGTAAAGGAACTAAAATCTTTGAAAAGGTGTACTGATATAGATGAACTCTACGTCACATAGCGTAAAAACAAACAATAAATACAATGTGTTCAAGACTATTGAATGAAACAAAATGATATATTGTTGGTCTTATCATTGTATGTGTTCCTGAGCTATTTTGTATGAGGATTATTTAATGTAATTTCAATATGAAAAGTACAAATATGAATAAGTAAAATTTGAAATTGAATATATGACATACTGCTATGACGTGTAAATGCTTTTTGTAACGCGTAGTAATTTTAATGCCGTAATTTTATTTCATTTTACACTGTGTAGTCATGAACGTTTTTAACAAATACTTCATGTACATCTATGAACGCAATTCAGCTTCAGCTGCAATGTTCATGATTGACCAATAAACCATTTTTGATTGATTGATTGATTGTGTAGAAGCTGTACCTTTCATGGTCCTACGAGACCGAGGAATTCTTACTACTAGTACTACTACTACTACTACTACTACTACTACTACTACTACATCACGTTTTAATAGTTGATACGTGTGTTACCTTTCTTCATCAAGAATGATGATTCCACTTTTCATGATACTCTTCACAATAACAATCTTGTCACATAGGACATGATCAGTGAGATGGACACTGACGGAAGCGGAAGTATTGACTTCCCAGAATTCCTCATGGTCATGGCCAAGAAACAGGTGGAGGAAAACAACAAGAAGGAGATCCGGGAGGCCTTCAGAGTCTTCGACAAGGACGGAAACGGTAGTGGTGGTGATTGTTGTTGTCCTTTGTGTGTTTAAAAGTCGTCACTGGTAGAGTCACACTTGCCTTTACGTTACAATAACTTAAAGGGGGGCAAAACTAATTTTTTTTTAGTCCACTGCAGTATAATAAATATACCACAAAGTACAATTCTTACTTGTTTTACATTAGTCCATGACAGATTAGCGTTGTTACACCATTTCAAACTCGCACCTTTAATCTAATTTAATCACTGAGGTCTCACGTCCTTTGACCCTTGTGACGTCAGGCCACAGCCACCACGCATCTCACAGCACTAAGTTAATCTCCAAGCAGATCTTACGGTGGCCAAAGACAGTATCCAATTGGCCAGACAGTTACCATTAGCTACCGGTGGCTAATGGTAACTGTCTGGCCAATTGGATACTGTCTTTGGCCACCGTAAGATCTGCTTGGAGATTAACTTAGTGCTGTGAGATGCGTGGTGGCTGTGGCCTGACGTCACAAGGGTCAAAGGACGTGAGACCTCAGTGATTAAATTAGATTAAAGGTGCGAGTTTGAAATGGTGTAACAACGCTAATCTGTCATGGACTAATGTAAAACAAGTAAGAATTGTACTTTGTGGTATATTTATTATACTGCAGTGGACTAAAAAAAATTTAGTTTTGCCCCCCTTTAAAACAGCGTAAACATTAGGCAAAAGCAATTAGGCAACATTAGGCAAGTGCCAAAAGCACTTCAGAAAATCTTATCGAACACTGGATTAGTAAATGACTGCTATGCGATATAAAGTAAGAAACATTACCATATCTCTGACAGAAATCGCCCGCGCTTGTCGGCATCCAAAACCAAGACCTACAGCTACCATCCAATATGGCGGCACACCAACGACTCTGTGACCTTTAACATACTCAAGGTCACACAAGGAAATTGTTACTCAAGCAAATGGAAAGATTTTTAAAATCTGTCCAGTTGCTTTAGTAACAGTTTCCTTGTGTATCTCATTACCTGGATGTCTAACCTTCATCGACATACTCAAGGTCATTTTCTCATTATTTTCCCAGGGTTCATCACGGCGTCCGAGCTCCGTGTGGTGATGGCGAACCTGGGAGAGAAACTATCCGACGAAGAAGTGAACGAGATGATAGACGAAGCTGACCTTGACGGCGACGGACACATCAACTACGAGGAGTTCTACCAGATGATGATCAAGTCGTAAACTGTAACTGTACCTGTATTGGTTAACTGGTGTGATAAAACGCCCTCTGGTGTAATACACCAGCATTGCAGGCGCGTGGCCGTGGTTGGTTATATCACATCGAAAACACACGTCACTGAAAATCGACAATGCATCTGTGGCTTTGGAACACCAAGATGCCCATGATACAAGATCAACGGTACAGGCTTAACCATGCTTAGGCATAATACACCAGCTTTGCAGGCACATGGCACCGGCTTGTTTTTACGTATTACATCGAAAACACTTGTCACACTTAGACCCTGCGTATGCAGCCCCAAGTATTGACTTAACTGATGTTTAACCCTCAAACCACCGATGGGCAGACGTATATAAATATGCGCCATTTTGACATTTCTTGTCGAAAACGAAATTCCTGCTATGAGTTTGTTTGTATATATGTCTTGTAACTTCTTATACGGTTTTACTGAGATTGGCTCATTGTTGATTGAGTTATCCTAGAAAGTTTATGCGTTGTCCAGTGGGGTCAAAATTGACCCCAGAAAATGTTATGCATTTTTTAACACATCTGTGTCTTTTGTTGTCCCCGAAATTTCTTCCAGATGATATGTTTGCTTGAGCTTTATGCTGTCATGACCTCATGCTTTGAATGAACGCAATATTGAATCAGGAAACTCAATAGTTGTGACTCTTGACTCAGTTGCCTATGACATTGGGGTCAAAGGTCATCAACATGTCTGCCTGTGGACCTCTAGTGAAATCAAATTAAATTATGATAATGACCAGAAATTATTCACACCTAATCATGTCAAACTATCCCTCATAGATTAATGAAGCTATACATACATAAAAATCGCAAAAAGAGTCACACTAAAAACCGTATTCGTGCAAAACATTATGGGGTCAGTATTGACCCCATGCGGTAAGATTCGTCGCAAAAAACCTACGGTGGTTTGAGGGTTAATACCAAGTAAAGAGGCCAATGTGGTGCTTGATGTACAGTAGTTCAGACGTGGAGCGTCTCTGAAACAGCGCTTCGTGCCTTGGTAATGGCGGGAAGTATCCTTGTGATCTGGCATACTATTTAGCACATGTAGATAATGTATTATACGGTGACTTAGTACAACTGAAGTGGTATGCAAATATTTGTACACTGATATATACATGATATTTCAATTCAGAACATAGCGAATGTCTTTTTCGGAATGTTGAAATTCTCATGTTTGTACTTTATGATATGTATAGTTTTGTTTTCATTAAAATGTTTAAGATTTTATTCAGCTGCACATTATTACCTTTATATCAGCTATACGAATATCAAACAAAACAAAACAAAGGAAAACATACTTACAGTTTCTAAAAAGAACCTGCAGCTCATGGGCAGTGCAAAACATACAACGTAATGTAAGATATTTCTTCCATTTAATGTGGAAGTTTAGAGCTTCTCGGAAGACGTCAACGACATTGCAAAGGATAGCAGTAGGTATGAAAAATTGTACAGATAATTTGAAAGAAAGTTTAGGCTTTTGAGTCGTCCCCAGAAATGCTTTCGATTACAGTAAACACGAAGGGGTGATGCCTCAGCATTGCGGCTGGAAGGTCCAGAGGTCCCGGGCTACCCCCACCAGTCTCTCCTCCCACCGCCAGCACACGCCCAACATCCCGCCCGTACACACGGCGCTGTGCTGCAGCTCGTAACACGTGCCGTCCAGGTGGTTAAAGTACAGGTCACCCACGTCACGCGAGGGACTCGTGTTCACGTTTCGTAGACATCTGCGAGAGAATAAAGCTCTGTCGTTACTATTGCTGGCCGCACACGAAGAAAAAAAAAAGTGACTGTAATTGTAAACGCTAATGTAGAAATTATGTATCAGCATGAAAGTTCATCTGAGTTGGTAAATTACATTATGAAGAATTATGAAGAAGGGCACTTCAACCTTCGCTCAACCGGGACGGGGGGCGATATCGACCTCAGACAACCTTTGACCCTTTGCTGACGTCACACGTGAGAAAAATCACGTGTCCACAGCATTTGGGTCAGATAGCTGAGGAAGACTGAGCGATTCAGTCGAAAATTCCGGTGAGTGAAATTTATGAGTTGGAGAACAGTTTGAATTCTTCATAATAGAAATTATGTAGTCATTTAAGAACTTGGAATGTTTGTCATAAGACATATTTGAGAAAACTAGGGAATAATAGGCAGCGTAAGTTTCCTAGATACAAAATCATTCAAATAAAACCAGTATGTGTGCTGTAATAACAGTGTAAATACAATTCAGCACCAAGGACAGGGACAATGCGGACCCAGTTTTACTGCATTTGGTTACACTGCGAAGATCCGAATACAGTTTTAGTGCCTTATAGACTCGACAGGGTGAAGTACTCGTGCTATTAGACTGCCAAAGATGATGACTTGTTGCAGAGGGAAGGTGTGTTTCCATGCATTTGGCTGTATACGTAAATAACTCTGCGCGCGCGTGCACAGACACACACATACATACATACATCATTGCATCTACAGCATCGCTTTGCTAAAACGCTTTCAATGATCATCTTGGTTCTTTCAGAAACTTTCAGAAACTAAAACTTACTTCTCGAAGTACGCCTCACACCAGCAGGGCAGGAGCGGGCGGGTACCAGGGTTATACAGAAAGAACCTGGTCTGACCGGGCTCTATGGCTTCTGCACACTGCACGTGATCCAGACAACAGGAGTCCAGCGAGTCTAACAGACCTGGAAATGAACACATCTGTACACTAAGAGATCATTACAAGCTGGTTACATTGATAAGGCCACACCGACTTAATTTTATGGATAACATCCGCGCGCGCATTGATTTTCGCCTGTTCTCCAAAAAAAAAAAAAAACATGTCTTTCGAGGCTTCACGGAACTCCGGAACTCGGCTGGAACTCAGTACAGACTGCCGACTCATAAATGTCGCAAAAGGGCGGCTTATCGTAAAACGAAGGAGGAGGCTGTGAAGGAGGATGAGACCTGAACAAGACTATCTACATCTACCTCCTGCAAATAAAAACTTGTTTGTTTGATGCAGTCACTGTGTGCTGTGCTTCAATTCGCAATACCGGCTTTGTATTCCTGTGGTTAAGCAGCATTTTTTTTTGCTGGATTTTTTTTTCGCCCTCTCGCATTAGTTCTGTCATCCATAAAATTAAATCAGTGTGGCCTAACTTACGGTAAAAGACAACTAGTAGAATGCAACATTGCACAGCTATCATTCGCCACATATATAAATGCCACTAATTCAAGTACGAGTACTGCTCCTTTGGTCATTATTTTGCTACTTTTTCCAATCTGGAATAGCAAAAGTTCTAATGCCTTACCCTCGCCTTCCATCAGCCTAGTCTTGCCGTCCCCTGCCCCACAGTACCGTGTGCCGGGGTAGGTACCCTTCCCCAGTAACGCCATCGCTCTGTCCCGGGACACCGCTTCTTGGTAGGCTCGCGCTGCTGAAGGGTAGCAGCAATGATCAATAACAATGATAATATTGTGTAGCTTAACATCGTATTCTTTTACAATGTATTTATAAAGGAAAGATATTACGACTTGTGATATATCGTAAGGACATCAACATAGATGTGAAGATTTGAAATTGTTTATTTTATCGTCTGACATTACGTAGCTGGGTATTTATAATATAAGGCCTCGCAGACTTATGTAAGAACAGTAAACATAACATAATTCTAGATACTGCTTTTTAAACAGACAGTGTTGTCACCAAAACTAACCAAGTGCTTGGTAATCCTCGGCCGGACATATCACAGACGCCATCGTGCCGAACAAACTTGCCGCCATGTTGGAGCCCAGCTGACACCATGTCTGTGGGGCAGGGGGCATGCCGGGAAGGTACACGTCATCGTCTGAGATGGGGTCGGAGTCCTCTAGGCCGGGACCCCGCACGCTCTGACAGGCCTCCAGCACCCTGGAGAAGGACCTAAAGAGGAGAACAAACAGTAGTCTGTTGTTGTCAGGGAATGATTTCAATTCAGTATACGAATAGACGTGTGGTCAATGGTCAACTTAAACCAAGCAACCAACCAACAAGTCATAGACAGAGTGACCTTGCAAGACAAGGCATATGAAAAATGGAGAACAGTTTTGCGAACAAATATATTATATACTGTAGGTTTCTGGGTTCTCCTGTACATTCCTTTTCTACATAATTTACCACAAACTGACTTCTTTTTAGGTGCAAACAAACAATAAACAAACAAACAAGCAACAAGACTGGCAATGAAAACATACATTGCCATGGCAACGGTGGTTGCTGTTAGGGTTATTGTTTGCATGGTACTGCGGCCCTGCCATCATTTCATGATTTTGAGGAAGATTTGGTACCTATACAGATACAGTGCACTCCTCCCCCCTGAGTGTATAGTGAACGAGCCCCGGGGTCACAGAAAGTAGGGCACCCGGGGCAGAAAGGTCTTCCCAAAGCAGGGTCCCAAAGGTTTCCAGGAATGTGGGCATAGATGTGGGTCAGAGACATGCCTGTGGACATTCCATTCCTGTGGACAAAATGCCTGTACGATTCCTAGAATTCTTGCGAATTGCACACAATACTGTACCATTAGGCTCCTCCCTGACACGTCGCCAAAAACAAACATGATGCAATGGACTACTAGTACAGCACAGGTGCGACGCTGTTCAAGTTGCCCCCTTTGGGATCTATACTGGCCTGAAGATTGTTTTGATAATGCGGTCACAAATGTTGAAACCACAACGCACCACGAATGACCAGCCCGTGACAGTACGGAGTTCTCCTTGCCGACCTCCGCCTCCATCTTGGCGAGCTTGCGCGGGAGGTTCGGTCCCGTGTACAGGCCGCACCAGACCAGCTCCGCCCGCCCCGCCCGCCCCGCCCGGCCCGCCTCCTTCACGGTGGCGAGGATCAGGGTCTCGTCATCTGTTAACTGGCGGGGAGACAGAGAGATATAAGACAGTGATAGTATATGCCTAACATCTCAGTGATAGTACGCGTCTGCTATATTTTGCTTACTTATTTACTTAGGCCTACTGTCCATGCTTGGGCATGGGACACGGACTCCATCTACTGCAGTCCTGGGCCCTTTCTACCAACTGCTCCCATGTGTGTCCAGATGCCTTACGTCAACCTTTAGTACTTCATTCTCCACATCTGCCTTCAGCGCTACCTTTTGCACCGCATTCCTATTTAGTATGAGGTTAGCAAAACGGGAATACTTTACACCTCCGGCGGCCCTGTCTTGACTTTCTTCGACGTCGTCGTCTCGTTATATGGTAAGCTGGTTGACCACAGAGTACACTAAGAAAACATCTTCATAACTATAGCTGTTCAGGTTAATCCCAAATCAAATGTCTCCAGCTTGCTTTGGATGTTTTGTCTTTTAAGTGATTCTTTTGCCAAATGATGTTTCAATGGTTGTCGAGAAATGACACCGATGACGCAAAGGTTTGGTTATCGTCGGTACATTTGTCCGTGAATGTAAGACGAGGCGTCCAACACTGAAGTCACAAAAATGAAACAAACAAACAAACAAGCCAAAGTAATACACCTACTTGAAGCCTATCTCGGGTGGAAGAAAAAGTACATTTTGCGAGGTTATAGACACATACATGTCCTTTGAGAAGTTCAGAACAACGAACAGGTTAGGATATGTATCTATCTAGTGAAGACATCATGGACACATACGAATGTTGTTTTGGTTGTTGTTGTTATTGTTATTGTTTAGGAACGTTACCTGGTAATGTCTGAATCCGTCCTCAACGACTGTCGGTAGTCTGGCGAGAGTCCTGTGCGCGGCTATGTGTCTGTCAAAGTATTTATCCACTACTCCCGAGAACGCTACAAGCCCGACGACGATAAAGTAGATCTGTAAAGAGTATCGGACAATAAAACACATCTCTGAAGCTTAGACGACATCCCAAACGCGTCTGACATAAGTAGCGATTGTTTGTTTACTATTTGTGTCGCCATGGATACATTCGGAACGACTTTTTGGTGTTCTAGAACAACATTGAAAACGCATCGAATGGAAATACTCCGTGTAAGAACAGAGATCGACGATATACGTAATTCTGGACATCTCGGTTAGTGAAGTAGTGTGAAGGTACCCATTCAACATAAACAAACAACGCACGTGTCCATCTGCAGTCTTTTATTTTTTTCTTATTAGCTAATAAGATAATGCTTAAATGTTAGTAATCTTCCTTTTCGACTGGTAATTTTCAATTCTTTCCAAAATGTGCTATGCAAAGCTTGACCGCAAGATGCCGCTTTTGGGTAACACGTGTTGAACGGAAGCCAAAAATGAGGGTCTCTTGAAGCCCTAGATATCAACGTCACATTAAATGGCCCTTAAATGGTCGTAAAAATCAAACGTATCGCAGTTGGAATGCATGCATTGGAGGTTAGCAGCGCAAGGAGACGGTTCCTAACAGACCTCCTGTATTTGTGAGCGAATGTCGGCCGGGTTATTTTGGTGAGTGGGTGTTAATGTTGGACCTTTGGCATTGTGGCTGACGAAGTCGGGACGTCCTCTTTACAGTGTGGCGAACACATGGCAGCTTGTACAGATACACTCATACAGGGGCATTTCCCCAGACAAAATAAAGGGGGAATACTTCACTTCCTAAGGCCGCTGACATATATTAACTTATATAGAATGTAGATTGTATAGTAAACTTGTAAAGAGAGAAATGAACTGTATAGGTTTGTACAAAACCTATTTCCCTACTGTAGAAAAGTTCATATTCCTAATGCAACTAGACAAACCTTCCATCGAAAAACAAATCTGTTCCTTTATCTCTACTGTAACTGAAAAGCGAGGAGAAGTTGAATTTATCTAATGATAGTTAGTTTTATTTTGTATCTGTTAATTGTATCTGTTCATCATGTTTTGTTGTGACCTGTACTTAGCCCAGTGTGGCAAAAATGTGCAATAAAGGTCGTCATTCATTCATATCAAACGTCGTACGACAGATTTGCGACCGCAAATTGAAGACAGGGACGGACGTGTCTTTCGAAGTTGAGCTGTCTTATGGCAAGATGGCAAACAGTAAGACTCCAATCTGCCTAATCCAAAGGACGCAAAATGTGTTAGCCAAATGTATATTGTTTTCCTATGGTGATATGTTGTTGTTTGGACCTCCCCTTGGTGCATAATGGACTGGCCCTTCTCGGGTGACATATCTGCGGGCGGGCGCACAGGGAGGGCGGGAGTCGGTTCAACTGTCGGGGAGAAACTCTCGCTGCCAAACACGACCAGGGGAACGCTGTGGCTACAGTACTCTTTACGAGCTGAAGCCCTTCAGTATATCTCGTCCATAAAACGAGTTTCGTTCATGCAGCGGTTTTGTCGGGCTCTAGGCACAAAGAAACGGGACTGACCTCATTGGTTTGGCTCGAGACCCGGTCTAGCTCCAGCCGTCACAGCGTCGCTAGAAGCGGTCGGCCGGTTACCCGGGAGGACGCGGTGGAAAGCCGTCCCTTAGCCCCGAGAAGGTTTACTGTTGGATACAAGCCGCTGGGTGGGTTTATCCCGTTTCTATATAAACGTGTAGAGACTGTATCTTGGTAAGAAGACCTTGATCTTAGTGGAATTTCTTGGTCAAGGTTCTACACTGCTTTCTTCACCAGAGGAGTGAGTCTTGGAGGACCTACTTCCAGACGGGAGCAGCTGGCTTGAGAGGCGGATACAAGACACCGGCCTGCAGCGCTTACAGTTCATGCGCTTCTCCATAAAAACACAAAGCGAGTGTTTTTGTAAAACTTGTACATCGTAGTTGAGTGGAAAAGTGTCTGTTCTGTAACCGCTCTGTGATTGAACGCGACAGTTTGTGAGTGGAAGAAATTCGCCGCCAAGACAACTGACTACAACTGGGCCGAGACGTTTATTAGAGACCATGAAACCGTCCAGTGTGTTTGGAGTCCTGCTCGTTCTACTGTTGGTTCTACAGCTGAGCCTGGCCAGACACCATCCCTACAAAAAGCACCGGTCGTCGCTGAAGAGGAGCAGGAAAGTTCACGCCAATGTTTACTACAGGTACGTACGTCAGCTGGGCTTGATGTGCTGTGTTTGTGTAATGTTGTCACTAGCAGTCGTTTGCGTAAACTCGGCTCTTGTCAGACTCGTATTTCATTTGTCTGTCTTTTGTTATTTACAGGCGTTTTTTTGTTTGTTTATATTTCTCTTTCAAGAATGTACGTGTGAGGACGAACGGGAGCAAGGTTTTGCTTTTGAAATTCATCAAAAGATGGTACATATGCATAAGTACAACGGATTGTGTATCTATGACCAAACGCCTGGCCTGTGAAAGTAGACTAGCTACGCTAAGCTGAAAGGCAACGTCAAAAACTTTTGTCAGGAAAGTGGCACTTCACACACGTTTTGTTTCACGTCGTGCTGTCAAACAAAGGCAATTCATTAATTCATCGTTTCCCGTGGACATCATTATCACCAATTAAAAAGAACTCCAAACCAGACACTGTCTGGCCGCGAAATAAACACATAAAATACCAGTTTCCGTCGTTTGACGTGTTCGAAGGACGGTGTGACCCAAGCTACTAAAAGGATCTCAAGTTAAGAAAACATTTGGTATCGCTCTTTGGGTTCTTCCTGTAATTCAATACAACTTTACAGTATTATAAAAACAAAGGGGTTTGACATTTGGAAACTTCTTGTGAACAGAAGTGTACTCTATGGTTCAATACACACTACGTGCTAGACCACGTAGACCAGCAATGCAATTCAGTACTTGTAAATGCTGATTTATTTACCAGTGGGTCCCTCTAGTACATGTGTATTTAACTGTGGGAAACTCTATCCACAGCAATTATGCAGGCTTCATAGCAGCTAAAACCATTGGCTCTCGTTCCTTCTAGATGTGGCTAAAGAGCAATTAACTGACTCGGTTTTTGTGATACAGTATCGCTATAGTTGATAGACGTCTACATATAAACTACGGCACACAATGGGCATGAGACATGAATAACAATAAGCCATGAAAAGTCCGCCCAAGTCTTTACAGTGTAGTTCAATGACAGTCTCCGCTTGCATTCTGCACAAACAATAATAATAACTTGCATGAGACATGAATAACAATAAACCATGAAAAGTCCGCCCAAGTCTTTACAGTTGTAGTTCAATGACAGTCTCCGCTTGCATTCTCCACAAACAATAATGCCAATTTCCTCGCCCATGAATGCTTAGATAAACACCACTCAATCTGTGTTGTTATAGTTGTTAATCTGCTACTTTGGGCCTCAGTCTCTTTGATCCATGGAAGGATTAACCCCCTGACCCAGCTATCACGTTTTACTAAATAGTTTATATTCCGTCCAGTGCCGTCCACAGTGGTGGGCTCTGAAAATGGCCTCCACCAGGCCTTCCTACGGGGGTACAAATCGTAGAATTCGGCAAAAGAAGGGAATAGCTGGCCAATACTATAGAGTCGGTCCGCGGGAGGGTTAGTTTCCCCCCTCCTAAATAGCGCGGCCAGTCAACCTCAAGGCGGCCAGACTCCCCTAGCAAATATCTCCCTATTATAGCCCGCGCAGTTAGTCTGGTAGAGACTAGTACGGGACAGAGGTCCGTCCCTCCTGCCGACCGCTGAAATTCTGATCTCACGGCTTTTGCATGAAACATGCTCTTATCAAAATCTCCAAACAGCTCTTGAAATTAAGAAAAGGGTGTTTGGAAAAGGGTTTTGAAGCAAAAAAAAAAAAAAACAGGCTGCAAGAAACAGGGAAAATATTGCATATGCTCGGAAAGTAGGTCCTATAGTACACTACACTACACTACACAACACTCCCATAGATAGTGTAGCGTACCAATAGCACGACCGAAAACGACCTCTGTGTAGAATCAGTGCAAAGACACCGTGTAATGTTTTCCAGACGACGTTTTCGTACTGCGATCGCAAATGTCCTAAAAACTGGTACATGGTTTCATCGCTGAACAAAATGAAAACATTTGCTCGTGTTTTGCCTGTCGTTGTTCTTCAGCACTAGTGTTGTGTGTCCTGACACTAGTGACAGGATAAATATTTATGTGGGCACAACACACTACAATTTGTCTGCTCCAGGTCATGACTTTTCCCGCCACTCAAACAGCGCTGACCTTGACCACACGTAGATGTCATTAGATGTTTGACAAAAAGGTTCCATGTTTACCATACAAAACGCCCCCTTGCCTTGCCTAAAGGCGAAGCCATACACACAAAACGATTTTAGCCAGAGGAGTAACATGGCAGTCAGTGTAGAGGTCAAAAGAGTTTGTCTGAGTAATGTTCTAATAAACGTCGGAACAGAAGTGCCCTTTCCAAATAAAAGACGCAGACCCACTTGTAAGGTCTTCTAAAGAAACCCGTATCCTTGCTTTACAGTTTGATTCTTTTAAACGTCACTTGAGGGCTTAAAGGATAATCCGTTTCCATTAACACGACACCCTCTAGGTTATTAGCTGTCATGTATTGTGTCTGGCTATCCTCACGTGCTTGCTCTCCTGTGGGCTTCCCAAACCTCATGTTCTCCTAGATATCCTAGAAAGTAATTCAATTTAATTTTCCTTAAACATTAGATTTTCACGGAGACGCAGAGGAATTAAAAATACCCTTTCCACACAAGACGTGATACAGTATTGTGACTGTGTGTGCAGGTCTCCTTGAGTAGTAATACCACAGTGTACCACTCCCTTGTTGGCGGCTATTGCGCTGAAATAAACCAACAGGACCTTGACATGAGAGCTTACCGCCCAATATTGTGACCACGGTGTCCCTTTGGTGTTCACATGTCCATGACGACCTGAAACCATACCTGTCCCCCGTCCGTGCACCCTCCTGACAGACCCCAGACCCATCCATCAGGTCTTATCACACCAACCACGCTTCTGTTTACGTGCGGCCGTCAGGCCTGGCTGACTAAACAGACAGTCCAAACAGATCGAACACGAGATAAACATGGTCAAACGGTTCGGAGTGGTGTTTCTCCTGCGGACCACAACACGGGAGCAGACATGTGTGACAGGCCGGGATTTGTCGGGCAGTGGACCGGAAGGAGTTTCAGTAATGATGTCCAGTAAAACACATTCTTATCTCCTCTAGTAACGTTACCTAAAGTAACGCTACATATTTCTTTATCTATTCTTTATCTTTTTTAGACCACACATTGGATGCAAACAGCAAGAAACAAAATGTAGAAGTAAAAATCACATAAACTAGTTATAAAACCGGAAACAGTGTCAAGATCACAATGATTGACAGCCAAAGTTAAGTGCGTCGCTTTAGTTTGTGGTTTACTAGTAATACTAGTATGACTTGATGCCTCACTCTCAGTCAAAGCGTGTCTTGGAATTTACTAGGCCTGTCACTGGGCGGCGTAAAGTCGTCTCTAAAATTTTCCACACAATGTCTTACACTCAGGGTACAAGCAACGGGCGAATCACAGCCACAAACAGGGTACTAAAATGCAAAATACGAAAAGCACATTTAGTCTGTCTGGTTAATTTATGTATATGACTACTCATGACTTTATCCCGGAGTTGTTATTCCCAGACCAGTGTTAGCGGAGTTGGCCGCCGGCTTCTCCCGTCTCCTACACGTGCTGCCCGCATCAGTCAAAACGTATCTCGGCATTTCCCCGGCGTGCAGATTGATTTGTCGCGCACATTAAAGTCGTGGCTGGTTTTGAACCTTTCCCTGAAACCCTCCATCTGGTGCGGAGCACCCTAGTTCCGTGGATTTCATGGTTGGGAAAGATGGAGTTGGTGGCACTTTGAGAGAACGTGATTCTATTCGAACAAGAATTCCGAGATCTCATATCTCCATGAAATATGGTTTCCTCAACACAAATAACATATATTTGATGTGAAAGTCCGATCCTTTGGCAATGTTTCATTTCAATATGTTATCATAAATTATGCAAATGACCTATACATTAACATAATATATGCATGGTGTTGTAAATTTTGAACTAACTTACACATGTCACAAGTATGAAATTCCCATCATTTACCACTAAGGAATTAATTTTCATATTGATTATGCAAATGAGGTCCATATTTGCATAATTGGTATCTGTTGATATTCTACCTGCGATAGATTATACACATTACATGTATGAAAGTCCTATAATGTAAAACACTGGAATTACAGAATTTTCTCATTAATTATGCAAATTAAGCCCTCATTTGCATAATTTGCATCTAATTATGTACATCTCTGTGTAAGACACCTGCATACCAAAAATCATGATAATACGTTGCTCCTTTCTGGACTTATCTGCTCTTAAAGATTTCTCCGAAACCCACCCTGCAGTTCCAGCACAAGCTGCTAGGGGGACAAAACCCACACCACTTATTCCTGACAGGAAAAGCTATCTGCCACCAAAAAATCAAGACCATAGCATGTTCAGGACAAAAGATACAAAAACCGGAAGTTCTGCTGCAGTACCAAGGTCAGCCACCAGGAGGCCCAGATTTGACCTTGACCTTTGTCTTCCTAAGACGTACCTACATACCAAATATCATCACCATCCATAAAGGCGTTCTTAAGTTATGCTCACTAGTAGATGGCGGAAACACACACACACACACACAGACACACAGACACACACACAGACACACACACAGACAGACCCAAAACAATATCTCCATTTTTCATGGAGATAACAAGGGGGTTCTATCCGAACAGAACCCATGGATTCGAACATATGTGGCACTTCGAAAGTTTGAAAGAACGCGATTCTATTCGAACAAATGTGCACTGGGACTCTCTTGTGTTGAGCAGTCCAAATAAATTCAGGCTAAGTCTCTTTGGCCCTCCCCCTTTTAGTTCAATTATTACCTACCTTGAAGTGAAATCCTCCATACCTCTACTGTGACATTCGAAGGGAAAATACCAAGAAGAAATTGCAGAGTGAAATGCCAGAGTGTCGACATTATGTCGCACGTTGTTTTGTGTCTACGATCCAATACTAAGTTAACGTTAACTAATAGTAACTAATAGTAACTAATTGTTTTTCATTTCCCACAAAAGAGACGTAACACATGTCTGTTGTATTTCACTCTGTCGTTTTCTGTTCGCGCCCTGTAATCTTCTGGGGACGCGAAATTGAAACTAAACCCGTCCCTGTAATTTTCACCTTTGTTGTATAAAGCCCCACATATCCACAAAGTCTGAGCTTCGCGTTGCCCGTATGTTACCAAGGCGACCCCTTTGCCGTGTCTACTGTCTCGGAAGTCACTTGTAAGTCTCTCAACATTCTTGAGGTAATAACTTTTAGCATGCTACGGTTCCCATCTGTTCCTGACGCGGTGTGTGTACAATAACCACTGAGGATATCCAGTCAAACGGACATAATGTCACTAAGGACTGTGCTTCGCTGTGCTTTAATTCTAACCTCCTGTGATTTCCAGTTGAAGACTTTTTGTCTTGAGCCAGAAGGCCAGAATCGTCAAATTTTATGTGGGGAAACAACAAGACGTTTTTATCTTGACAAACAATTAAACACTAAAACAGCCCAGTCCATGATAGTGTAGGAGTGAAAGGTTCATTCCCCAGGTTCTACTCTACAGACTACAAACCCCCTGGACTGCATGTCGTTTAACCTCCGAGAGAGGGGGGTATGAAGGTTCAAGCACCTTTGACCTATCAGTAGAATCACGTGCTCCAAGGGTCACGTGCCAGAATTGATGGGTCATTCATCATGAAGAAGACTGTAGGTTCTTTTGGTTCTTACGAAAACTTTGTAAGTCGCAGTTTCCTTCCGTTGGATGATCGACAAGTTAAATATAATCTTGAGACTGGAAAACGAAGCTCGTATGACACAATTTAAAATGTTTTTACTGTTTTCCGCTCAAATTTCAGCCCGAAGGTGATTAAGAAGCTGCGCGCGCAGAAGCAGATCGAGGTTGGACACGGACTGTGCCGGTACGGGACCAGGTACGACTGCTGCTACGGCTGGGTCAGGAACGAGTACGGGGACTGCAAACGTAAGTACTGTACCTATTTACAGTAAACAGCTAAACAATGTTCCAACACAAACAAGTCGCTAGCGCGCTCCAAGTTCTTGGCTAAATACTGCAGCCTTCATCAAGTGCAAATGACCAATCACTTAGGGCACGTGACACACACCAACCAATAATACTCAACAGAGACGGGGGCAGTACACAGAACTTCCCGGCACTTCTGATCTATTACTGACGACTCGTGCTTGTAAGGTCACGTGTCCTATGTAACTGGTCATTCGAACATGACGAAGGGTGTAGTCATGACGGTTGAAAATTCAGTAGCTTCCTTTTTATCATGTAGACGCACAATTCAGCTGCCGACAGTGTAACTACCTATCATATTGTATTTACGGAGCTCCACCGCTGAGCTTGCTGACAACTGCAAGAACGTTTAGAATTTATGAAGCTGAAGGTCAGAGGTGTGGGGGGACTGCCATCCGACGCCACATCAGGTGACCTCAATGCGATAGTAATTACCCAGGTGCGGACATGAGACCTCAGTCTGTAGGGACGCTGTCTCGCCAAAGTCTAGTCTCCAACAGACTTCTTTAGGGGCTGAGAAAGGTAGGATTTGGCCACGTAGGGTGAATGATTTGCCAGACGAGTTAGTCGACCAAAGAAGGCTGGAATTTGAGACTAGACACGTACTCATTGCACACATTCATCATCAAGCGCGGAGAAAACTGTTGTTGAAAACTGTAGACATCTTAGCACACATTAACACGGCTGCTGACCCCTAGATGTGCCTCTCACAATTCATCATCTTCTGATGGTTGAAAAATCCGGACCTGTCTGGCCCACACTCGGTACCACGTAGGGCCTGCGCTCCCACACAAGCGGCTTCATGTCTGTCCACGCCAAGAAATCCTGCAGGAAATGTCCAGATCAAATCTGTATCCAGGACTGTTGTGAAAGTCTTCAGGTGAATGCAAATGCTGACTAAGAAGGGAAAACAGGAAGGAAAACTTGTTAAGAAGTTATTCCGATGCTTTTCATTTAAAAAACAAACGAACAAACAAACAAACGAACGAACTGACGGACTGACAAACGCTACTCAAGACATAGTAGCGAAGACAACAAATGTAGTAACAATAGTTATAGAGGAAGGTTGGTGCAAGCATCATGAAAAAATGAAACGTGTTTTTAATCTTGCCTGTCAAACTTACTGTAACTCAAACGTCCCCCGTGTTGAGTGTTCCACAGCCACTGACCTTCCCTGTCAACATTGACATTTCAGTACCCTCGGCAAATGATATCTTATTTCGAAGCAACGTGTTGAAACAAAAGACACATGGAAAGTTTTTACACTGCTTTACAAAATAGCATGACGAAGGGTCGACACGTCGTCCAAGTGTATCAACATAATTGTAGATCTAGAGATAGAACACTAAATTCCAAGCAGATGTTAAGGTGGGAAATTGTAACGTTTTCTATCAGCGCCGCTTTTAACATACAGACAAACTTTCCTAACAACAGGTCTACATAGTTCAGTGTCAGAAAACATTACGCTTTCCTATCATAATCATAACATCTGCTTGTAGATTGAGAGAACGCCCGGAGGTCTGGCTAGTGGCAGGAAGTCTCGGTGTCATATACTCCCATCATCGTGTACGCCTCCTTGACAGACTTATACAATTAAACATTCCATTCTTAGACATTAACAACTTATCCGATAGTGCTACTGTATATCTGTTACTTAATGGTTCTCCTTTACTTTCATCTAAACTCAACTCTCAAATACTCATTATTACACAGCTATATCTCTCCGAAACTAAGCGATTTATCAACTGATTTATACTTCTGTATTCATTTACACGTACAATATCTTATAGCTAAACTTTGTTCCCTTGTTACCTGGACGATGCCCATGTTTTGTGATGTAATTTTTATTTCATGTCTAGTGGTGACGTGAATATAAGCATGTTGCTTGAGTGCGTCACCACTACGTATTGTATTTTTTTTTGCATGTTGAAAAAAAAAGTCTCGGTGTTTTGTCTCGCTAGCAGGACCACCAAACCTCTCCGATAATGCCCCACATTTAACGTTCTTCTCCGCGGAACTAATTGTTTCTCCCGCTTCACGGTTTTGTGGTTTTCGCTCCTTGACCCGGGAGTATTTTCTGTTTTCCCTGGACGGAAAGTTCAAGACCGAAGAAATGGATACAGCGTGTGGGGGTCAATTGTACGTGACACCTTCAAATTGCCAGTGTGTCGCTTGGGGCCGAACCTGAACTAAAAGATCTGGACAAATGAAAACGCGAAGTTTATAGGCAGTTAATAGCGTAACTTGCAATTGTCCTATACCACTACGGCTAACTCCTATTGCAAAGCTTATATATCACTTTGCCTGATTTCTACCATTGTTCAGTAACCAAACGCTTGTCGAAAGCGATCACGTGATGCGCACATGACCAGTCCTCCAAGGTCACAGAGGTCAAGTGAAGCCAGACCGCGGCTGCCCTCCGTTTGCCTGTCCTCATTAGTAGGAACACAAACAGAGGTCAAGTTCATTGAGTTCATTCTGGAGGCCCGCCAGTTAATAATCATATTAACCTGGAGCCCGGATCAAACCGCGGACAAGTGTGGGTTCCATGAGGACGAGAAATCGGGTTGACTGGGGCTTGAGAACAGGTTGTACCAGGTGTATAGACTGATATCCCTGTCAGATCTATCCCTCCATGACCCCTTCCTTTCTTCCTTCCTCCCTCCCCTCCTTATCTTCAGTTCATCTGTCCATCCTTCCTCTATTCCCACCACCTTCCTTCCTTATTTCTATCTATTTCTATTTCTATTTCTGTCCATGGATCCATGGCAATGTGTCCGCCCATCCATCCACTCATCCCTCAATTCCTCCCTCTCTCAATCCCTTCCTTCTACCCACCAACGCTCTTTCCCATCGCTCTTTCCCTCCCTTCATCCACTGCTCGATTCACAAACCATTCCCAGCTCAGCAGCACCAAGTACCCCAGTAACCCCAGCCATCCGTCGACACATCTCCACACATGTCTAAACACATGCTCTGCCCAGACCAGACGAAACGTTACCTCAGCGAGTCCACAGGGACGCTTTAGTTCACGGACTGTTTGGAAACTTTGGACACATAATAAAACATAACTTGTAGCCTGTTTGAAATCAGGGTCGCAGGTGTCAAGTGCAGTTCATGGTCAGAGGAAAGGAAAGCTTGGCAAGCAAGACTTCAAAACACATGGAGAAACTGAACGTTCATAAATCAGCGGAGGGAGAAAATGTGGACCAAGTGTGCGGATGAAGCAGAGGCATTGGCGTGGAAAATTGGAAAAGATTAAAGAAGAAACGGCTTTGATTATGTTTGGTATTATGCGTTTTACGTTTCATTAGGTTTCTGTTTGGTGGTGGCGCTCACATAAGGTCTTAGTTAAGCACGCAATCGGATAAAAGTGCAGTGCTATTTACTGCAAAACACTCACAAAGGTAAAGTAAGAATGGTACTGCAAAATACCTATGCTGGCTTGTTCACGTTGCTGGAAAGGGGGTTAAATAGGTGGCATTCGCAAAAAATCTCGTTATAACAAATGGTAATTTTTAAGATATGTGTTTTGATACGAACTTGTGAGACTGCAGTCAGTGCAGACGACACAGGAATTATCCGTAATCTCTGATCAAATTTCAGTGCCTGTGATGTAGTTTCAGACGTTGATTGGAGGAGTTACATCTACTAGGCCTCCAATACCTTCCCTTAAACGTAGATCAAGCGTAAGCCATGTCTAACCACAGTTCCCTAGTGTTGTACAACACCAAAGTCAACCTTAGTCCCGTTTATTACTGACTTTGGAGACCGGCCAGACTGGGTTGAGTATCGTCCAAGTCTGTCACACGTACATCACTACATGTGCCGACAGGCAGGGGCAAAACGAGTCTACCCAAACCAAACTTGTAGGGGACTGTTACTGGACGCCGGGTTACTTGGTGATTGATTACTTTGTGAGAGGTTGGCAAGATTTCAATGTGGTAGTTACAAACTACAAGTCAAAGAAATACCGATGCAAAAATTGTATTTTTGGTCGTCGAGCGCTGAGGTAAACGTAAAGCAGTCACTCTCGAATGAGGTGCATGGTGCATGGTGCATGGTAAAATGAACTCAGTTGTAATCATAAGAGATTTTGTCAGTGTGACCTAGGTGGGAAAAATAGTACTAGATACCTAGCAGCATTGTCACTGACAACGAACAGAACAAGGTAGCTAGTAAATCTTGCAAGTTGCAAAAAATACAACAACTCCTGTGTCAAGATAAATGACCAGCGCTGCCCTGTTCAATACTTGGGCCTTTGAACCCCAAATCCTGTTTTCTTTAGGTCATGTTAAGTCTTTAATGGCAAACACTAGTCTAGCAGCCGTCTCCCGTGTGTTATGTGTCACCCCATCCATCCTGCCTAACGATGTTGTTCTACACGCAAACAAACCGCCCTCATTTCATGTCCAACTTCATTTTATCACCCAAGGGAGAATGGATCTTTCCGTGTACATGTAACACATAGTCTCCATCAGACTCCTTTGGCTGCTAACAGATAATCAGCGGAATAGAGTGAATAATTTGCCAGAGAAGTTAGTCGAAGGACGAATAGGCGACTACAGTACTGGCCAAATCCTGTGGCAAGTTCGTCACCCTATTTGACCAATTTGTGCATTTTTTCGATGGCTAAAGAAAGAAGTCTGGTGTAGACAATGTAACTCCCGTCTGACTAGCCTCTACCAGGCTCCAGGAAGCGGCAGGAAAGAGTAGAAATAAGCCAGAAAGAAAGCAACAGTTGAGAGCGGAAACTGTACTCTCTATCGGACCAACTCCCCTGGCATGTTATCCGTCTTTCCAAGGAGGTTGAACGTTCCGTATAACCCCCTTGGTCTTTCTAGCCTATTTCTACTCTTTTCAGCCGCTTCCCGGAGCCTGGTAGAGGCTACCGTTCGACTACTACATGTGATCGTCTGTCGGTTGTTTGAGGCGCGGCGATGTGTGGAAAATAAGAGCAAACGAGTTCCAGCTTGTGTTTGGCCGCAGTGTTCTCAGGTCAGCGACCTCTCGACCCCAAGGCCCCAAATCATGTCCGCCGGTGTGGATCTCGTGTGTACGCTACTGTACTGCAATCTTTAAAGTTCTCCGGCTTTTACTTACATACAGGATCGTAACACATAAGGCCACATAAGCATCATGTATTTGTCATGGTAAGATGACCATGAAGTAGCAAGCAAAATAACTACATCAACTACGTCTAGCCAATGAAAAAAGGACTACATATACTGAGCTAGGTGAAAGACAGAAAAGCACTGGCTTGAAAGCTAATTACCCAGAGGAATGTTTGCGGCATTTCTACCTGTCCTCTGAAAGATAAACTGAAGGAAGGTCGAAATACTTGAGTACAATTTGTTTCCCTGTCAGATCGCCTCGCCCTGACCTGTGGTACGGCCATACACTGGTGATCTCCAAGCAGATGTGTGGCTTCGGATTGTTTTTGTAAGTCATTCACTCCAGTTGTATGTTTTTCAAGTGGTGAGCTGTTTTTCGCGTAAGGCGATCAGGCCATCGGATAAAGAGCACCACTTGTAAGACGTGCAAAAGTAGGAAAAGACGTGGAAAAACAAGTCAGGTGTTTCAGACAAAAATCTGTCACTTGTCAGGAGGTAATACAAACAAGCAAACGTCCTGTTTGCTCGTCTAATTCCACCCTAAACATTCCGAGATTGTTTCCTGTTTAAAACGCTCCCGTTTAGACTCAAACGTTTCTTCGGTTTCTCGCGTTACTCCGTCCGTTCTACACTGATTTAGAAACACAAATAAACACGGCCTTTTCTTTGGCCTTCGCTTTTTCAGTGGTATGTGTGGTCCTTTTGTGTGTGTGACTTAAATTACTGCATACCGGACATAATCTTGGAAACATGACTTGCATACAGGCCAGCATTGTGTTCAATCTCAAAACGTACATGTATAGATAAAGCTGGTGAATACGATTCAACGATACGAGAAAACAAAACACCCATAATAATTCTGTGTACGGAAAAACAAAGTAGTAACGATCATTTTTTACTAGGTTACAGTAGGTATATGAAATAAATGTTAAATCTGGGAAATGGGACTGACAGAGAGAGTTGGCACCTATACTGTCACTCCCTCTTTGTGGGACTAGCTTAGCCAGGGGATTTTGTAAAGGATCACTTTCTTAAGAGCTTGTATACATGACTTTGAAGGTTGAAGGACAGGTGACTTAACTTATCCTCTTGTTGACAGGAAATGCCCATGACGCAGGTGAGTTGATACTGGTGTCCAATGTTGGGACATCGATATCATAAACTCTAACCTAGGCTACTGTAATACCTTCTGCAAAGAGGTCATGTTTTCGCAGCCTCTACCAGACCCTCTGGGGACGAGGTAAATGAGCTCCTGGGCGACCCCGACCATTTCTGCAGGCTAACCCTTCTTGCCAATTACTCGCCCTATTTGGGGTTGAGTCTTAGGTTTATGTCTATCATTTGTACGGCCCCAGGAGAGTCTGGTGCACCGATGGAGACTATTGTTTTCATCCGTGTGAGCGAACTAGTGTGTGTGCTGTCTACTCAGATTTAGGTGTGGGTAAACACTATAGTTCAAGAAGTCGTGAATAGTTTCTAAACATTTTCATGAGTAGGTCTTTGTAAATAGAAGAAGTGATGAAAGGTTGGGATCTGGAATTTTCCAAAAGAGGCTTATAAGCATTTTGAGATAGGAATGCGGCAAGTAGCTCAGGTAATTTGATAGGCAACAAACGTGAACAGGCTAGTTCAACAAAATTACTTGATTCTGAACAAAACTAACCCAAGATGATGAACTGTGAGATAGCTATGAGTCAGGATACGTATCAATCGTCATGCTAAGGTGGTACGCGTTTTTTTCATGATTAGTGGCTGAGTTGTTCTCTAGTGCGTCTTTCTAGCATTCTCTTCGACTTCTGGATTCATCTAAGAACAAGGTCCCTCCCTTGTTGTGCAATGAAGATGCGATGGGGGATTGACTATGACTGAGTCCTGTCGACTACAATTTCGCGCCACCACCTCACAGCTCTCCCAGAGCACGCCGCGAATGTAGCCGACTGTAAACCCGAACATTCCTCTCTTTCAGTGAGGGAAAATTCCTGCGCTTGTTGTGGACCAACAACCTGACGCGAAACACCAGTATCGGCTTTCTAAGGAGACTAAATCTCCTTAACACACAGGCAACAAACAAAATGGCGTCATGACCAGCCCCAGACTACGACTGTGGTCTTTTAAAGACGAAATATTGATTGATGGTGATGATGAAAAATTCTCTCATTTTTGTCAACGATCTTCAGGCTTTTTAAAGCCTGAAGATCTATTTTGTTGGCTTGGTGCCACCAGCTAAGAATAAGAAATCCCCGTGGTAAAATCCTCCTGACTTTGCATTTTGTAACTTGCTGCGACGTCGACGTCATATACAATTTTAGAAAGTTAAAAGTGAAAACAAACGGCTACCCTTAATAGGTTATATGTTTCCCGTGGTGTTCTATTCTAACGTCTTACTTTCTGATTTGATTTGACACTTTGTACTGAAGACCTCGGGACAAAAAACCTTGCTCTAAGCGGGTCTGGCGCCGAGCCACCGCCACTACCGGCTGTCACGGCCGGGACATTGTGCCAGACACAACCGCCTTTGGTACCCAACCCGAACCGGAAGGAGTAAATCACAACGATGGAACACATCTGGCCCATGGACTTGGCCTTGCCGTTCTGATATACTATAATAATAGGAAACGGTTACGTCTAGGAACACATTTTAACAATGGATAGTAGAATAACTGCGGCAGTACAGGAGATGACATTGACAATGGACACGTCTTTTCCATCTTTGGCTACATTTTGCCGACATACGGTTGGGGCAGCCGGATTTCGTTTGGTAAATGTAACGAAAGGTAGAATTCCTTATATTCTGTGAAGGGTTGTGGAAAACAAATAAACAAACAAACAAACGGGCGAACAGGTCAACACAAGGAAAAGCAACAACCATGCGCTCAGACCAAGGATTTTTGTCCTGAGTTCTTTAGTATAAGACCCCAAGAGTTATGCGAGCTCTAGGAATTTCCAGTACCACAAGGAAGTGTACGCAAAGGTCTGTCTCCATTGTAAAACGGCTCCCTACTAGCAGGTAATCCTTATCGTTCATGAAGACAGCCTGTGGGAAATCTATCGGACTCATTTCTCACACAAATTCACTTTTACAGGCTGTACGCACGAACGCATGGCACTGCCCGCCACGCCACTTTACACAGCCAACCTACAGCAATGTTCAAGTCAAAACAGTCTCCAATCTCTGTGGTCCTCTCCCGACACTAATGATCCTATGATCTCCCATGTAGCTACCTTTGATAAAACTCAGCAGTGTGCGCACATAGGTGGTTAATAGGCTGGCTAGCTAGAGAAAACATACGCTAGCCTCCACAGCAATTGTAGCCTGGATACCAGACTGTTCTTTGGGTCAATCAATACACAGGCCAGTCCTCTGGGCCAGTCCCAAGTTAGACCCTGTTGGTCAGGGTCTGTGGTAAAATTTCCTTGGGGACGTGTTGATCCTGGAGCCGAAGAGCCAGTCTTTATACAGGCCCTGGCAACAGTTTGGCACCCAGGCTACGTCAATTGCTACCGTGTCAGGATGGAAAATATGGCGACGCTACAACCATCAAAACACAACATACAGCAATGAGAGAATACCATATTATGTCTATTATCCGCCAAACAATCAACTACAATATCGAAACCTCACACGGGGACTGCTATGGAGGCTATTTAATTTCTTAATGGGGGTAACTTTTAGAAAATGAGGTCAGACTCAGAGTACATGAACCGCAAAGACTGGTTCTAATTTTCTAACCACCCGGCCAGCCGCACACAGCCGTCCGCTACCGACAGGGTCGACAGACGGTATCGCTATCAGACAAATTAGCGCCAAATAGCTTCTGTGATGCTTGAAGAGTCACAAGAAGGACAAAGGGCTAGGGAGGGTTCTCCTGTCTCTACTCAGGGAACACTCGGCGCACTATGCTGATCACTGGGATTTTGTTTGGTTCAAGAAAGAAAGAAAGAAAGAAAGAAAAGCGCACAACAATCGACTAATGGGAGATTAGAAAAAAAGCGAAATATTGTAGGAAAATGTTGATTTTGGGGATGTAATGGCGCAAAATACGTTGTTGACCGCATAAGTATCGAGTGTCCCTAGACAGCTTCTTGCATCGATGAGAGTTTTTGCTGTAACATGGTCTTGAGTTCTATCAACATATTAAAGTACGGCTGAGTTGTCCTTATAAATGAGCTGTAATCCCCGCGCATTTTCTGACCAAAGGCCGAAATTTTTCTAACGATTTCTGTGAACGG
This sequence comes from Branchiostoma floridae x Branchiostoma japonicum, assembly GCA_013266295.2. NCBI lineage: Eukaryota > Metazoa > Chordata > Leptocardii > Amphioxiformes > Branchiostomatidae > Branchiostoma > Branchiostoma floridae x Branchiostoma japonicum. Next base: position 14,851,033 of record CM023827.1, read on the forward strand.
ACGGGGATCAGTTCCGCCTGCTTTAGTACCGCCGTGTGTCTTTAATGTTCAGAATAACCCCACTTAATGGTGAAACAGCGCCAGGAAAACCTGTTTGCAGTTAGAGAGCGAAGGCACCGTTCCATGATCCAGGTCGTGTAGTAAAGACAAGATTAGCGTTCCAGGGCCGACCACAGCACCCTGCTTCACAGGACTACTCAGCTGGAGAACTAGCCTCTACCAGGCTTCAGAAGCAGCTAGAAAAAGTCTAAATTGGCCAAATAGACAGATAACATGCCAGGAAAGATAAAGGTACTTCTTAAGCTTCAGCGGACCACCTCCCCTGGTATGTTATCCGTCTATTTGACCAATTTCCACTCTTCCAGCCGCTTCTGAAGACTAGTAGATATAGAGGGTACTGGACAACGAGGTAACCTATCCGAAGGCAACCGGTTTCAGGAAAAGCCCTGTTTGTTGTGAGAATCTAGGAAAGCTACACGGGTAGTTTACATACGAGATAGTCCATCTCGAAGCGAATGGAGAAGTTAAGACATCTATATCCGCCGGCCTTGACCATGGGTGCATGTCGGAGGTTTCCGCTAACTCTGTCCGTATGTGGAGAAACGGCAGAGGGATCGTCTTACGTGGCCGTTTTATTTTGCCGCGCCCCAACTTTAACAGGATTTAACAGAACAACCTGGCCTGATTCCCCGTAAAGGCTTTGGCCTCCTTAAGTTGTCACTGAGGGTAACGAATGTCAATGTTGATGGTGAAGACCACCATGACCCTGGCAGCCTGTGATAGCAATGATGACAAATCAAGTTGTTTTGGTAACTGCAATTGTGCGTGGCCACAATTTTTGGCGACGTCTTAGGGAGGAGCCTAATGGTATAGTATTGTGTGCAATTCGCAAGAATTCTAGGAATCGTACAGGCATTTTGTCCACAGGAATGGAATGTCCACAGGCATGTCTCTGACCCACATTTATGCCCACATGTATGCCCACATGGGAAGACCTCTCTGCCCCGGATGCCCTATTTTCTGTGACCACGGGGCTCGTTCACTATACACTCAGGGGAGGAGTGCACATGTATCTGTATAGGTACCAAGTCTTCCTCAAAATCATGAAATGATGGCAGGGCCGCAGTGCCATGCAAACAATAACCCTAACAGCAACCACCGTCGCCATGATATGGCAATGTATGTTTTCATTGCCAGTCTTGTTCACGTTTCTTTTTATCTCCTTGGAATGCCGTGTCACGCTTGTCTTTACAATATTCATACTATACATCTTAGCTTTACCTTTGGCCATCTTCAGGATGACTGAACCAACTACAAAGACTTTTGAAAACACGTGACTCTCGCAATGGGTCAAAAGGTCAGGAGCCAAGGCCAAAAGTCAATGGACCACTCCTATAGTCCTGCCTACCTCGGTCAAAACATAAAAATCCAAATATCTGACCGACATGCAGCCACTCTCTCATTGGTTGAACCGCTAATTGTCATGTGATCATTGGTTGAACTGATAATTGTGATGGACAGTCAGGAAAGGTCCATTGTGCGTGGCCACAGTTTTTCACATTCCAGTTGTCTCCTTGGAATGCCGTGCCACGCTTGTCTTTACAACATTCACCATACGTTTTAGCCCTACCTTCAGCTTTGGCCATGTTTAGGATGACTAACCCTCAAAAGACTCTTGCAAACACGTGACTCTGGCAATGGGTCAAAAGGTCAGTCACCCTGAAAAAGCCAAGGCCAAACATCAACACAGTTTACTTGAATTGGATCGAACGTTTGGACTTAAATAACGTTACCGTTACCTACCAACAAAGAGGAGGTTTATTGAGGAAAAAGTCTTCTTTAGCTGCCCACCCGAGGGTGACAGCTATTCTTCCAGAAGAGTACATGAACATAACAATACATCAACATACAATTACATAATATACATTACATCAATATACAATTACATATACATTACATAGTTATTAAAAGAAACAAATGTGTAACCATTTGTCAAGATGAGCTTTAATGTGTATGTACTCTCTTTACTGTTATCATTATTTTAACTTTGTCAATTATTTTTCTCTTTCCCTGTCAGCGGTGTGCCGTGACGCGTGTGTGCACGGAGTCTGCACCATGCCTGACATGTGTACCTGTCACACCGGCTGGAGGGGACGGACATGTAACAAAGGTCAGTAGCAGGACTTCACATTTCTCTTTTCAAAACGCACCTTTCCTCACTTTCCGCACTTTCAAAACCACGCTCACCCGACATGCACGCTACTGGAAATGGTCGCAGTCCTTAGGACGGGACGTTAAGCCGTGGTCCACTGTTCATTGTGCTTGTCGAAAAGAGCTAGGGGAATTTCCCCGGTACAATGAACCTGTAAATACTGTACATAGCGTCTGTCTTCTCTGTTACGACCAGTGGAAGATTAGCTCTTCAGTGAGCTAAAACTGGATCGAGATCACTTTCCTTTTCCTTTCCTAGCCCATACGTGAAAGTCTAAAACAAGCTTCCCTTTTCCATCAGAAAGTCTGTTTCCTTCGCCTCGATTTCTGTAATTTTAAAATTGCGAATTTGTAAATGATGTCAATGTAACTAAATGTTTCTCTTAGGTTTTTAATCCTCCGTAAAAAATTGATATTGTATTTGTAAATTAGCGATAATTCAGGTTTTTTTCGTGAGTCTGTCAATGCTAATAAAGTTTTCTTATCTTATCTTATCTTATCTTTTATCTGTTTCTCTTGTTGGTTCATCCAGAAACCAACTTTTGGAGGCCTCTTTTACCATCTTAATCTAAATTCTTTTCTATTTTTGCTAAAATTACTTTTGGCAAGAACGCTGGAACCTTATTCTTAGCACTGGAGTTAATGTCGTTCCTTGGCATGGTAAGTTGTTTGAAACACTGCCAAGTAATACAATGTTAACCAGCAAGGTGGGCGACTTGCAGCTGTCGGAGTAAGTCAACTTCACGATCAAGTGACAAGAGTTTCTGTCTACTTGTTGACAGTACCAGAAAGCTAACAGGCAATGTCGAAGAAATCATGTTTTCTTCAACACATTTTAACTCAGGGCGCTGAGTGAGAGGGAACACAAGGCTAGCCAGGAAGCACGCACCTCATATCAACATTCAGCAAGTCATGGTTTTAAGATTTGTTGTGAGACAGCCGGCGAAGCGGCAAAGGCCAACATAAAACTTGCACGTTTTCAAAGACAGGTACAATCTGTCAACGTAGGTTTTTGGCAGCGCCATCTATTGGCCGAATTGGTAATTGCAAGGTCTACTCCTGAGTGTCACAATGTCATCTATATATGGAGTGCTTGTCCATGTTCACGCCTAGCCTCAACCTGGCTTCAGAAGCGGCTGGAATAAGTAGAAATTGATTCGGGAGGGCCCGGGCAAACTGTACTCCTTTAGCGGACTAACCCCCTAGCATGTTATCTGTCTATTTGGCCAATTTCTACTCTATCCAACCGCTTCTGAAGCCTGGTAGAGGCTAGTTCACGCCCGTAAGTACATTCTCTTGTCGTTCCAGATTTCAACGAGTGCGGACACAAGCCGCGCCCGTGCCAACACCGCTGCATGAACACCCGGGGCAGCTTCAGGTGTTACTGTAACCATGGGTACTCCCTCCAGCCGGACGGGACGTCATGTGCAAGTAAGTCACCGATTAGATTCAAGTTAGAAACTAGAAAGGTAACATTTGCAGAGCAAATGCATAATGTTACCTTCGCATATGGTCTGCTCTGTTAATTCTTACTCAAACACATTCACATATATGGTGACAGGAGTCTAAATCCCTCCTGCTACTATAAAATTGTAACATGATGTAACCCAACACCAGTTGCCATGGTGAGAGACAGTCTGGTTCAGGTCATTGACCAGGTCAGAGGTCACTGTTTGGAGAAGAAGAAGAAACTGAGCAAAAACAATATGTTTTCCTTCGGTAAACATAAAAAATTCAAACACATGGATTTGTCGTCTTTTCAGCCGCACCTGCAGTCTTCTTCAGGTTGAATGACCCAATTGTTAATAGAATGTCACCTTACAGAACACGTGACTCCAGTAGTGGGTCAAAGGCTCCCGGAAGTCTGTATCGCCTCCCGTCAGGGTTAAGTTGGATGAAAGGTCTAAACTTCTCAGAACATTTGATAGATATAAGGATTTTGCCAGTGGTCTTATCTGCCAACAAATATTCTTCTGTCGCATTCCAAGTTCAGTTTTATTTTACTTCCCTTTTAGTTTTGGAGTTAAGAGAAGAGAAGAGTAGAACTGAATACAATGCTATGTTTGTTTCGTTGTAGAATCGCTGGTGTGCGCGTTACGGAAGTGCCAGTTCATGTGCCGGGAGGTGAAGAAGGGAGTGCCCGAGTGTTTCTGTCCGGAGGGGTTGGAGTTGGGACCGGACGGGCGCCACTGTGTAGGTCAGTACGCACGGTGTTATCATTTTGTTGATTTCTTTGATATCATTTTGTTGAATTGAAACAAGAAATTGCTGACACGCATGTCCTGTGTTTTTATTTATTTATTCAGAAATTGTAACATGACAATACAAAGTGTGCACTCGGCAGCAAATATGCTGATAGCGTGCACACTTAACACGTGATACTCATTTACACCTGAGTCAAGTGAGGAAAGTCGTGTAAAGTGCCTTTTTCAAGGGCACAAGGTCGGTGGCATGTCAGGACTCGAACCCGGGACCGCTTGGTTCCGAGTCGAGTACTCTGTCGTTGTGCCACACGACCCCTGTGTGTTTTTATTAGTATTCCTTTTCTCGGTAGGTTAGGAGAAATTTGCTACTAGTAACGACTTGGGAGATTTTGGCAAGTTCCGCTTCAACATAAAACGTAACGTAAAACTTTCATATGAATATAGTATGTATTGTTATTTTGAAATAATTGTATGTAATGCAATTTTATGTTAGCTGTACGTCGATGTTATCTTCTGTCTTTTATGTACTTGTGTCCTCTCCTGGAAGACTAGCTGTCACTTAGTCATAGGTAGACAGCTAAAGGAGAGGTTGAACTCCAATATAAACAATATATATATATATATATATATATAATACTTCTGAAATATTACTAATCTCAGAATGTACTAAAACTCCCCTTTCTGTTTATTTCCAGACGTTGACGAGTGTGCACGTGGTCTGGTCACGTGTCCACGGCGACGGGTCTGCAAGAACACCTTCGGGTCCCACATGTGCGTGTGTGCGGAGGGACTGTCCTTTAAATATGTGGACGGGAGGCTACGATGTTTGGGTAAGTTTAGGGTTGAGGATAGACAAGATACGAAACAGTGTCCCTGACTTGTGCCTTGCTTCTTACTATGACTGATAAAGCAGACTTTTGCAGGTGTTTTTTTGGTCAAACGTCCACGCGTTGATTTCGCTGTGCATTGACTAAGCCAGGGAGGTTATAGGCCCTGCAACCTCCTTGACTAAATGCAGTCATCCTTCATTCCTTGTACAGACTTGCTTTCTTTTACCTTCATGCTGACTCCAACCATATTTGAATGATATCCTGTGATTGTGAACACGGTGTTGTGAAAGATATTTGATTCAATACAAAGATCGCCTGTACCGCAAGCATGTGTGTGTTTGTAATGCCTACTAGAGCTCATGTCATTTTATGTCCGCCTATGTATACGTATCGTCACATGGACCGTTACGTTCTAACAGGTGCGGACGTGCGGATGACAGTCGTGGTGGTGGACCCCAAGGACACCGAGGAGCCGATCAGCGACTCGCAGGTGCGCGTCCTGGCCGAGCCGAAAGGGGGCGGTACTAGCGTGGTCACAACGGGCCAGACAGATCAAAACGGACTATTGGTAAGTGTTGTTCATCTGTAGCCTCTACCAGGCATCGGGAAGCGGACGGAAAGAGTAGAAATTGGCAAAATCGACAGATAACATGCCAGCCATTGACCAGCTAAAGAGTACAGTTCGGGAGCAGCAAAGTGTACTCTTAAGCGGACCAATGGCTGGCATGTTATCTGTTTATTTGGCCAATTTCTATTCTTTCCGGCCGCTTCCTGAAGCCTGGTAGAGACTAATTCATCTCTATGTGGATGCATTGACTTTGGCTTTCTTTTTTCCTCATTCCAGTAATACACTTCTCTGCCTTCACAAAACAAGACTGGCAATGAAAACATACATTGCCATGGCGACGGTGGTTGCTGTTAGGGTTATTGTTTGCATGGCACTGCGGCCCTGCCATCATTTCATGATTTTGAGGAAGACTTGGTACCTATACAGATACAGTGCACTCCTCCCGAGTGTATAGTGAACAGGCCCCGGGGTCACAGAAAGTAGGGCATCCGGGGCAGAGAGGTCTTCCCAAAGGTTTCCAGGAATGTGGGCATAGATGTGGGTCACATGCCTGTGGACATTCCATTCCTGTGGACAAAATGCCTGTACAATTCCTAGAATTCTTGCGAATTGCACACAATACTGTACCATTAGGCTCCTCCCTGAGACGTCGCTAAAAACCTTATAAGAATCACAGAAGTGGACATTTTTCCCTGCAGATGCTCACGGTGGTTGCTGTTAGGGTTATTGTTTGCATGGCACTGCGGCCCTGCCATCATTTCATGATTTTGAGGAAGACTTGGTACCTATACAGATACAGTGCACTCCTCCCGAGTGTATAGTGAACAGGCCCCGGGGTCACAGAAAGTAGGGCATCCGGGGCAGAGAGGTCTTCCCAAAGGTTTCCAGGAATGTGGGCATAGATGTGGGTCACATGCCTGTGGACATTCCATTCCTGTGGACAAAATGCCTGTATAATTCCTAGAATTCTTGCGAATTGCACACAATACTGTACCATTAGGCTCCTCCCTGAGACGTCGCCAAAAACCTTATAAGAATCACAGAAGTGGACATTTTTCCCTGCAGATGCTCACGGTCCCCTCCGAGAAGCCCCTCATCATCGTCGCCAGTAAGGACGGCTTCCTGACCAACGCTGTGACGTTTGAGGCTTCACCTGGACAGAGTGAGGACTTATTTTCCCCTCATTGCTGCTTTTACTATATTAAGAAAACGCAAATGTTAACACGTTCTGCAAGACAATTGTATGCGTCTATCTCTATATATGTGCTGATCGTCATGAAGGATTACTTTGCCATGACAAAATACCATATCCTGATGCATTTGTCCCAGTATAGCAGGGGTCATTTGAGGGTACAGTATATGCTTTTCTCAATATTACAGGTATCTGATTGTGAGTCCATCGACTTGGCCGAAGTTTTAAATTGCCTTTTTTCCGTTTAAATAAATCAATTCTGCACAGTACCTAACTGTGGAATAAGATTAACTGGAAAGTGCAAATAAGATGAACTGAAAAGTCCAGCAATTAAATTTTGTTGTCTTCTCTTCATCTTTAACCTTTAGCACACTGAACTAGACATTTGGCTATCCGTTGGATATGGGGTTAGGTAGCAGGAAGAAGGTTAACTCTGTAACTGGTTTAATCTACCACATTTCCCGGCAGAGAACATCGCGACCGTGCGGCTAACGGTTTACCGTGAGACTGAGGATGTGGTGTACAACAGGGAGGAGCTCACCAGAATATACTTCGAACGGCGGAGTGATCTCAACGACGCCAGCAGTGTCATCTTCCCGCCGGGTAAGGGAACGATGTAGAGAACATGCCTTATCTGTTTTCATGAATGTAACGTTTTGAGTTTTTCTGTGTATGGGTACCTCGCTTTGACCGTTACTCGTGTAAAGGTTTATCTCAATGGACTTCTTTTTCAGTGGGTTGTTTAAAAAAGGTTAAGGTAAAGGTAGTCTCGTACCATTTTTGAGGCCCTAGGAGCAGTGGGTTGTTAATCTATTGTGTCAAGAGCACGGTGTTGGAAGGTGGAGCCCATCCCTCTCCTTCCACTGCCAGTACCTCTCCAATCGAAGTCAGGTATCCATTTTACATTTTACACCTAGGTGGGGTGAAGAAAGTCGTGTAAAGCGCCTTTCCCAAGGACACAACATCCAGCCAGGAAGGTCAGGAATCGAACCCGTGACCTCTTGATGTCGTATCCGCTCGCATAGCCACTCGGCCATTCAACGCCACAGTCTGTTTACAGAGAGTTGTTTGTTTACCCGACTGCTGTTGTACACAAACAGGCGCCCTCCTGATGGACGACAGCGAGCGGGCCACGGTGTCGTTCCGCGGTGTGGACGTGTCACGTGACCGGGTGCTGCAGGGGCTGCCTGAGCTGGTGGGCAGCATCGAGGAGAACATCAACCAGGTCGACTTCGAGTTCGAAGGTCAGAAAAAATTACAGGAATGTCTGAAGCACCTTGATCATAAATTGTGTGGAAACATCACTAACAAACACTCAGAAAAGACTTACATGTAATTCAGAGTTCACTTGTGATTTTTTGAATGACGCTTTTGGAAGGGTAACAGTGGGGAGAGGGCGATATCGACTTCCAACGAACTTTGACCCATTGCTGACGACATCACACGTGAACAAAACCACGTGATCACAGCAACAGCAATTGGGTTAGAACGCTGATATATTGATGGGCATTTGAAACTAGGGCTGCGTACCGGTCCAGGTGGACCGGTATGGACCGGAAAAATAGTATCTGTCCGGTCCTAAAAAACCGAAACGTCGGTGGACCGGTTTTTGGGACTGGAACAAAAATTCATACTTGTAAGTTGTTAACGTTACTACTGGACTTTTTGTCCCAAGTTCAGTAAGTGTGAGTCACTAAGAGGGTGACTGAGAACTAGTGAGAAGTGAGACAGGAAACCTAGTTATATCATCCATGGTTATATTTGATGTTCTTTGAAAGATACAGGACAAATTGTCAACACTTTATTAATGTTTTTGTCATTATTGAAGAATTTCAGTAGCACATGTGACGTGCGAGAATTTTCAGGTACAGGTACAGGTCTGGACCTGGACCTAAACCTCTGTACCTGTACCTGTACCTGATGTTACGAAAAGGTACGCAGCCCTATTTGAAATTTTGGGTGTGACAACGCAGGCGCACTGTGAAGGTTGGTCGTGTAATTACTATATATACCAAATGACTTGCCACACCCACGTCCTGCATGTCTATAGCCCACATGTCCAATTAAAGCAAAGTGTCTAATTAAGACACCAGAGCCGTATCCGTTATACTACATTGTATTAAGCTTCGCCTATTTATTCTACCCAAGGAACGTCGCGGATTAATCTGGAGGCTTACGGCGCCGCTGCCGTGGACATCCGGGGTCCTGGCAACCGGCGCGTGGGCGTCAGTTCAACTTTCAACATCTCCATTCCCCTAGCGGAGGACTTGGATGGCACAGGTAGCTAATATATTATATGTTGTAATCTGGTGACAGTTGTTCAAATTAAATGTAAGAGGGGTGAATTTCTCCTCATGAACATTGGATGTGACCAGCGACTGCAACGAAAGGAAAGTACATGTCTGCGCTGATAAAAGTCCCGAATCGGTCCCACAACTGATTCTTCGAATAAAATACCGGACTGTTCTGTCTACTGTCTATGCCTATCCTACTGTACAAGGTGGCCTTTTCTTCATACCACTCAGAAACAAAAAGTTGAACAGCCGTAACTGGGTTTCTGGGAGGAAAAGGTATTCTGTAGAGTCTTTGATGAACATGACTAATTTTTTTAAACGTTGTTGAGAAGATTTTGCCATGTTTAAATAGTCTATCATAATGACTTTGCCTCGGCAGTGCAGCGCAAGTGAAACGTTTGTATATCATTTGACACATAGGAATCAAGGCGAAGGAGGATATGTTATTCTTTCTTAAACACATTATTCTCCTCCAGAAACTGTATCATCATATGCTTGTTGAAATCGGACACAGAGTTCTCAAATGTACATGTGATCTGTCTATGTTTCAGGTGTAGTAGCTCTGGAAGGCTGGCACTTTGACGAGGACCGCGGCGTGTGGGTACAGGAGGCGATCGGTGAGGTGAGACGGGTGAACGGCCGGATCACGTGGGAGGGCCCGGTGTCGCGCACGGGCTGGTGGGTCGCGGGGCGGCCGTGGAGGGACGCCAGCTGTGTCAGGGTGCGCGCATGCTTCGACGACGACTGCAGCAGGCCCGTGCAAAATGCCGCCATTAGGTAAAGTATCTGTATCTGTATAGCCAGTATAACCGCCCCTTGGCAGCACGTCGGCAGAACGTACTGCGCCTGCGCGAAACCCGTAATGTATTGTGCATAGCACTTTGGCAGAACGTCTCATATAAGGTCGAATTCGCATATATAAGGGTGACATCCCGTCTGTAGTTTTCAAATGTTGTGTAGAAAAAGATATGGTCTGCAACAGGCAAAAATCCAGGTTTTGCGCAGGCGCAGTACGTTCTGCCGGCGTGCTCCCCTTGGCATAACTCAACAGCTGAGTAGAACTGGGTTGAGAAATTACTCATTATTTCTTGGTAGAAATTATGGCTAATTTGGAAGTAAAGGCACTTTACACGTGTCTCTGTGCAGCGTTTTACTCTTCACTTATGTCCATTCGACTTCAGATGTGTTACAATTGTCTGTTAGCTAGTAGTGCAATGCAAAGGAGTTGTAAGACTTGGATGTTGCCAGAATAAAGACATATATTGACTTACGTCTGCTTTTTTCCCCCAGACTTGCTGGCCGTGACTACGGTTACTTCACACAGCGGTACACCGACTCAGACGGCCACACCTGCTTCAACATCCGGCGGGGAGGGACCGTGCAGCTCCGACCGTGCTTCGGCCCTGAGGTCTGTACTGTCAAGTAAAACTTTCCATAATCCTATTGAAATGACTGTATACAAATACAATACACGAATATATGACACCACTCTACATTTGGCACGGCATTTGTAATATTGCAGCAGAGACACCTACTGTAGCTGCAGTACGAATCAGAACTAGACATTGTTGCCCTGAATAAGATGACAGTCACTGAAACATCGGATGTGAAAACCCATTGGTTGTTTATAAAGAACTAAAAATACAGTCTCTTCCAAACGTGATGAAATTATTCACGCGTGTAATATGGATTTACTCACACAGGTGGTGGTGGCAGGTAGGGGGCAGCCGGCTGTGTGCAGGCGGGGGATGGGCGCACAGTGGTTCGACCCACATCAACGTTCTACAGGACAGTGTAAGGATGTCAAGATACGGATATCAGGTAGTTACAGCATGTTCTTACACATGGAAGAAGAAGAAGGAATACACATATCTTGACTGTCCAGTTCAACCAATGAGAGAATGACAGTTTAAAGCCTCTTTATGTATGAATTCTCTTTCCCCTGGAATTTGCTCGTCAATATAAAGTGGTTCGGATACAAAACGGTAATGAGAGTCAATCGACTACGTCTTTCTCAGTGATCAGACACAGTGTTGGTACGATGCAGCGTTTTAAGACAGCGCACCATGACGCTCTTAAAATGCTGATGAACTATCCTAGGTGGTGTAGTAACAGTCTGTTATGTGCAAACTTATGTATCGACACATTTGACGCCAGGTGGCGCAAACTGTCCTATTCATTTGTCACGCACCTTCTCGCATCGAGAAACAGCATTGTGTACACGCTTTGTCATTCTGATGTGTTTACACGAAGCCTCCACTTTTTAAACATCTGTATGTAATTTGTGTATTTGTACTTGTTTTTGTATTGTCCTTGTTTTATATGGGCCTCTGGCCTGAAGTAAAGAATAAATAAATAAATAAATAAATTCTAACCCTTTCAGAGTTTGACGTGGTAGACTGCGGGGTCCCACAGCTGAACGTGGGCGTGTTGCAGGTAGGTGACGTCACGGGAGATTCGTCCTTCGGCGCCAACGTGACGTATAGGTGTGACGACAGCTCCAACCCGTACGGTGGGCACCTGACGCGCCTGTGTCACAGCTGCGGCACCTGGAGTGGCACCCCGCCCAGATGTGGTGAGATTTCAACCTTAAAACAAACAAACAAACAAACAAACAAACAAACAAATGGCTAGGGCGGTAGAGGGAGCCTATCTCCTCATTCTGGGAAAGAACCAGCCCTTCACCATAGAAAAGGCATTAGAACTTGAAGATGCCTAATAGATGGTTTACAACCTTTCCAGGATTCGTACCTTTTTATAGACTTTAATGTTTTATTTCTTGGGTCCCCAACCACAGACAGAAATCTCTTACTATTTTCTTTAGTAATCCTACTCACCAAGGAATCAACAAACTAATCATTGAATGCGATTCAGTACAGTATTTTCCTATATTGTTCATTTAGATTTAAGAAACTCAGCGTTTGATCTTTAAAGGCTTCATTGAATATTTTTCTAATACGCTGTGTATTATTGCCATGTTGTTTCTGTGCACTGTAATCACAATATTTTTGTTGTTCACAGATGCCTACGAGACAGCCTTCGAAAGCTTTGCACTCCTGGACTCCCCCTAGCGGCTGCAGATGGCACTGTACAAGACAGAGACATTTGACAGATATCTGTGTATCGTTTGTCAACTGTATTTTTGCTATAAATATCTAGACTTTTTCCAGAAAGATATCAGTAAGGTAGTAAGATGATGTCTACTTGCGCACGTAAGGTGATTTAGTAGAGTAGAATATGAATAATACAATAAATTTGTTAGGCTTCTTTTTTATGATCAGTGAGTTCTAGTTTCATAAGCATTAGTGTGTTTAATACGTGACGTAAAAATGAACCTGTACATTTGCCACAGCTGACTTGTCAGTCAGTGAATTTGCCAGAAGCACTGTTGTATTAGCTCTATATAGTACCCTACATATCATAAAGTTTATAGCTAAGGTCAGTGCAGGCAGCTTTTAGTAGAACTATTGAATACGTAGTCTATACTTACTAATTATTTCCATGTAAGGCTTTTTTATTGGCTTTGTACACTTCATTCGTCATCAAAATATCTACTGGCACAATCAAACTTGATGTTGAAATTATGACAGCCACTCAGCACCAGTCATATTTTTGTACTTCTAACCAGGCTACTTACAGACTAGATGTTGTATGTCTTTGTTTTCTTTGTCTACCTGAAAAGGGAGTAATTGGTGCTATCATTGTATAATCTATGGCACAAATACCTAGACATTGTTTAGGCTAGGGTTTTATCGAGATTACATTAGATCACCGGCCTGGGATCCATCCCTATCTTAGCTCCAATCCGCTAATACAATCCCTTCTCTCTACTCATCAATCAGAAGTTTCATTTGGGGTTTATTGTTTTTTGCAGCCTGGCCTTTCTATGATTCTATATATAGCTATTTTTCCCTAATAGTGGCCGGGATTTCTTTCACTCACCTCCCTCTACAAGGACATAAATTGTGGCCACTATTAGGGGAAGCATTGAATCATAGAAAAGGCTGCAAAAAAAATAATACCCCCCAACCAAAACCTCTGCTTGAAGAGTAAGATCCCATAGTTGTGTTGGGTACTAAGTAAAGCCCACAGAGCTAAAATGGGGATGGATTCCAGGTTACTAGGTCACAGGAGACACCTACCAATATCCTCAACACCAGCAGTGCTGGAATGGAGGATACTGGCCAAAGGATTCAATTCCAGTTTTAATACACAGCAATAGGTACATGTATGTACCATTACAAGAAGACAACAGCATGCCCCTTTGAACCTTTAAAGTTTAATGCCTTAAGTATTCCGTTTGTACCAAGTGAACATTTGAAATATTACAAATAATCATTTTCTACTGTTGAACCAGGTTTCCTTTAATATGTTCTTTCAGAGAACAGCAATAAAATGTGTTGTGCAACCTTTTTCTCCTTGTATCAATGTGTTTTCTCCATCCTTCACAACTTGTACTGAAGCAAGTGTAACCTGTTTGTAGTATGGTTCAATGGATAGCAATCCTCCTTTTGGATTGTCATGTAAGGGGTTCGATCACTTGATGTAATGACAGAAAGTTACAGCTCTGTACTACTAGTATACAAACATCATTCATAGTTGCTTTGCAAAAATACTATATAATCAATCAATACAAAACCAGGTGATATATAACCTCAATCACTGAGGCTACTAATGGGGTACAGTTGTACAGGTATAAAGAGGTGTAAAAATCTCTGAGGCTGTGTATGAGGCAGTTAAGTATCAAATCCGGCTCGTGTGATGCCTTGCGTTTAGTGTTCCCCTTGTGAAACAACAAGATCCGCGAGTCATCGTCATAACCGCTAGGCCAAAAGGTCCAGGACCAGTTGGGCTGGTCAGTTGGTGACGTATGAACCCCACTGTTACACTACTCCCCCCTTTTCTTTCAAGATTCGTCCTCCAATCTTCCGAGTTCAACATCCCTGTGCGGCACACAGCCTACACACAGGGCCGGTGTGGGAACCAGTGAAACAACAAGAGGCGAGTAGAACAGGAAAAAACCCTGGCTCCCGGGAATCGAACCCGCGCCAAACCCGGGCAGCCAGTCCGCGAGTCATCGTCATAACCGCTAGGCCAAAAGGTCCAGGACCAGTTGGGCTGGTCAGTTGGTGACGTATGAACCCCACTGTTATACTTGTACTACCATACTTTGTTTTGTATAACAAGTTCCTCTGTTGCATGTAAAACCTGTGGTGACCAATCCTTCAGCGCGACAGCTAAGGTAAGTGGCTTATGCCCATTGTTTGGACAAATCTTCTCTCCTAAACTCCTTGCAAACACGTGTGTCATTGGTTCGTCTTTTCCGAGCAGCACTCGTGTCGTGTAAGTCGGCGCTGAAGTGCCGTCCACGGAAACGCTAGGTATAACCTGGACTAACGTGCCAAGCTTCTGGTACTGCGTCACGACCACAAAAACGGAGTCACCAAACGATGTACAAACAATGTCGGTATGGACGCCATTGACAGTAGCGGCTCCCTGCTTGGTTCTTGGTGTTCCTCCCGCCATCTAGCAGAGAACAGGAAAGAAACATGTCCAATTATGCATGACGTACAAAATGACAAGTTTACAGACGTACCAACGAAGTCAAATTTAAATATCTTTGCTTGTCTTGCGCATGGTTTTGATCATGGAGCTTTAGCTACTTGTTTTGATGTAGTACATTTGTACTAGTGAAAAATAAACATTGAACTTGAAGGCACCCTAAGACTGACATATAATAAATTTATGAGTTATCTTAAACTCATATTCACACAATCAAACCGTTAGATATCCACATAACACATGATCACACAAAACATGCACTACAGCTAGTGCAAGTAAAGATGATGAGATGAAGTTGCTTCATCATATTTCATGAGAGCAAGAGGTCTCTTGAAACCTCCTTGATGAGAGACATGCACATGGGCAAGCATGCAGCGTGCAGGCGTGGATTGAACGAGCACTAAAAGAGTTTCTATGCATCTAGAATAGACCTTAAACTGACCGCACGTTCTTCTATCGATGTGGCCGCTTGACTTTCCTCTGTAGTAAACAATAAACAAGAACAAATACCAGAAAGAAAGAACAAATTTCTGCCTTTCACCCAAGTTTCTGTAGTTCTCGTCATGTCACGTGAACTCTCGCCACTTAGTCACGTGACTGCCCAAACCTGCCAGTGACGTCATCATCATGGCGACTGCACCACTTCATTCTTGGTTCAAATTTTTGCACCGACCAAAATTGATGATTTCCTCAGGATTTAAAGGACTCCTGACGACAGTTTGTATTCCATCGTAGTTTTAAGATGTCGAGCAAGGCTACCGATTTGGATTTTTGACGTAACACGTTGCAGATTGGTAGAAAATTTGAGTTTGAATATCTAATTAGGTTGTGTTTTTGGAGCCATTTTTTCGGGGAAGGCGGGTTCTTGGCGCGGACGGACAAAGTGCAACATTTCCCTTCGGTATCCATCGGAAAACCCGCCATTCCTGCATCGCCTGCTGTTTTGGTTGGGATCAACGACTACCTGGCCGTTGTAGCTGAGATTTCAAACCCTTCAAAAAGGTATGTATATCGTGACATCCCTTGTGAAGGCCAAATTGCCAGCGATCGTTTGAAATTTCTTCATCACAAATCTTTCAATATGGGTGAAGAATGTCGATCAGACATATGTTGTGATTATGTTTATATATATTACAAACAAAGGGGCAATACTTGAAGACACGACCGTTATAGCCATGTTACCGGGCTAGTCGGGCCTGCTAGCACGTTGTCAAATTTTTCTCCCATTGTATCAGTTTTCGTGAAGCCCTCTCAAGTAACGCGGGTTGGATTCGCGCCAAGTACGCAACGTTTAGCAAGCACGGCAAGAAATAGTTCTTCCCGCGTCCCGTCACACTTACTCATACTCTAGTAAACTACATACCGACTTCTTGGAGTAGTGTAAATACTCTGAGAAATGTGATTTCAAGTTTAAACTGTGTTTTAAGGGTGTGTCGAGTGGCGGGTGGTTGGAGAGTGGCCCCACCGCATGTAAAGTTTCGGGTCAATGAGGTCATGTGTGGAATACAATAGTGGGCGGTACCAAATTACCTGGAGGCGGGGGTGGGAAATACCTTCTAGTTATGACCTGCAGAAACACAGTCTGTTATAGACTGTTAGATTATTGACTTGGATTAAATTTTTGACTTGGAAAATCAAAATTTGCATCACCATTTGTCACCCATACCTTCTTTCTGCTCATTTACAGCCAGCTAATAGTGTTAAACATCTGTTTGTCTAGTATAGTGGGAAAAATTATCAAAAACATAAACCTAAATTTTCTCGAACATTCTGTATTGCATCCTTTTGCTTTAGTTTAATTGTCAAGAAATGAAGTACACGTATGTCTCATTGTTTTTTTTTTAATTTTCAATGTAGCAGTCCAGCTATGCATGTTGGTATGTTGTTATGAACTGAAGTTGGAAGTGAACCCTTAAAGAGTCACCGATTAGATCTGCCCTACTGATACACATAGTTTGTGGGGCTTCCAGTACACTTGCAAATTCACTAGACACTTCTTGGGTTAAAGTCAAGATACCAATAAATTCAGTGTTAGTGAATCCAAACATGTGTAAGCAAGGAAGTTCAAATGGTGTAAGTAATGATGTAATCTTCAAGCAGATGTTTGGAAATTGGATGTAAAGCTGTAATGTTTTCCAGCTGCCTCATTTTCGGTGGCCGCTACACAAAAATGTTACAATCTTTTATCCCAACATCTGCTTGGAGGTAACAGACATGCGATAGGCTTTTCCCTGTAACACGACCTAGATATAAACCACCAGTTCATTGAGCCCTGAGGGGCTGTACGTTTACAAGCTTTATTGTCATGCAAATGAGCAGATTTGCCTGAACAATAGAGCTAAAATGTGTGTGTTAATCTATAGTGATGTAATGGTAATGCCTATTCCTTTTTAGAGGTATCATTTTCCGGTTTGTCAGCAAGCTTTGTGTTTCATTTCCATGAATAGAGTTTAGGAATAAGACCTTTTACTCTTGGTACTTGTTCAGTAGGATGAATATGATATCAGTTCTGCATTGGTGACAGCAAATCTAGCATGTTTGTCGATGAAGGTAATGAGATATACAAGAAAACAGTTACTCGAGCAATTGGATAGCTTTTAAAAACTGTCAGACGTTTCAAGTAGCATCCACTACTTTTCTTGAGTGACTAACGGTATCTGTAGTTTAACAGGTTTTTATCCAAAAACTAGATTCCGTTACTCACTGACAGTCTGACAGTTTTAGTTGAAACTTGACAGAAAAAAAGTGGATGCTGTTTGAAACGTATGACAGTCTGTAGTTGAACTGGTATTTATCCCAAAACTAGTTTTTGAATAAATAACTGTCAACTACAGGTACCGTTAGTCACTGACGAAAAGTAGTAGATGCTACTTGAAATGTCAGACAGTTTTCAAAAGCTATCCCTTTGCTTGAGTAACAGTTTTCTTGTGTATGTCTAGCATGTTTGTTCTGCTGATGTGTCTCGTTATGATATCCTGTTAACAGTTTCGTATCCTTGTTATATTTATACTTATTGATTTGCTGATGTGTCTACTTTTTTTTCCAGTCATGGAGCGGAGGGCGCCAAAACGACGTAGAAGTCGCAGCGACGGGAGTGATACTGACGATGAGGTGTCTAGAGGTATGTACTCCTTCTCAACATCCTCATTTATTCATTCATTCGGAAGTCCTGTAACTTTTTGGTGCTCTTAATCTTTAGCCTAACAATCACAAGCTGGAAGTAACTGTTTGAGAAATTGTTTGAGAG
Source organism: Branchiostoma floridae x Branchiostoma japonicum (assembly GCA_013266295.2). NCBI lineage: Eukaryota > Metazoa > Chordata > Leptocardii > Amphioxiformes > Branchiostomatidae > Branchiostoma > Branchiostoma floridae x Branchiostoma japonicum. The sequence continues at coordinate 14,869,141 of CM023827.1, forward strand.
AGTCACACTACCCTTATTGGCTGTCTGCCACACGTTTTGCATGTATCAATTGGCAGTGGTCAAAAGGTTAGACTATCTTTGCACAGCCTTGGCACAGATAAGTCGGTCCATTCAATATTTGACACTGGACTTTTCCTGGAACTCAATATAGAGAAATTCTATTTAAAACTTTCACAGAATATAGTAAATCAGATATAGAACTAGCTGAGTTATACAGAAAATTGGGCATTCCATTTTTAATTTCAGTATATCCTTGTAAGTAATATCCTTGTAGTATCCCTGTAGTTACATTAGTTTACTATCAAGCGTTATTGTCGTCGATTTTTATAAAATGAAAATTTGAAAGTTCTCATTGTGAAACAATGGTATACTGTTTTGAAAATGCATTTCAAGCTGTATAGTTTTTTTACCATCAAATACATCGTAGACATCTTGAGATCATATTGCTGCTGAACTCCTACCGATGTAGCGTTACCTTATTCTTTACTGCATAGTGTTTTGTTGTGTTTATGTGTGACTAACCTAACATGATTAGTCCAATGAACTGGAAGTGTGTACACACACCATGTACCATGCCCTGGCTCCCTGGTAACCCCCCTTGTTGTACCAACTCAGCTGTCTTTCCAGACAGCCTGCAGGGTCCCAGTAGCAGCACCTCCCAAGCCTCGGGGAGCGTATGCTCCCTGCCTCTATCCACCAACGATTGTGAACAAGACCCTGTCTCAGGTACCACGCCTCTCCTTTCTCTGTCTGCCAGGGCTCGAGCTTGACATTGTCCTCATGTCCTAATCACAGGAAATTCTACCAGGGGAGATTTATCGTCCACTTTTGGAAAACAATACAAAATACAAATCTTGTACCCTTCTCACTGTACAAAACTTTGTTTCATACTATTGCAAGTCTGTAGGGACAAAAATGACTTGCAAATTTCTCACCACCATGTCAACATTGCAATGTGGCTGTATGATACCATATTGTAATTTAAAAAAAGCTTTGGACAGTCCAAGTTCCGTCATGTGTAACGACAGTTGAATATTGCTTTTGGACACTTAGGGGGCAGTAGAGGACAAAGTTGTTTTCGAGGCCTGGCCTGCACAGTCTTCAACAAGACTGTCTCTCAACTCCCTGTCGTACTTTCTACAACGAAAGTTGGTTGTCAGTAGTTTCGTCATTCTCTCCCCCACAGATTCCCAGTTCTCCAAGTTCGGCTCTCCGTCCGAGCGCAGTATCCACTCCAACAAGCCTGCGGAGATGTTCCGTAAGGACCTGATCTCGGCCATGAAGCTGCCGGACTCGCAGCAGCTACAGCCCGAGGAGTTCATGGTGATGACGGACACGTGGAAGCAGGAGTGGGAACGCGGCGTGCAGGTGCCCGTCAACCCGGACATGTTCCCGCACCCAACCATGAAGGAGATTGTACCACGGGAGAAGCAAGGCTGCTTCAAAATGTGAGTTCTGATGCTTTTCTTTGGTGGATAATATGGCAGTGTTCAGCGTGCGAAATACTAGGTTGCCCAGTTGCACCGTGCAACCATATTTTGCTTGGTGCAACCTATTTCTACACCCAGGTAGCTCAGTGCACTACCTAAATTTTGTGGTAAGGATGCCCCTTTCTTACATTGGGAACTGTTTATTGAGAAGTTCCCATGGAAGAGCTCATCACTTCAGGTAAGGGGAAACAACTCTGTGTCAGAAATGTATAAATGCACATTGCATTCTAACAAAGTTAATCATAATGTAGAAGAGTTTAAATTCGGGGCAACCTGGAATTTTGACGGGCAACCTAGCTTTCATCCTAGGTTGCCACTGGGCAACCTGGCTCAAAAAAGTATTTCGTACACTGGTTCTGATGCATTTCTTTGGTGGATGATATGGCAGTGTTAGCCTATAGTGGCCTCTTGTATAGTCCCTTGAATGGCTGCTATGGACAAGTTTATGCCCCAGTGAAACAAGTTTGAACTGTAATTTTCAACACAAGAAATTGGACTTACCCCTTGTTGTACAGTCAAAAATTTGGGTCAGTCCAATTTCTTGTGTTGGAAATTACAGCTCAAACTTGTTTCATAATGACTTCTACCAACACAGATGAACTTTCAAGATAATGTTTATGCCCCCTTTATCTGTAGTCAGTTACAGTTCTCATTCCTTCCTTTTTAGTCTGACATTTTTCTTGCATCAATGTTTTGGAAGGCCTCGAAAGTTGTTGAAACTTTCTGCGCCTGAGAAGGACAGTGAGGGGAGCGTGACCCTACAGCTGGCTGACAGCACGTGTAGATACGACCTGGACGACACGGACCTGCACTGGCTCACAGTCGTCAACACTGAGAGAGAAGTTACGGGTAAGGACTGCATTCATTCTAAATATCACCATATCATTGACTTGAATGAGAATACAACATGGTAGAGTTGTTAGAAGAAGGTAGTTGAATTGGCATAAGATGATAGAATACTGTAATTCACTTTGTCTTCACGGTACCAAAATCTCATGGTCTGAGGAAAGATGGACATGTTCATGGAGTCTAATTTTCATGGTGGTGAAAGAGGGGGAAGCAAGAGACAAATGATTTGATAACGGTAATGATAAGTTCACGTTACAGAAGTGACAGTGAAAACCGTGAACAGTAAAGTACCGTGAAAAAATCAGCAATTACAGTAATAGAGTTATGCCATCTGAGTAGTCTATCTGGCCAGTTTGGAGAGTAGAATTGAAGGAGCCTTTGACTCCTTGCCAAGAGAAGTATGCTATTGATTAAGAGAGAGATTGCAACTTTATTTCAGGTGACGCAGCCATAGACGAGTACACCATGGAGCGGATTATAGAGGAGCTGGAGAACAAGTGCCATGAAAACAAGCAGCTGACGATAGAGACAGAAGAAGGGCTGGGGATTGAGTACGACGAAGACGTCATCTGTGACGTCTGCAGATCGGTAAATTCGGTTAAATAAGCACTGGTAGAATGAGCACGTCGGCAGAACGTACTGCGCCTGCGCAAAACCCTGGTTTTTCACGTTTTTCGTTGGATGTTTGGTCAACGTTGCATCAGAATTTTGCCTGTTGCAGACGATATCTTTTCCTATACAACATCTGAAAACTACAGACAGGCTGTCAACTTTATATGCTCTAATACAACCTTATAGAGACGTTCTGCCAAAGTGCTATGCACAATACATTACAGGTTTCGCACAGGTGCAGTACGTTCTGCCGACGTGCTGGTAGAATGTACTTTGCTGGCGCAAAACCTGTTATCTATTGTGAATAGCACTTCGACAGAAAGTATCGTTTAAAGGTTGTATTCACATATTTAAGGATGACAGTTATCCTGTGTATAGTTTTCAAATGTTGTGTCGGAAAAGATATCGTCTGCAATTGGCAAAATTCTGATGCAACATTGACCAAACATGCAACGAAAAATGTGAAAATCTGGGTTTCGTGCAGGTGCAGGTGGTTAAACTCATTCCTGGAACTGGGAGTTGTTTCTGAATCAAAACTAGCAGCTTTTTTGACAAGGTATACATCATCTTTGTCTTCTGTCAGCAAGGAAATTTTCATTTAGAATGTTCAAAAGTTGATTAACACATCTGTTTTATTTCTTTCCAGCCTGATTGTGAGGAGGGGAATGAGATGGTGTTTTGTGACAGCTGCAACATCTGTGTACACCAGGTAGGCATTGCACTTTCATCTTTGTGAATTTTTATTTTATTTTTATATTTGTTGTGTTTTTTATTTTTTTATTTTTTATTTTTATTCTTTTATTCATACATCATACAGTGAACCACCCCTTAGTTGCACAATAATTCAAATCATAACAAATCATTGATCATAACAATAATCGTAACAATTACTTAAATCATAACAAATCATTGATCATAATAATCATGATAATAATAATTTAAATCATAGCAAATCATTGATAAATAATCATGACAATTATTTAAATCATAACAAATTATTGATCATAATATTCATGATAATTCAGATCATGGCAAATCCTCGATCATTTCAATGATCTTTGTGAATTTGTTAACTTGTTCATACCTCTAGATCTCCTGTATATGATGACACTATGATGTTTTGTCCAAATGGATTTGGAAACGTGCTTTCAAATTTCAGGGCCATCATGTCGAAAGCTCTAGAGTTGAATTTATTCCTGGATGTACTTTCACATGTTCATATGTTATTTTTGTTGTAAGATATTTCACTGTAGAGTCTTGTTCGAGATTCCAAGTTTGTAGTCTTTACCCAAATCTGAAAAGTCCAGTATTAATCCCCTTTTCTTATTCCAACTTTTAAGGTAATTTTCTTGTGTTTTTTTGGCACACAGGCTTGCTACGGTATCCAGAAAATCCCAGAAGGCAGCTGGGTGTGTAGAACGTGTGCCCTGGGGATCACCCCTACATGTCTGCTCTGTCCCAAGAAGGGAGGGGCCATGAAGAGCACGAGGTAAGGAAATGATTTTTGTCTTGTGTTCTGGTGTGTTTAGGCCACACCGACTCAATTTTATGGATGACATCCGCGCGCACATTGATTTTCGCCTGTTTTCCAAAAAAAAAAAAAAAATCATGTCTTTCGAGGCTTCACGGAACTCCGGAACTCGGCTGGAACTCAGTACAGACTGCCGACTCATAAATGCCGCAAAAGGGCGGCTTATCGTAAAACGAAGGAGGAAGCTGTGAAGGAGGATGAGACCTGAACAAGACTATCTACATCTACCTCCTGCAAATAAAAACTTGTTTGTTTGATGCAGTCACTGTGTCCTGTGCTTCAATTCGCAATACCGGCTTTGTATTCCTGTGGTTAAGCAGCATTTTTTTTTTTTTTTGGCTAGATTTTTTTTTTCGCCCTCTCGCATTAGTTTTCTGGTCCCCAGAGGATGTCATCCATAAAATTAAATCAGTGTGGCCTTACTGTAAGAAACTAAATCAGATGTTTGTAAATACTAAGTTTGTACACAATACAAGTTACAACAGTTACTCAAGAAACTGGATAGAGTTGGTAGAGTAAAAAAATCTATCCAGTTGCTTGAGTAACTGTTTTCTTGTGGATCTCATTACCTGGATGTCTAACCTTCACTGATGTACTAAATTTGTACTACTGGAAATTAGTATGTGGCAAAGGTTAAGAAAATATAGAAGTGAGTGAGTAAAGGTAAGATTGCTAAGAGGTACTTTTTGGCGACGTCTCAGGGAGGAGCCTAATGGTACAGTATTGTGTGCAATTCGCAAGAATTCTAGGAATCGTACAGGCATTTTGTTCACAGGAATGGAATGTCCACAGGCATGTGACCCACATCTATGCCCACATTCCTGGAAACCTTTTGGACCCTGCTTTGGGAAGACCTCAGCTCTCTGCCCCGGATGCCCTACTTTCTGTGACCCTGGGGCTCGTTCACTATACACTTAGGGGAGGAGTGCACTGTATCTGTATAGGTACCAAGTCTTCCTCAAAATCATGAAATGATGGCAGGGCCGCAATGCCATGCAAACAATAACCCTAACAGCAACCACCGTCGTCATGGCAATGTATGTTTTCATTTGCCAGTCTTGTTCTCCTTTGGGTTTGGATGTAATCGCTTGTTGTGTTCCGTTCTGCAGGAGTGGAACAAAATGGTGCCATGTGAGCTGTGCATTGTGGGTACCTGAGGTCAGCATAGGGGTTCCTGAGAAGATGGAGCCAGTCTGTAAGATCTCCCAGATCCCTGTAAGTATGTTGGTTAGTGTGTGTGTGTGTGTGTGTGTGTGTGTGTGTGTGTGTGTGTGTAGTGATTGTGTGTGTGTAGTGATTGTGTGTGTGTGTGTGTGTGCACCTGTATGTGTGTAGTGATTGTGTGTGTGTGTAGTGATTGTGTGTGTGTGTGTGCGCCTGTATGTGTGTAGTGATTGTGTGTGTGTTGTGATAGTGTGTGCGTGTGTGTCTGTCTGTATCTCATTGCATATTCGAGTGTGTGTGTGTGTATCTGTATCTTATTGAATGTTTGAGTGTGTGTTTGTATCTTATTGCATATTTGTGTGTGTTGGGAGCTAGGAAAAGATCTTGATATACTTCACAACGTTCAGCGTGCGAAATACTAAGTTGCCCAGTTGCACCGTGCAACCATATTTTGCTTGGTGCAACCTATTCCTACACTCAGGTAGCTCAGTGCACTACCTAAATTTTGTGGTAAGGATGTACATTTCTTCCATTGGGAACTGTTTATTGAGATGTTCCCATAGAAGAGCTCATCACTTCAGGTAAGGGGGAACAACCTTGTGTCAGAAATGTATAAATTCACATTGCGTTCTAACAAAGTTAATCATAATGTAGAAGAGTTTAAATTCAGGGCAACCTGGAATTTTGATGGGCAACCTAGCTTTCATCCTACGTTGCCACTGGGCAACCTGGCTCAAAAAACTATTTTGACTTTGACATTTTGCAGTTATATAGGTTTGACTTGTTCTTTTTCTCACACAGCCCAGCAGATGGGACCTGATATGCTGCTTGTGTAGAGAGAGAACTGGGGCTCCTATACAGTGTGTGGTGAGTTTCTCATGTCATTGAACAAATTTTGGATGTTCTATATTTGTGGATAGTCAAAGACGGATATAAGAAGTTGTAAGTGGATGTTTTTCATTTTCGTTATTTGATCAGACGTTAAGAAGTGAGGTAAATTTGGGACAGAGCAGGTTGTAGTCATGTATTAGATGTGATAAAAGACCTGTGATGTTAAGAGTGTTACATTTTTTGGCGACGTCTTAGGGAGGAGCCTAATGGTACAGTATTGTGTGCAATTCGCCAGAATTCTAGGAATCGTACAGGCATTTTGTCCACAGGAATGGAATGTCCACAGGCATGTGACCCACATCTATACCCACATTCCTGGAAACCTTTGGGAGTCTTTGGGAAGACCTCTCTACCCCGGATGCCCTACTTTCTGTGACCCCGGGGCTCGTTCACTATACACTTAGGGGAAGAGTGCACTGTATCTGTATAGGTACCAAGTCTTCCTCAAAATCATGAAATGATGGCAGGGCCACAGTGCCATGCAAACAATAACCCTAACAGCAACCACCGTCGCCATGGCAATGTATGTTTTCATTGCCAGTCTTGTTCAATGAGTTTCCTTTCTTATGTTAAAGGTGACCACCTGTAAGGTAGCCTTCCACGTGACCTGTGCATTCCAAAATGGTCTGGAGATGAAGACGGTATTAGAAGGTCTAGACGAAGAGGTGAAGTTTAAGGTGAGATATTACTAAATATTAGATTCAACTCAGTTAATATTTACCCCAGCTAGCCAAAAAGTACTGTATTAAGGACCAGTGTGTGAGTTTGGAACGGATAGATTTTGACCATTACATTCTTTATTTATGACGATTTACCACATTTGTGGAAGGATTGACATAACAGGTGACTACAAGATGTCAAACCTGAGACCGGACTGTAAGGTATGAACCACTCACACCGGGAAGGACCCCTACTCTTTTCGATAAGTATGGTGGGTTCTTTATTGTGCATGGGGTGTGGCTCTCCCCAAACACGGGACCTCCATTTAACGTCCTATCCAAGGGACGTCCCTAACCGAAGCTAGGTACTCATTTACACCTGAGTGAAGTGAGGAAAGTCGTGTAAAGTGCCTTTCCCAAGGGCACAAGATCGGTGACATGGGTGGGGATCGAATCCTGGACCTCTTGGCCCTGAGCCGAACGCGCTACCGCTGCGCCACACGACCCCACAAACTTGGGGTCATATCCGTACTCATTACCAATCAGTGTGGACTGCAACGTCTAGTAGAGGCTAGAAACACTGATGGATCAGGATATATTCTAAGCATTACATGTTATTGCCCTGGTAAATTTTGGTGTTGGACCTCTTGTTACTATGTTAGGCCACACTGATTTAATTTTATGGATGACATCCTCTGGGGACCACAAAACTAATGCGAGAGGGCAAAAAAAAAAAATCCAGCAAAAAAAAAAATGCTGCTTAACCACAGGAATACAAAGCCGGTATTGCGAATTGAAGCACAGGACACAGTGACTGCATCAAACAAACAAGTTTTTATTTGCAGGAGGTAGATGTAGATAGTCTTGTTCAGGTCTCATCCTCATTCACAGCTTCCTCCTTCATTTTACGTTAAGCCGCCCTTTTGCGGCATTTATGAGTCGGCAGTGTTCCAGCCGAGTTCCGGAGTTCCGTGAAGCCTCGAAAGACATGACTTTTTTTTAGTTTTTTTTTTAGAACAGGCGAAAATCAATGCGCGCGCGGATGTCATCCATAAAATTAAGTCGGTGTGGCCTTAGGTTGAATGAAATCTAATCATTTTGGTATTTCTGTTCCAGTCATACTGTCCCAAGCACACTAAGAAAAGACAAGGAGTCACAGACGGGGCGTCTGAGACCACTGTAAGGTCCTCATCGACTTTGTCACCCAAGAAGAAGACGGAGGAGGAAAAAAGGAACGAAAGAGCTGACAGGTAAGGAATTTTGTTGCCTTTCCCTCAGTTAAAGGTGTGTTCTTCCATTGGATGTAAAATATTGTGAATGAAATTCATGTAGATCCAGTTTACAACAAAAAGCTAATCGTGTACTGGTTGTGACAAGAAGGACAGACATGATGTTTTGTGTATGTGTATGACAAATACAAATGTCCTGCAGCTAAATGTCCTGTCTAAAGGACTGCAGTCATTTCTAGTAGCATGTAAGTTGATTAAGCAACAACAGCTGCAATTCGAGCTCTTAGCATTTGGGTCCAGAAGGTTTTGTTGCCATCCATGCTTTTTGCTGGTGTGATGATGTATTTTACACAAGAAAGTTTGTTTTTGTGTGTTTCCCAGACTGGAGAGACTAGAGGAGGAGTTTTACACACTGGTGACGCCATCAGAGATCGCTGCAGCCCTGGAACAGCCCGAGGATGTGGTGGACGTGGTGTGTGAGTACTGGAAACTCAAGAGAAAGGTGAGACAAAAATTCGCTACCTAAACATCTCAAACTCGTACTTCTGATCATGCATGTTTTAATGGAGCATCTTGGAGAAATGATTATGAGGTTTGGCATTGTATTTTGTATAAAAGTTTTTTAAAATATATTTGTCTTATCAAAACCATATTGAAGCATCTGTTATTTCCATTGTCAAGTCTTAAAGATACTTGGTTTTTAGAATAGTAGTACATCATTTTCCTTGTTTCAATTATGAGACTCTTTGTGCATGTTGTTCATTGTCATTGTTGAGGAAAATTTGATGATTGGAGTTTTTCAAACTTGAGAAGCATTCTACCTTTGTTTTATATCACAGCTTAATCCATTTAACAAGAGCTATGCCCATTGTACATGTAATTTATTGACATGTATAACATTCAGAACATTTTGTCCCCACAGGCAAACTTTAACCGCCCACTAGTGATGCCTAAGACAGAAGAGGCGGACATGCTGAGTCAGGCTGAGGAGGACAGTCTGTACCGCAGACTCAAGATGTTCATGCACCTCCGGCAGGATCTGGAGAGGGTACGTACTCAGGCTTCTCTCCTTTTTGGCGACGTCTCAGGGAGGAGCCTAATGGTACAGTATTGTGTGCAATTCGCAAGAATTCTAGGAATTGTACAGGCATTTTGTCCACAGGAATGGAATGTCCACAGGCATGTGACCCACATCTATGCCCACATTCCTGGAAACCTTTGGGAACCTGCTTTGGGAATACCTCTGCCCCGGATGCCCTACTTTCTGTGACCCCGGGGCTCGTTCACTATATACTTATAGGGTGTATCTGTATATGTACCAAGTCTTCCTCAAAATCATGAAATGATGGCAGGGCCGCAGTGCCATGCAAACAATAACCCTAACAGCAACCACCGTCGCCATGGCAATGTATGTTTTCATTGCCAGTCTTGTTATGTTTACCTTCGCAGAAGGAAAACATTGTTTTTGCTCAGTTTCTTCTTCCCCCTTTTCTTCTTCTCCAAACAAATAATGTCAGTGACCTTGACCAGACATCTGTCACCATGGTAACTGGCACTGTAGCAGACACCCTGCGGTGTTGTGTTACATTATGACTGTTGCAAGCCATAGTTGGAGGGGCTGCTCACCATATATATGAATGTGTTTGAGTAAGAATAAACAGAGCAGTAGTTTGTTAGGCTAGACCATGAGAAGGTAAACATAATGCTTTTGCTTTGCAAATGTTACCTTTCTAGTCTTTCCTGCTATTTTCATCCCTTTACAAATACCAAAACAATTTCCTGGCATCCAGTTTCTGTACTGTATTTGTGTCTGCAATGTAGCAACGGAACGTGTTAACCGTATGTTGTATTTCCTCTGTTCTCTCCCAGGTACGAAACCTGTGCTACATGGTAGGCAAACGGGAGAAGATCAAGAGGCAGCAATGCCGGGTCGCCGAGGAGATATTCTACAAGACTCTTAAAGTAGTGGAGGAAGAGTGGGAAGACTTGGACATCAGCACTCTTCCTCTGCACGATCCCAAACCAGAAATCACCAGCGAACCACATTCCACAGCAGAAGCCATGGAGGAGGACCTAGCGTCAAACTCACAAGAGAGTCCTTCGCTGGAGGATCAGAAAGACTCGGAAAGTCCGCGGAACGGGCTGAGCATTCAGATGGAGCTCTTACGAGGCAGTGGCGATAAGGGTAAGCACAAATACAGCTCCAAACACCGATCACGGGACCGGGCAAACGGGCGCTTCCTCCCACAGCACGAAGTGACGAAAAGGAAGCTCGATGAGTACATTGCTTCGATAGACACAACTCCCAAGAAGAGCAGGAGTCCGAACCATTCCTCGCCTACTAACGTCTCAGGGCACCAAGAGGGGAGAAGAACGTCTCCCAACGTTAAAGAAAAGTCAGAGTCACCTCCGATCAAAGCTTCAAGATCCCCCTCAAGGAGGACGTCTCCAAAATACAAGAACGACACGCGGTCATCCCCTCAAAGTAGGGAGTCCTCTAGATTTTCCTCCTTGACAAGAGAAGTGAAAAGATCACCCAATGCCCTGGAGAGACGAACCTCTCCAAGAACTTCCCCGAAAGTTAAAGAAAGTAAGTCCCCCAAGTCGGACGCGCTGTCGCCGTCCCACTACAGGAGTTCCAGAAACGAGGACGGGAAAAAGTCGTACAAGGAGTCGGCGCCGAGAATAAGCCTAAGCAACCTTAGTGGGTACAGAATTCCCAAGAAAACTAGCCCTAATGCAGTAAATCAGTCCAAAATTGAGCAAAAGCCGGTGAAATCGCCGTTACAATCGCAGTCCCCCCTGAAGGATAGACAGGAGCGGCCGATGAGGTTCGGTGACCGAGGTCGGGACGGGTACCGCCGGCTCCCCCTCAGCACCTCTCCCGCGCAACTATCCAAGAAGAGGATGGACCATCACTTCAACCAAACGAGCGGCTCCCACCTCCAGTTTGACAACGTTGACGGAGAGGTGAGTTTGCGTAGGAGCTCCAGTCCCACAGGTAGTAACGAATCGGGGCCCACGCCTCAGAAATACCCCACTGTCGTGATCGACTCGGACTCTGACAACGAAATCGACGTCGAGCACAACTCGGACTCAGAGTCAACGACGGGGCTTTCCCACGCTAACCGCCTCTCCAGGTACGGTCAGAATCTTCCGCATCGGTCGCCGAATAGAAGCCTTCACAATTCGCCAGGGATGAGAAACTCGCCGCAGGCCCGACTTCAGGGCTCTCCTCTAAGTCGAGGGTCCCCCAACGCTAGGATAAATAGTTCTGTCGGCCTCTCCAAACCAAAAAGCATCAAGAATCGAATAACTGACGCTGTGTCTCGCTTCTGGAACTCTGGAAGCTAACGCAGGTGGTTTGCGTTAAAAGTTTTTAGGAAAGTGTAGCTTACAAGATTCCCCAATCAGAGCAACTGTGCTTGGTTCAAGAAATTTAGCTGCTTATAGAAAGGGCAGAAGATAGTGCTGATATGATTACTCGCTGATTTGTTCGGGGTTCTACGAAAGATAATTTTTTTAAAAGTTACAGCTGCAGCTAAATCTAATATTTTCAACAAAGAAGCGTTACTTGATATGAAACATTGATTCCTTTGCTAGACTGACTTCTCAATTTTCCTTTCAATTCCTAAATTTTAAATGTTTAAATGAATCTTTAGTTTGCAAATAGAAATTGTGACCCCCTACATGTATGTTAAAAATCTCACATTGATGTTGAGTATATTTATGTTACTGCCATGACGTGTACTTCATACCATTCTACATTGTACTTGTGCTGCTCTGAAAGCTGCTTTTGCATGTTGTATATGGTTTAAGTCATGGGATCAACTAGTATTAAAGATCATTTGACTATATTTATCTTATCAAAACCATATTGAAGCACCTGTTGTTTCCATTGTCAAGTCTCAATGGTACTTTAAGTTGGTTTTTAGAACAGTAGTACATGTGTTTCTTGAGTATGTAATATGTTGTGGTGGGGACCACAATATTACTACACTGTTGAAAATCAGACTACTGCCATGACTTACAAATGATGAAAGTTTATCAAGGTAAAGTTTCTATACATATTACTCTGTTCATTTTATCTTCAGCCACTGTGCTTACTTAACATATATAAAAAGAGCCCTGTTGTCATATTCAAAGCATTTACATGTATTCTAAAACTTCTATCATTCATAGCTGTTCAGAAATGTCAAATTGTTGATGTGCTTACTAAATGTATGGAAGAAAAAAGAATTAATTTCCTTTCATGATTTCCTAATGCATATTTTTGTAGCTGTGTTAAATATGTAAAAGATCTGTACAGTGTATAGTCCCAAGAGAGATGTAATGAAATGGAAGTACTTGGACTTGGTCATGACGTTGTACGTGTCACTCAGTGTTAATGTCAGATACAGGTTAGAGGTACAAATTTCTAGCAATAAACAATTGGTCACTATGGATGCCTTGTGTTGCTTAGTGTGTGTGATCCATAGCTTTGCTAGCACGTGCAGACTCCCCCCAAACTTTCTTAAACATATGCTTTTTGAAAGAAAAAAGAAAATAAAACATCTACGCAGGCAATTTCTAGCAATAAACAATGGGTCACTATGGATATCTTGTGGTGTTGCTTAGTGTCCATAGCTTTTTTAGCACACGTGGACTCCCCCCAAACTTTCTTAAACACACGCTTTGTAGAAGAAAAAAAAAGAAGAAAATAGTTAATCAACTGGATAGATTTTGAAAACTGTCAAGACATTTCAAGTAGCATCCACTACTTTTCGTCAGTGACCTACTAGTATGTAGGCGATTAAACAAAATGAATAAGGCAATCAAGAGATGGCAGACTTCATCCCCTTTCACATACACGTAGGTCAGGCGCGAACAAGCCAAAAACAATCCCTGAGAGAACTCCAGTCAGAAGCTCTGTGCAAGGTGTCTGATAGACAACAAAACATAAGCAAGGTGAGAGAATTACTGGTTGGGTATGCTATAAGAAAATCTCAATAACCTATTTCTACAAAGCTGATGAAGGTATTTTTGGAAATCCCTGGGAGTGTATGGTTTGGGGGACTTTGTGGTCCAGAAGTTGTGTTGCTAACCACTACAACTTGCTTCTGGTGTTGGCAACAAAAGCAGCCCTACAGTGTCCCGATTTCTCCTGTTTTTATTTATAAAGATTATCAAAACTATGACAACAACAGAAAGCTGACATGGTTTGATACTCGGTATCAAGTTGTCCTAAACAGGGAAGTCCTTTTCCTCAGAACTTGGTAACAACCAATGGTCCCAAGCTTCTAGTGTATACAGTATATAAATGGTACACCTACAAGTATGTCCACTCTTTACTATACAGCACAATAGGCTCTTTTAACTCTACATGGATACCTACATGTCATGTCATGTTAACAGGAAAATGGTGTAACTAACCCACACGTCACAGTCTTCAAAATCTTCAAAGTAAAGGCAATGATTTGTTTGCCCAAAAGCTTTCTAAAAGAATGCATAGTTTCTAATATTCAGCAAGTTGCCGAGTAATGTTCTAATCACTAAAATTCGACCAGAAAGTATGAACGTGTTTCCCTGACCAACTCAGTGGTTGTCAAATGCACAACATAGTTTGGAAAAAAACGTATGTAGAAGGATATTACAGATGAATTTAAAAAAAAAAATTGTTTCTGTCCATGAAAAGGCAAGCTGCCATATTACAGATATGTAGCTTGACATTTTCAGCAAACTATTAAAGTAGGCTTCCAGATAAATGTCCAGCCCTTGTGGGAGCAAACTAAATAAATCACAGTGGCATAGCCAGCACTAGCTATGAAATATTAAGGAAACTGTTTTTTAAGTTCCGTGTTTCCACAAAACGTCTTGTGTAACACTACTGTCAACATTTGGTTGAAGTGTTAACATTTATGCTAAGAACAGGTATTCATTACCTACAGAAATACACAAAACTTGTCATGTGTACTTCATTACAAAAGTCATTTGTGGGAGAGGTTACTTTCAATTGGCAAATCATCCTGCTCATTTAGGGTCCATTCCACAGGACTGTAATTTCTTGGTTTATGATTTCTCTGCAAATGGGAGACATCAAATCCTAAACAACATCCATGTCACACGATTACTGTACCATGCAAACAATAGAGAAAGGCTTCCGTAACAGGAGACTGAGCAGGACAAGTTCAGAAGTTTTTGCTGAGACACCTTACACAACGACACATGTGGCTTGAATGGATTGAAAAGGGAATGTATTTTACACTTGCTGTAAGCGTTCCACTCAACAGACACACAGCACTATCTCAAGAACTCACACACAGACAGACAGACATTGGCAGGATGCTTTCAACTGTAGTATTTTAAACATGCTTGTATAAATCTGAACTTATCTTCAACTGAACAAGACTTTCCTCTTCATATTTTCCCCTTGTACAGGTATAAAGAAATGTGTTTTTCTTATTGTTATCAGAGAGTGTTATGCTGATGATAATGTTTTTGAACAAAAGCTGTCACTTATTTTTACAGCTGGTACAAGTTTTCCTGAAGATCTACATCTGTGATATTTGTATGTTTTCCTTATTGTTATTGAATGTTATACTGATAATGTCTTTGAAATGCTCTAACAAAAGCTTTTGACTGTACAGCACCACTAGAACAGCCTGGAACCCATGTTCCCAGGTCACAACAGTTGGATCTATACACCCTATGTACAAAACGGAGTCGAACTGTGAACATCTCCAAACATGTACACGTAACTTCACAGCTTACCAGTATGTTAAATTCATCTCTTTTTTAAATCAAAACTAGCATGGATTAACTGTTGGAGTAACATGTCTCACAAACTGTAACTAAGAGCTTCTAGGTATTTATCAAAACATCATAGCACTCTTCCGTATTAATCTATGGGTTTTTGGTTTCTCACAGTCACACTATGCTATCTAGACTCTAAGGACTAAAAGTAAAAGAATAAGGACTTATAACTTTGCTCAAACGTTCTTAAATGTTCTCCTGTATACAGGCATGGTCAACAACAAACTGGAGTATTTTGCTGACAACAACTCAGAACCTTGATATAATACAGCTCCAAATATAGAATCACAATGTTGGACCATTTCTAACTACTTCACTTTCAACGTGCCCTAACATCGGCAAACCTGAACTTTCAAACTGATAGATAGGCTATATCATAAAAGACTAACAAAATGTAACAGCTTTCATACTCCTAACCAAATGTTAACTTCAAAAGTCTGTAGAACAAAGTGATGGAGTAACGTAACATCTTCTGAGGTCACAATGTTATAACTTGTGGGGTTTTCTTCACTTCTGTCTGCACCAACTGTTTGTCTGGTCTTGGTTGCTGTTCTTCGCTCTTGATTCCTACGTTCACTGCGGATACCTGATTGACCGAGCCGTTTCCGGTTTGCTCCTTATTTCTGCTTGCGAAGTCTGTTCCTGACCAAGCGTTGCTGCTACTGTTGTTGTGATGCACACCCATGGCATTCATGTCCATTTTTGACGAGCCTAAAAGTCTGTGGTTCTCCGCGTTACCAAGGAGATTGGCTTGTGTCTTGAGACCCTGAAGACTTTGTCTGGCTGGAATGGAAGCGCTGCCGACCGCGGCTTGCTGTAAGGACCCGTCCTGAGAGCTCTCGTGTATTCTGGAGTTGGGGAGAGACTGGAGCGCCGGAGCGGCCGGCGTGGTCACGTCGTAACCCTCGTCTAAAGGCTCGTCCTTCAGGGCTGCTGTGCTGGATATGGCTGGAGTACAGACAGGAAAATACTTCAGCTCAGAATGAAAAAAAAGGAACAGAAACAAGGGGAATGCAATGAAGTACACAGCGTGCGAAATACTAGGTTGCCCAGTTGCACCGTGCAACCATATTTTGCTTGGTGCAACCTATTTCTATACCCAGGTAGCTCAGTGCACTACCTAAATTTTATGGTAAGGATGCCTCTTTCTTCCATTGGGAACTGTTTATTGAGAAGTTCCCTTGGAACAACTCTGTGTCAGAAATGTATAAATGCACATTGCATTCTAACAAAGTTAATCACAATGTAGAAGAGTTTAAATTCGGGGCTACCCTGAATTTTGATGGGCAACCTAGCCTTCATCCTAGGTTGCCACTGGGCAACCTGGCTCAAAAAAGTATTTCGTACACTGGTACATATGATATCTCAAAAAAAAAAATTTCCTGAAAGTTCCTTAATTCTGACTGTACCAAGTAAAAGCAATCTATAATACAGTATAAGTAAAGAACTCTGTGGTTGTCTAAAAATTCAGATGTCTTTTACTTTTTAATTGTGTCAAACATGGTTCATGGTCTAGGAAGAATTTTGCTTGCTTGATACTCATTGTTTGAACCTGAATGTTATATCGAGCATAATGCTTGTCATTCCTGTCAACAAAGGAAGATTTAGTTTCTCAGCAAACTCAAGAAATATACATGAATTCTTACCTTGTTGCATGGTGGCGTCTAAGTCGTCAAACCTGGGCTTCTCATCCTTCTCTTCCGCATCCGGGTCCTTCACTGGCGGGATCGCCGCGGCAACCGCGTGAGCGGGAAGATTGACATGTGGAGGAGCCTCGTCCTCCAGCGGATGGTAGTAGTCCGACTGTGGCGCGGAGGAGTCCACTTTTAAAGTCACCTTCTTCGATGTCTGCTTCTTCTCTGTGGAAAACATTTTTAACATAATATCATCAAATGAATGCAGGGTAGTTTTATTTTTTTTCTTTGCTGGTTTGGCTGCAGCATTAACAATTGAATGCAGGGGGGGGGGCTGCATTTTGGTATCAGTTTGGCTGCATTACATACATCCAGGGATGCCCAACTAGCCTCCTTTGAAGGGAACAAAAAAGAAGTGTTAGCCACTGGCTTCTTTCACCTAAACCAACAAACCTATCATGACTTACTCTTTCTGGTTCCAAAGGAGGTCTGCTTTTTGCTCTTTCTCTTCTTGGAGGAGTCTGTCTTGGTTGGTGGAGAAGCTGAAAATAAGGTAAGAAAAGAGAGCTGACTTCACTAAAAACTGGTAGTGTATTATGAAACTTTAAGACTAGCAGCGGCAAAAGATATAGAATGTAAGCAAATCTAGAAAGACTTTCTGCAACCTATGATCCACTGCTCGCAGAGTTGCATGTATCTTCTACATAACATGACGTCGCAGAAGCGGTGGATCTCTCATTCCCTGACAAAAACTCGAGTTGTACAGTCGAAAACTCCAATTTCTTGTGTTGTAAATTACAGTTTAACCTTACAGTCTTTGGATCTAATCCTGTGAAGTTTGAACCATTCCCCGTACCTTTAATAAGTGGTGGTTGTAGGGGGTATCCCATCATCTCACACCAGCCTACAGGGTACAGGTCGGGCGCCTCACAGTCCACCCACTGGTCATAAGTGTCCTCCCACCCGTCAAAGTGTACGCGGAGCAGCCGGCCGACCACGCGCACCACCGTGGCCACGCACACCAGGTGGGGCTCCATCAGGTCCACTGCCTCCACCTTCATCCCGGCCTTAAAGCCGTGGTTGGGGATTTCCTGAAGAAGGTAGGAGAAACGTACTGATTCCTTAGAGCCTTCACACTCACACTCACTATCCAGCATTCAGTATTCTGCAGTTCTTACTGTTACTGTAATTCACTTTGTGTTCATGGTAGCAAAATTTCACGGTCTGAAGAAAATGGACATGTTCACGGAACTTTATCTTCACGGTGGTGGCAAGTGCAGGGAAGGGGCGAAACACAAATGATTTGATAACGGTAATGATAAGTTCACAGTACAGAAGTGACAGTGAAAACAGTGAACATAACAGTACAGTTAAAAATAAGGAATTACAGTATTTTCTTCGTTCAACAGCCTTAACTTTCATACTTATCAAACAGCCTCATTTGGGAATTTCCCCCCCAAAAAACTTGGAAAAAGCTGCTGCCACTGATATAACAGACACCTGTGATAGACATGGTACTGTGCAAATGTTTTTGTACGTATCTCTTAGATTTGTACTTACGTTGTTGAAAAGCTTGACAGGGGCAGCCTGAGACTTTGTCTTCTTCAGGTAGTCCAGCCATTTGAATGGAGCAGTATAATCTACAAAGGAACAAAACATGTAACTGCCATTACAGAGTTTTTCTTTAATTTTCATCTACATGTAAAGAAAAGACAAGTGTTGACTACTTCCAGTTATATTGGGTGACTGTTTTAAACAACGGGTAAAACCTCACTTCTTGGTGGCGTGAGTTCGATCTTGTTGAGGTCGCAGAAGCCGACGGGAAAGATGTTGGCGGAAGTCTGGTGATAACAGAACCAGTCCGAGCCGTCGGGGGTCTCCATCCCGTCTATCCCTATCATCAGGTAACCTTCTCTCAGCACCTGGGCAATCGGAAAAACATCAGAGGCTCAGAAACCTTTTCACTAAGCCATCTTGAGGATACACTAACCTTTAGCCTGCTAAGGTAGCTGTTTGGCATCAACGTTGTATTGGTTATGGGGTTAAGCAGCAGGAAGAAGGTTAAGTATGAGGTCACAGGAACATTGTTTTAATAAGCTCCCTGCTGCCTAACCTAGTAACCAATGCAAATTTGGTTCCAAAAGGCTATGGAGAAGGTTAAGAAAACAAGGCAAACAGAGATAGCACACTTCACCCCCTTACCATACTGCTTTCCGACTCCTCCAGTCCCACAGACAAAAATAGCGGCAATGAGGATATATGGCAACACAGCATTGTGTATATAAGGGATTTGTACAAACACACACACACAAGCCAAAGCAATACTAATGTTTCTATTGCAGCGTGCGAAATACTAGGTTGCCCAGTTGCACCGTGCAACCATATTTTGCTTGGTGCAACCTATTTTTACACCCAGGTAGCCCAGTGCACTACCTAAATTTTGCAGTAAGGATGCCCCTTTCTTCCATTGGGAAACTGTTTATTGAGAAGTTCCCATGGAAGAGATCATCACTTCAGGTAAGGGGGAACAACTCTGTGTCAGAAATGTATAAATGCACATTGCATTCTGCCAAAGTTACTCATAATGTAGAAGAGTTAAAATTTGGGGCAACCTGGAATTTTGATGGGCAACCTAACTTTCATCCTAGGTTGCCACTGGGCAACCTGTCTCAAAAAAAGTATTTCGTACACTGTATTAGGGATTTGTACAAACACACACACACAAGCCAAAGCAATACTAATGTTTCTATTGTACCTTGCGTACTGTAGCCACACACACGGTGGACAGGTTAAGCGGGTCGATGGCCTCCAGCTTCATCCCCACATGGAACTGTTGGTGGGACGAATCCACAGTCTTCTCCTGTAGAACAGAACCTTTTGTTTCTTCACTGGTATTTCCTACATCGTTAAACATTCAATAACGAAGCCAGTAGCAAAAACTGACATACAATCTTCAAAAAACTTGATGAGCAGAACCCTTGAGAAAACTAACTCTACTTTGATTTAAGGAAACCGTCGGAAAATCTTTTATTCATTATTTTCCATTGGCCAATAGTCCCCAAAATCGATTTCTCACTGTGTTTACATTAGTCTGCCATAGTATTTGCACTTGGGAAGGTTTGAAGTTCGCGCCGTACCGCTCTGTCTCCAACTCGGAGGCGCCGCCATTTTTGTGTCACATCCGGGCCCTTTTCATGCCTGACGTCACGCCATAAACACGTGACCTACATTTCGCGCAAAAAAAAAAAGAACAACAGACGAAACTCCGCGAGCACGACAAAACACAACCGGTAACACTCCACTCCCTCAGTACGTGAACAGTCTTGTGAACTAATGCCTGGAGTAATTTTCCCACGAAATTTAGGTCACGTGATTTCAAGCCTGACGTCATGCATATACTTACCTGGTGAAAAGTGCCCGGATGTAGCCAAAACATGGCTGCGCCGTACGGCGCGAACTTCAAACCTTCCCAAGTGCAAATTCTATGGCGGACTAATGTAAACAAGGTGAGAAATCGATTTTGGGGACTATTGGCCAAGGGAAAATAATGAATAAAAAATTTTCCGACGGTTTCCTTTAATAATAGCTGACATAATTGGGTTATTCCCATAAATTTGCAATAGCATAGAAATGTTAGAAAGTTAGTAAGTTAGTAAGCAGCAAACTCACCCGCACCTTTCGAAAAAGGTCTGGAGGGCAGTCCATGGGGTCCAGCTTCTTGGAGATTGTCTTAGCATAGGAAGCAGCCTTGTATTCTGGAAAAAAAACAAAAACAATTGCAATTTGACCTTCCTGTCAGTCTGCCGTGACACCATTTCCCCCTTTCTTCCTGCTACTCTACTGTATTCAAATAACTATAGACACACAAGCAAACAGACAAATGCACTGAAAACCAGCGTTCGTCTTTCCATCATTTGACGGGCAAAAATCAGCGTGTAAAGATATGGAAAGAGATGTCATCAAACTAAGCTTAGTCTACTAGCAAAATTTGCCCCTCAAAATGCAGGAAATAGCATTTCAGAGGGTCAGGATTTCAAAAGTTTCCCGGGGCATCAAACAAATTTGAGATGACAGAAAAAGTTAGTGTGGAATCGATGTGTTTGATGTTTTAGAATTCTGACTTGCCATACAAAATCACATGTCAACGTGTAAGATGTTTTTAGAATCTCTGAAACGGTTTTTAATCAATCAACCAAAAACAAATCTCTGTCCACGGAGGTACTTACCTGCAGTAGCGGTGAGTTTGTGTCCGACCAGCTGTGACCAGCCGACAGGGTGGATGAGCGGGGAGGCCATGTGGCACCAGAAGTCGTCTTCCTCGTCCTGGCTGTCCCGGTACAGCAGGCGGATACGCCCTCCGACGACCTCATCCACCACGGCCACACGCATGCTGCTGATGCTGCACTTATCCACCACCTCCAGCTGCATACCCGACCGGAACTTACACTCACGACTCTCAACAACCTGGGGGAACAAACAGTCAAACTTCAGCTGCATACCCGACCAGAACTTACACTCACGGCTCTCAACAACCTGGGGGAACAAACAGTCAAACTTCAGCTGCATACCCGACCGGAACTTACACTCACGGCTCTCAACAACCTGGGGGAACAAACAGTCAAACTTCAGCTGCATACCCGACCAGAACTTACACTCACGGCTCTCAACAACCTGGGGGAACAAAGTCAAACTTCAGCTGCATACCCGACCGGAACTTACACTCACGGCTTTCTACAACCTGGGGGAACAAACAGTCAAACTTCAGCTGCATACCCGACCGGAACTTACACTCACGGCTCTCAACAACCTGGGGAGAAAAACAGTCAAACTTCAGCTGCATACCCGACCGGAACTTACACTCACGGCTCTCAACAACCTGGGGAGAAAAACAGTCAAACTTCAGCTGCATACCCGACCGGAACTTACACTCACGGCTCTCAACAACCTGGGGGAACAAACAGTCAAACTTCAGCTGCATACCCGACCAGAACTTACACTCACGGCTCTCAACAACCTGCGGGAACAAACAGTCAAACTTCAGCTGCATACCCGACCGGAACTTACACTCACGGCTCTCAACAACCTGGGGGAACAAACAGTCAAACTTCAGCTGCATACCCGACCAGAACTTACACTCACGGCTCTCAACAACCTGGGGGAACAAACAGTCAAACTTCAGCTGCATACCCGACCAGAACTTACACTCACGGCTCTCAACAACCTGGGGGAACAAACAGTCAAACTTCAGCTGCATACCCGACCGGAACTTACACTCACGGCTCTCAACAACCTGGGGGAACAAACAGTCAAACTTCAGCTGCATACCCGACCGGAACTTACACTCACGGCTCTCAACAACCTGGGGGAACAAACAGTCAAACTTCAGCTGCATACCAGAACTTACACTCACGACTCTCAACAACCTGGGGGAACAAACAGTCAAACTTCAGCTGCATACCGAAACTTACACTCACGGCTCTCAACAACCTGGGGGAACAAACAGTCAAACTTCAGCTGCATACCCGACCGGAACTTACACTCACGGCTCTCAACAACCTGGGGGAACAAACAGTCAAACTTCAGCTGCATACCCGACCGGAACTTACACTCACGGCTCTCAACAACCTGGGGGAACAAACAGTCAAACTTCAGCTGCATACCCGACCGGAACTTACACTCACGGCTCTCAACAACCTGGGGGAACAAACAGTCAAACTTCAGCTGCATACCAGAACTTACACTCACGGCTCTCAACAACCTGGGGGAACAAACAGTCAAACTTCAGCTGCATACCGAACCAGAACTTACACTCACGGCTCTCAACAACCTGGGGGAACAAACAGTCAAACTTCAGCTGCATACCCGACCGGAACTTACACTCACGGCTCTCAACAACCTGGGGGAACAAACAGTCAAACTTCAGCTGCATACCTGACCGGAACTTACACTCACGGCTCTCAACAACCTGGGGGAACAAACAGTCAAACTTCAGCTGCATACCTTACCGGAACTTACACTCACGGCTCTCAACAACCTGGGGGAACAAATTTCAACACTCAGCTGATAATCTAAAGTTAAGAATCTGTTGGACTATAAAAGTTATGACATAAATAACATTTAATAACAACACTATGAAACCCAGGAGCCTACCTTGGTATAGAAGTCTCCAGGCAGAGTCTTGGCTCCCGTCAGCCGTTTCACTAGGAAGCCCTTCCAGTTGGTGTACTTATGTTGGATGGCTGAATGGGTTAAAGACATACAACATTTTACTCTGTTTTCCATGTTCCAATGACCCTCAAATTTATCACAATCCAGCAATAGAAATCAGGATGGCTGAACTAAGAACAAAACTGGAAAATTTCAGAGCAAAGATACAAGAACTTTTCCCTTACTTCTCGGTGGGACGAGCGGCTTCCCTATGGTGGCACACCAGCCTACAGGGTGGACCTCCATGGTGCACAGGTTACACCAGAAGTCCAGGCTGGAGTTCTCCTCAAACCCTTCATACCGCAGCTTGGCTCGGTAACCTGGGGGAAATGGGAGAGTCATAAAGATGTTTACTACATGTAAACTGTGGTCCAGGCCTGAGTTTTCTTCAAACCCTTCATACTGCAGTTAAGCTCGGTAACCTGAGAGAAATGGGAAGGTGTTTACTACATGTGACTTTGGGAAAAGCAACCAAAGACCTACGCCTAACTGTTAGAACCTTGTACACAGGAGGACCTGCAAATGGTCAGCCCCACAGCTACATCCAGTGTTCTATACTAGACTTAAAGGGGAAGGAAAGTAATTTAAGTTTTGGTGCCTTTCAACCCAAAATTCTGTTCGCAAAAGGTGATTCATTGGTTTATACCTGTCCCGTACACATTGGGGGCGATATTTGACCCAAATCCATGTTCACGTTTGATGCCTGCCTATTCCACTGGGAGGCTGCCGTGACGTCACAAGTACACTTAATCAAATTAACTCTATAGTATATGTATGTCTTTCGGAGAAGATATGATGAATGTCGTGATTGTAGAAGGACTGACATGCAGACAACAGCCTACTTCTATTCTCCCTCAGGTGATTATTCGTCCTCTGGCTTCTCTTTATCCTTTTCGTTTTGTGGAGATATTCTTTTATGTACTAACGTTAACAGAGTAGTGATTTTAAGGCACGTTAATTAGATTAAGTGTACTGGTGACGTCACCGTAGCCTGGTGGAATAGGCAGTCATGAAACGTGAACATGGGTTTGGGTCAAATATCGCCCCCAATGTGTAGGGGACAGGTATAAACCAATGAATCACCTTTTGCAAACAGGATTTTGGGTTGAAAGGCACCAAAACTGAAATTACTTTCCTTCCCCTTTAACTACAATCTTATAGCTGTAGAAACTTGAGTTTCATTGTTTATAAGGATTCTCACCTGCTATCTTGATAACCTGAGCGATCCAGAAGACTTTGCTGGGGAGGTCACAGTCTGTGTTGAGCACCTCCACCTTCATTCCCACTGCAACGTCGGACCAGTGGCCTGACATGGGAGCCTGTTAACAACACATAGTCAATACACATTAGAGATATAGGTGTACTTTGCCTTCGTTTTACTTTCAACTACTGCACAGCTCATACTATTTGACATAGGAACTTAACACTTTGGATGGGGAAAATCTAATTAATATATGAAGTCAAACATATCTACAACTTAATGCTATAGAGATACATGTGTCTATAACTATCAATATGACATGACTAAAGTTATCAATATGACAGAAATATGTAACATCACCATGGTCAGCAAAAAAGTGACCAGTGTTTAGATTTATCTTTGCATTTCAAGCCTGAAAATATAACCTCTAACATACATGTTTGAATGATGTGACAGGAGCAGCCTCCTTCTTCTCTATATCAACATGAACTCCCCAGTCAAACGGGCCCGGCTCTGGAAGACAAAAATCATTAATTATGTTACAACAAAGTTAATGTGTGGTTGATATTAGGAGCGAGAAGAAAACACAGCAAAATATCAAGGTCTGAACTAACTTTTAGTGTAATGAAGTATATCTACCGGTCGAAACTCTGTTATCGCCCCTCCCGCGCCAATCGCGTCACCTTAATTCCAACGCCTACAAGCCATTAACATTCAACAAGGATTGTTACAGATACTCGTTCTTTCCGCAAACTGTGAGAGACTGGAATAGTCTACCACAAGCCACCACAGATATAGCAGAACCTAAAAAGTTCAAGGAGGCTGTACTACAACAACTAAGACAGCAATAGCGCAGCGCACTCCCCCTGCACGTGTGGCCCCTACTGAGGGGAGTTGTGCAGTACCCTATCAAGATCAAGAAGATCAAGATATTTCAGGCTTTGTTGAAAAGACTGAGCCATTCTTTGCTTCATGCATTGATATGACGAGTAAGGAGTAAAAAAAACAACACCCAACTGTTCTTGGAGCCGTTGACTGTGCTGGGAATGGGGGGTGGAGGGACACTCTTTTTCTCTGACTTGACCTGTGGGATAGGGTATACTGTGATGTAATACTGTACAACAGCAAAACTGGGCAAGACTATAACACACACTAGTTACAATTTACTATCAGCTTGCTTATTTTCTTCAGCAGATTTTTACCATAGGCCACGCCATGCGGCCTATGGTATAGTGCCCGGAATCACATTGGTGGATGGGCGTTGGTGGATGGGTCGATGGAGGTTGCGCAATGTCTAACCGCACGTTACGCAATGCGAAGCCAGGCCGGCCTCGAAATGAACATGTGAATGTTGGATGGCTCGAAGAAGTTGCGCAATGTCTAATCGCACGTTACGCAATGCCAAGCCAGGCCTCGCAATTAACAATGTCCCGATGTCAAAATGACGCTAAATTTCAGCTCGGGACAATTCAAATTACGTTTCGGCAATTTCGGGGCAATTGGACAATTCTGACGTCCACGTCATTTAGGAACGCGATCCATCCGTGGGAAGCAAAGGGAAGCAACACTGTCTATTTTTTAGGTCTTTCAATTCCATTTTTTTTAGCATTGCTACAATTCGAGCAAGGTGAGCAAGTCAGTAATTGTGCACACCCATGCCACCCAACCAGCTATTCCCATTTTGGCGGCCTATGGCCAGCTTTTTAAAAAAGCTTTCTTGTTTAAAATGCAATTGCAAGTGTAGTTATCTACCTTGGTATGAAAGGCTCTTCAAGAAAGTACTGCTTACCCCCAGAGTTTCTTTCTTGACCTTTGGCACAGCAGGTTTGTTGGAGTGAGCGTTACGGGAACAGGCTACGCTGCAGTAACGTTTCTCCTTCCCGTAGAACGCGTGGCGGACCCCCTCCTTACCACAGCGGTCACACCGCACTGTAGAAAGAATCACAGCTGCATTAACGTCTAACCCTACAGAAGAAAACAAAAAAAAAGGTGAAGTTAAAAATGATGCATTGTTGTGCATTGTGATCAGGTGCAAATAACAAATGAAAGTAACAACAGACATTCCTGCTCTTGAAGTACAACAACTATACTACAAACATACAGAACAAAGCAAAAGCAAAGGAAAACTTGTGGCTGCAGACTTGTGGCAGTAAGGCCATGTTGATTTGATTATATGGATGACATCCTCTGGGTACCCCAAAACTGATGCGAGCGTGCGAATAAAAAAAAAGTTTGGCAAAAAAAAAAAGTTGCCTTCATTAGGCCACAGCAAGTAAATTTTATGGATGACATCCTCGCGCTCATTAATTTTCGCCTGATTTCAGAAAAAAAAACAAGAAATTTTGTTGCCCTGCGACGGTGGTCAACATGCCAAAAAAGGGCAAATATGTCATGAACGTCCATCTGCAAGACAAGGCTCTGACTTATTCTTTTATTTTTACTTTGATACAATGTTGTATTTTATTCATTTTATATGTGATGTTGCCACTGAATCAAAACCATTTGTACAATAATGGGCCAATAATTGAAAATTTTATTTAGTCACTTCTTTTTTCAAAGTTGTTTCAGAGACAAATCGGTGCTGTAACAGTTGGCACAATATAGGTAGAGTATGGCTTCCAGACAGTTCGGTTTATGAGTCACTCTGTCAGTGATTGAGCCCTGTGTTCTGCCTGGTAGCCAGTCTCTAAACTCAGAGACCACCAGGGATCCAGCAAACTTGAGGCGCAATTCCTCGTGTTTGATGGCAAGTGTTGACAGTCCAGGGTGTTCCATTACAAATGAATACCCAGTGTAGTATCTACCTTGAAGATGGTACAGCAAGCTCTTTTTTTGTTCTATTTAATAAAGACACATCTGCAAGGACAGGTAATACTGTTGAATACAGCAACAGAAGACCTGTTGGGTATGATATCATGTTTTGCCGCCTAAATTCTTGTTCAACGAGGTTTACGATCTCAAAATCTGAAAATGTAGGAATCTTGTTTTTTTTTGGCCTGCCTTGTTTTTTTTCGCCCTCTCGCATTAATTTTGGAGTCTCCGGAGGATGTCATCCATAAAATTTACTTGCTATGGCCTTATGAAATCTACGTGGTCATGAAGGTTGAACAAATGGCTAAACACACAGATTATGGTATGGCGAATAATAGACTCTTCATTTTCATTTCTTCACATTTTATTCTTCCTTTGGAATTGATTTTAGTATTCTACGATGTTAGTATAGTTTTCCAATATATTTTTTATTTATTTAC
This sequence comes from Branchiostoma floridae x Branchiostoma japonicum, assembly GCA_013266295.2. Classification (NCBI taxonomy): domain Eukaryota; kingdom Metazoa; phylum Chordata; class Leptocardii; order Amphioxiformes; family Branchiostomatidae; genus Branchiostoma; species Branchiostoma floridae x Branchiostoma japonicum. The sequence goes on from CM023827.1 coordinate 14,896,651, forward strand.
GGCATATATTTGCTCATTTTGCAGCTGCTTTGTACGATTTCCAGTATGGTCAAAAACTTTTTTTTTGTTGTTAACGAACGAAAATTGATGCGCGCGCGGATGTCATCCATATAATCAAATCAACATGGCCTAACTTAGAATTAAAGAAAATATTTAGGGCCATTGTGACAAAGTGTACACACCTAGCCCGGTGTCACTGCCGTAGTCCATGTCTCTGGAGTCATCGTCGTCTTCCCCGTCACTTTCACTGGGACTGCTGGAGCCCTCCCCCAGGCTGTCGTACGCGTCCATCATGGCGTAGCTGTCGTTGGAGTTCCCCATGCCATCATCATCATCATCCTCCAGCTTCACCTGGGTAACAGGGTGGATGTTGTGACTAATGTTGTCATGGATATCTTCGCATATCTTCGCAAATGTTGGAAAGACTTAACTGGCCACTTCTGTCAGCTAGGAGGCGAGATGCCCGACTGACTACACTCTATAAAATATCACATGGTTTGATCAACATCTGAAGTAGCAAATACCTCAAACCTGCCCAGAAGAGGACCAGCGGTAGCCACGACCTTAAATTTCAGCCAGTTTTTGCTCGTAAAGATTGTTTTAAGTTTTCTTTTTTTCCCCGCACGGTGTGTGAGTGGAACCAGTTACCGGGCCAAGTGGCACAGGCCCCGACAGTAAAGGCTTTTAAGGCCGGGCTGGCAGCCGCCCTGTCATAAAACTGCGTACTCCCCCCCCCTCAGTTATACCACATTTAGGGGTGGTTAGAGGGTAAACAAGACAAGACAAGGATACAAGACACATTTTCCATAATGTATGGCAGTGCTTTCCATCCAAGAGCTATAATCAGGTCGGATGTCTGATGCAAATGCTTTATATCAGGAGCAACAGGTGTGGAATGTGATTTATCTAATTGTTAGTTCAGCTGCAGCATAGTTAACATAGAGCAATTAAGGCTGCTATACTTGGGGGCCCGCATGCCCTTTTCAGTAGAGTGTAATCGGCCGTTTTAATTCTACGTAGAGCGTAGACGGACCACTCTAATTCAACGTAGAGCGTAATCGGTGCATTTTGCGTAGAGCGTAATTCGCCGTTTTATTTTGCGTAATGCGTTGTAGCTACCCGGAATCTATCGTAAAGCGTTTATGGGGGAGGCTTCTTGAATTCAGCGTAATACGTAGCCGGCTCTCAAAATTATAGCGTAGAGCGTTGTCGGGATCCCCCCATGCAGGCCCTCATACTTGTCTATGCTGTTACAAATGACAATAACTTGCTTCATGGAGACAGGATAGAAAAATTATGTAAAATCATGATGGGATAGAGCATTGAATCCATGTTACAACTGATGTTTCAAAAAATGTTGTATAAGTAGTCTGCTTCATCTTTGTCTGTACAAGACCAACATATTCAGTTATTTGTGTGTGTGTGTGTGGGGGGGGGGGGGGGTTGCAGTTGATATATGAAACATGATTTTTCCATAAACGTTTCCAGTGATCTGTTGGTGGTTTTCTTGTCAGCCAAGCTCCTTCCCTTTCTGTTGCCCTTCAATCAATCCGTCAACACTTTGACCTTAACCTGGCCAGTGTCATAGGCCAATTATGAGGCCAACTTCTACATGGCCCTGACACTACCAGAGTCAACAAACACAACTACAAATGTATCAGAAAATATGTATGCACTAAGATATGAAGACGAAATTCGTTTGGTTTAAATAACTTTACGATCAAGGCGAATCACCACTTTCACATTTTTTAGATTATAGATTAGTTTTGGGGACTACCAACACTCATTATTTTCAAACATAGTACTGTATGACATTGCTTTTTCATTTGATAGACAGACACCTTTTTCTCGAGATCGAGAACTCAATCTTAAGATTAGAAATATACTAAACACAGCATCAGAACAATTTAGATTTCGCGTAACTTGTCGGATACTGTATGCAGTGACAAATATATTTCTACTTGTGGTCTCATTATGCTAATCACTTCATTGAGTTCCAAATAAACATATTTAATCTAATTCATTATTAACTATTTAGAAGATTACCAAATAATAACTCTGCATCTTTGAATATTGTACTTGCTTCTTCTTCTTCTTTCGTTGCAGTGCACTACTAGTAATTAGTAACACTTGTCGACCTTGTTCCTTGAACTAGGTCGTACCTACGCTTGATTTAAAATTCAGACAGCAAATTCAACACCACAAACTCCAAGGACACGTCAGGTGATTCATTAGGCATTTCTCAAGGCCTTTCATCTGCATAACAAAATATTTTCACACCACAAATTATAGTCTTCTATCGTAGCCTCGGGCTATCGTGTAGTTGTAGTATTACTATTAGGGATTAAAGCTATCTGAAAATCGTGCCAAGAAGACACAAAATTTGACTTCGTTGTCTGCATGGAAACCTGAGAAAAATATAGCTGGCTGCAGCTGTAAATAAATTTTGTCGGGCTGCAGGGGGGTGGGAGGGTTTGCCGCGAGACATTCTCCAAGTATAACACTCAAACGACAATTTTGAACTATTTCCGTTCGTCTACGAAGTATAACACGTAGTTGCTATAAATTATTATGATTTCAACCACAAATTGTGCACTTTATGGGCAGTTTTCAAAGAATTAGCCGCCAAACAGCGGATAAAAAGTTGCAACTTTGGCCGGCCGCGACCTCAGCTGCATGTTTTGACTGAGAGGGCGGGAAACATTACGACGATTTTCTTCGCAGAAAAACGATTAAACTATATTTTTGTGTGGAAAGAACACAGAATAGAAAATTCTTACTCACATGGGGGAAAGAGCCATCCATTTTAGCCTAATTCTCCCTCCTCCTGTATAGTTATTTGTCGTCAATTCTATCACAACTTGGCTGAATTTTCTCCATTGCCGACAGTGGCTATCAACATAATTTGCATAAAGCCTCTGCACACGCGCACTCTTGGTTTTACGTTTTCTTTAGAGATTTCTGATTGGTTGATTTTGGAATGTTTACAAAAATGTAATTTCAGTAGCCAATCAAAACTCTTCTTAGCCCGGAGTTGGGCTATGAACAAATCTCGCGACTTCTCGTAGAATCTCGCAAGTGGCCAAAATGGCGGCGCCCTGGCGAATGGAAATTTGTATTTTGATCAAAACATGGGAAAAACAGGTGAGTTTTTGTTGTTCCTTGGACAGGTGGTCGTGTCGATTAAAGATATGACATGAACGGAACTACACACAAATTTGTAGTGAGAATTGTTAAAGATAAAGTGCTTAATTCGGGTAAAATAAGTGTCGAAGCTATCTTGTGATCTTCATGTGATGTGATTAAATTAATATGGCAGCTTAAGTATGATGTTACGGATTATGATGCTTTGATAGGCTACCTTGTACTAAGTTGTAGAAGGAAATGATTGACAACTAAGAAATGCTGTAATGGGAATATCTCCAAAGGTGGTTAAGTTATTTTGCTTCATCACTTGACCATGAAGTCTTCATTGGAAAGACATAAACATCAAATTGACAGTTTGCACCGACCAGTTACAAAGACCAAGGAGGTTCTCTCTCTAACCTCCTTGCAAAGACCAAACAGGCAGTTGACATAGGTAGATAAGAAAGGTATTTAAAAAGCAGTCATTCTCAACTTTAGTCTAGCATGATATTTTTAAAATAGCTCACTTACCGCTGGTGCCACAGAGACAGAGGAGATATCAAAATGTTTTACTAACAGTTTGTTCTTTCACGTTTTAGAGCACAGAGTAGACAGTGAGTAGTGTGTGGCACGACGATGAGAATGCTGCGGTTGTTACGAGGAGTGGCGCATCTCCGTCAGGAGGTGCTGTCACAGGCTACATGTGCACACAGACAGTGCCACACAGGTGAGATGGAGTGAGATGTGTATTCCTTTATCTGCCTTGTAAGTTACTTTGATTTCTCAGATAAAGAAATGAAGAACAAATTTACAATAGATAAGACCCTGTGGTGACTGTCATTTGCTTGTTATGTCTGATGTGTTTCTTCCCAACAGGTGTCTGTAGAAGTTACTGTTTCTGCCAACCAGTTCTTGTGTCTGGGCTGACCTGTTTTACCAAGTATGTATACATCTCACTGTACTGAATAAAGAGACTCTTTCTACACAACCAAGTGTTTTATTCAGCCGACGTTTCGGTGACCGTCTGTCACCTTCCTCAGGGCAATTCTGACTGGTTCACATTGCACTGCAGCATAGGTGTCGCTGCTGTAGATGCGTTCCCAAACGTATTTACATATCTACAAGTACACATGCACTGTTTAGGGAACTGTATTTACAATGCGGTCCCAAACGTACAGGAGTGGATATATACAAAATAGTTGTTAAGACAGTTACGGATAACAAACATATAGAACGAGTGATTTTTTACATGTCAATCATATACTCTTACTTCTTAAGAACTCTTACTTCTTAAGAATTACTTCTTAAGAATCTCACTGTACTGTATTCTTTTTACATCAATTCATGGCCTAAAGAACAAAGAATCACTAGAATAAATGTAATTGTACCTGTGTTTTATTTAGTAGTAGTAGTAGTAGTATCCAGTATTTGATTACACGGTTTCATTAATGATTATTCAATCAAGTGATGTTTTAATTAATCACATTGTTGCTGTAACAGACCAGCTTTGCAGGCATGTAGTGGCAACCGGCCATCTTTCATTGAACTGCATGTCACCCTTAGATCTTGCCTATCTATTATTCCAAAGAAAAATGACTTTACATAATCAGTTCTGGGTTGACAAGACTGAAACTTGCAGTCGTTGTTTCTTGAAATACAGTTCACAAAACGACATCACGATTGAGCGTTCTGTGATATCATTTCAGCAACAAAGTTCTGCCGACCCCTGGACAAGGCCCTGCCCAGCACTATGCTGTTCGTCACCTGTGTTCTGGCAGTGGGAAGGCTGAACCCCCCAAAGAGACAGGCAAAACTGCTGTACCTGAAGGAGATAGCAAGAAAGGTATGATAAGGCCACACCAATTTAATTTGTTGCTTCTTGGATTCGCCTCTTCATTTTTTTCTGATTTGCAAAAAAAAAAAAAAAATTCTGGTTCTAAATCAACTAAAAAATGCTCATATTTTGCCTCCAACAGTTGAAGAAAGTCATTTTCTTCCTAGTTGTTACAGTTGTTACATCTACCAATACAGTGGTTTGATTAAAAGTTCAAAATTCATTGTTTGAATTTTAACCCAGTCTTTTGTGTTGACTTCATGGCACCTATTCTAACATTTGGGGCTATAAAAGGATGCACAGGCCTGTTTTTATTTTTATTTATTTTTTTGCCCTGTCGCTTCATATTTTTTCTGAAAAAATCCGAGAAGCAACAAATAAAATAAGGTACCAATGGACATTCTTCATTGCTTGGCTGTGTAAGGTTTACTTTTTGAGTTACATGTAGTTAGTATCCGTTCCCTTCTTGAATTAATTTATATGTCTTAATGTTTGGTCATCCAATACTGACTCTTATTTCATCATCCCACAGCATCTCCCAGTAAAGACAAATTAGTCAAGACCATTTACAGAGGTGAGTGATCATAAACATTCTGTCCCAATACTCCAATAAGGTGATTTTGTAGTCAACAGATTAAGTCTAGCCATAACAATGACAATGACAATGACAATGAACTTTATTGCATATTCACGCCCTACATGGGCCAAATGCACTGAGTTAGATAACTTGGGTATAGGTAAAGAAGGAACAAGTGTTACATTTCTATGCTACGTCTCTATCTACAGGATCTCTTCTCTCTTTTTAAAACATGTATGAAGTTGTTTAAAAACCTGAATGAATTTTTGGTTCCTCACCCTTTCTTTCCTAATATGTTTTTCTATGTTGTGCAGTAAAGCCCAAGCCTAGAAAAAAAATAGACTACAGCAAAGCATACACAGATAACAACACCATCACTGCAGTACGGGCCATGAGTGAGTTTCTCCTCAAACCAAGGTATGTTACTCTACAATACATTCAATATACATTGTCTAAAGAAATTAGCACACCTAATTAGCAATGAAGGAATTTCTGATCCATTTTTAAAATCTTAGGAGGAGGCATTGTAATGTACTTGTTGATAGTTGATGTATTTGATTGACTGCGAAGCACATATGATGATACAGTATGTATTATTATTTTGAAATAATTGTGTGTGATGTAATTTTATGTTAGCTGTATGTTGATGTAATCCTATGTACTTGTGTCCTCTCCTGGAAGACTAGCTGTCACTTAGTGATAGGTAGGCAGCTAAAGGACAGGTTGAACTCCAATAAACTCCAATTAACCAATTGATTGTTTATGTGTTTGTCTGCCCCCACAGTGACCTGGAAGGCCTGAGGAAAACAGCCCGTCGCAGCCCGTACTCGGACCCCAACTCTCCCCCACTCATGGTGTACCTACGAGCTGATGTGGAACAAAAGTTGGTCAACATTTAGAACTGAGATATCATACGTTTCAGGAGACTTGTCATGCTTTATTTAAGTTGAGGATTGCTGCATGTATAGACTGTGAATATGAAAGAAATACCGGTATTCTAACTTGCTGAGATTAGCCTATTCCTGTATTATCATGTGTTAAAATGTTGTACATGCACTTACAAATGCAAATGAGCTTCTATGCAAATGTATCTGTTGTAACTACGAATATGTCTGATCCACAAGAAAACTGTTACTCAAGCAACTGGATAGATTTTGAAAATCTATCCAGTTTCTTTGAGTAACAGTTTTCTTGTGGATCTCATTACCTGGATGTCTAACCTTCATCGACACATATGTATGATCATGCCACAGAGTGTAATGTATTCATGTCTAATTTTCTTCCAGAGCCATTGAGGTGTGGGGGAGCATGGCTGCCCTGCAGAGAGAGATGAAGAAAAGAGAAAAGAATACAGATGCGCAGAAACAATGTAAGTCACAATAGTATAGATAGTGGGGTCGTGTGGCGCAACGACAGAGTACTCGACTCAGAACCAAGAGGTCCCGGGTTCGAGTCCTGACATGCCACCGACCTTGTGCCCTTGGGAAAGGCACTTTACACGACTTTCCTCACTTGACTCAGGTGTAAATGAGTATCATGTGTTATCAGCATACTTGCTGCCTAGTGCACACTTTGTATTGTCATGTTACAATTTCTGAATAACTAAATAAATAAATATAGATAGTCTATGCTAAACATGCCACGGAAAAAAACTACTGAGCAGTGACATACATATATTACGGAATCTACTACATGTAGTAACTAGGACACATCATCGTCAAGGACATCAAATGTCATCTCAAGAAGCTGTATGGATCATCTTGCTCCATTTCTCTCTTGCCTAGGACACAGATGATGACATAACGTTTTGACAATGTTCTTTCCTGCCTTCCTCCTTGCAGACACATTCAGATATAAGAAGGCACTGAAGGAGTACAGAAAGTTCTTTGGAGAAGGCGGGGTGGAACCTCCGTTCATCTTCGGCTCTGGCAAGCCTCAGGACAGGTCTTACTTGGAGGTAATTTTCCAGTGTTCGAAATACCCATTAGCGCGGTAGCGCCGCGCAACCTGATTTTCTTGTGCGCTACTTGCTCCCTGACTCAGGTAGCGCAGCGTGCTACCTGAAAATATGTACAGCTGCAAGCGTTCTTTGTGAAGACGGCACCAGGTGGTGCTCACGTGAGCCGAGTCAGGGCCAGATCTTGATTGACGGCGGGCGCCGGGCGGCAGCCCTTTGATCTGGGACCGACGGCGGCCGTGCAAGAGATCGAATTAGTGGCCAGCCAATCGCTACAACTGGTGGAAAATTACGAGATCTGCCGGAGAGACGGCGATGTTTCACGAATTCCTGAAATCTCCACATGATTGGTCGACCGAAAATGAAACGGAAATCTGTGAAATGTGGAGCCTTGATTTCGAGTTCGGGGGGGGGGGGGGGGGCAAACTAAAATTCTTATGCGCTACCTACTTTTTGCCCGAGGTAGCACACTGTGCTACCTGGCTCAGAAAAGTATTTCGAACACTGTTTTCTCATTTGTAGTCTCTTCTGTGATTCTTCAAGATGAACTAAATGTAGCAGGTATACTCTCCTAACATATCGCCTCTGTTAGAACCACAAGAGTTTACTATAGAAACTTTTCTGTTTTTTCTCCCCTTGGCAGGAGCCTGTTCACAGCTTGTTCAGTACTAGTGGGTCTGGACATGTGGTTATGATGGCCATTGGCATGTGAGTACAATACAGTCAAACCAAGCACGTCGGCAGAACGTACTGCGCCTGCATGAAACCCGTCATGTGTTGTGCATAGAACTTCGGCAGAACGTCTCATATAAGGTCAAATTCGCGTATATAAGGGTGACATCCCGTATATAGTTTTCAAATGTTGTGTAGAAAAAGATATGGTCTGCAACAGGCAAAATTCTGGTGCAACGTTGACCAAAAATCCAGCGAAAATCCAGGTTTTGCGCAGGCGCAATACGTTCTGCCGACGTGCTATCAAACCTGTACTAGTGACCTTGACCTCTTGGTGGTCTCTTAGTTTATTTTTCCATAGACCCTAGCATTAAGTCTTATAATGACCACCTGTATACTGTGGCCAGTTTCTTCAAGTCCCTTGAGCAGGCACTTTAAATGTGCTTGACAAAAAAGTCTTTTTCAGAAAAAAAAAAACTTCATGCATATTAAGACGAGTAAAACAAAGACTGTTTACATGTTGTATATAAACTTTTAACATTTCTTCCCAGAAATACGCTGAATTTCGCCTTCAAACTGGTTGCCTGGGTTTTTACTGGGTCTGCCAGCATGTTCTCTGAGGCAATCCACTCGCTAGCTGACACCATCAACCAGGTAGGGATGTAGCTTCACGAATAATTTTATAGTGTTTTACATCCTCATCCACAATAGATTATCATTAGATGTACTTTTGCTTTGCTGTTTAAAAGTTCACAATAGGATGTGTTGTCTGTAACAGCTTTTTACAGGAAATATCACTAGATGTATATCTTTACAGTATGCAGAGTCTGTTCTGAGTTTGTCTAATTTTGCAAGGCTTTGGTACTTTTCAATGTATTTAGTGTTCTGTATGTTCATCTACATTGAAAGGTCGTGCTATGACTAGGTATACTTTGTTTGGTCATGTCACTTTTTTTCCATGGACGCAGAAGGCTGGTTATCAATGGCATTGCACATGTCACTACTTGTCAGATGGCGTACCAGCCTGTTCCTCTATTGCTGTTGAGCGATTCGGCAAGTAATACCGACATTTTTCCATCCCACAGTCTATATTGGCTTTTGGCATCCATCAGAGCATCAGGAAACCCAACCCAGACCATCCGTAAGTACTGTTGCACTGGTATGATAACAACAAATCCTAGCCTGTATGTCTTTTTTACACTGTGTAGTAAGACTCTACAATGACAGTGATACCGGGTAATTGGTTGATATTGAAAACCCATGGCTGTCCTTTCCTGTTGTAGATTGAATGGTGTTTGTACATATTTGTATATAGTGTGTTTCTGTTTACTTGTCTTGTTCTTTACCTTCGCCAAGAAGGTTATGTTTTCAGAGGCGTTCGTGTGTGTGTGTGTGTGTCTGTCTGTAAACACGATAACTCGAGAAGGCTTTAATGGATTGTCTTCATATTTGGTAGGTGCGTTGGTCTTGATGAGACCTCGAGGTGATTAGATTTTGGGCCCCCTGGCGGCTTGTTATAGTACTGCAGCGGAACTTCCAGTTTTGATATCTCGTGATCTGGACATGCTAGGGTCATGATGTTTGGATGGTAGATAGCCCTTGTGGTCGGGAAGAAGTGACGTACGTTTGGGCCCCCTAGCGGCTTGCTCTGGAACTGCAGGAGCATTTGTATGAAAATGTTTAAAATAGGATAACTCAATAACCGGTGGACGGATCGTCTTGATATTTGGTGTGTAGGTAGCTTAAGTGATGCTTGACATAATTAGATGCAAATTATGATCTAATTTGCATAATTATTGAAGGAATTCTATAATTCAGCTACCTTTCATGATAGGACTATTATACCTGTGACATGTGTAATTAAGAATGAGAGTAACATCGCCATATATTAATTATGTAAATGAAGACCTAATTTGCATAATTAATGAGAAAATACTATAATTCCATAGTGGTTGATGTTGGCAATTTCATACTTGGGCATTTTGAAGTTGACTGGAGGTGAACATCATTCAACATAACTTATTCAAATCAGTACCTCATTTGCATAATTTATTGGGAGGAGAATACGATCAACTGATGTAATTCATGCAAATGAGGATCTTATTTGCATAATTAGGGGTAAAATCTATCATTCGTCAGTCATAAAGGGTAACCTCATTTGGCGAAGGTATGAGATCGTGGAACTCTAGTTTTTTTTTTTTCTTTTAAACCAATTGTAAGAATCGAACACTCAATTCAGGGGTGCAGCTGCTTTTGTAAGATTTTGTCTGTTTGAATAAACAAATTGAATTGAATGTTGGTGGTTTGAACAATTGGCACACTATTGGTAGACATTGCAGTCCATGGGATTCGACATTAAGCTGGCAGTTCGATGTTGAGGACTTACGAGCCCACCACACTTATTGATAAGAGGTGTGGGATACCTCGATGTGTGATGGTCAAAATCTATCAGTGCTGAACTCACAAGCTACATGCCTTTAGTAGTTGTGTTCGGCCACTTGACTGCTTATCCGTTGAACACAATTTAGATGTTAAAACTGCTTTGTTGTTGGATAAAGATTGATTGATGGAACCAACTATCTGTCTGCTTGTTTGTTTTTGAACGTTCATGCCTTAAGGTCTTACCCAGGCATTTATTCAAGATCTGTATCCATTAAGAGTTTTATTGTTATTATGTACATTGTAATTATCATTTTTAGCATTAAGACATACCAATGTTTTGTATATTACAACGACTGACCAGTAGAGCGTGCAACACTTTTAATTGTAAATACTTACGCAATTCAGACGTATGTCTGCAATGTGGTATCACAATAAAAGTTTCAAAGTTTCAAACCAATCAAATAGATCGTCAAATAGGTTGTTCTGTCTGAAGACATATAGCTCCTCCCATTGTCAGCGCTCCTCAAACCAAGGTGAGAGGAGTTTAAGAAGCATCTCAGAGATATTTTTACCAAATGGCCTTTGCGTGTAGGTACGGGTTCTCCAACATGCGTTACGTGTCGTCCCTGGTGTCGGGTGTTGGTATCTTCTGCGTGGGAGCGGGCCTGTCCATCTACCACGGCGTCCTGGGACTGATCGACCCACAACCCATGGAGTCCTTCTTCTGGGTCTGTACCAACATCTCTTATTTGTTTATTTGTTTATTTGTTGTTTGCACATAAAGAATAATAAAAAACAATAAATAGTGACAAAACGAACATGCAGGGGAGGCCAGAAACCTAAAAGGCTTATCTATAAATGTAGTGCTATTACAAAACAACGTTAAATTAAACAGATAATGAAATTACAAAAGGATAGGAAACTTATAAACTAGTACTATACATTCTTATCATTGGCCAGAGAGCATCCCTGTGTCATTTTCAATCTGAATCAATGCCTGGTATGGTTTTTGTATTGAACTATACATGTACTAATAATTCTGTTGCTATTTATTCTTAACTGTAGGCTTACTGCATTCTTACTGGGTCACTTGTATCAGAAGGAGGTATGCCACTGGATTTCTATTATTCAACTTATCAACAAAAGTACTATAGTATGACTGTTCCCAATATTCTTTTTGTTTGATGACTTTTATTTTTAGAGGCACAGGTTGTACAGAATGCTGTCTTATGTCCGGATTGTGTTCTATAACCAACATTTTGTGTTTTGTCTTTCCTGACAGCCACCTTACTTGTTGCTACTGCTCAAATACGCAAGAGTGCCAGAGCACAGGGTATGCAGTTCATGGAATATGGTAAGGTTAATAAACAAACTTTAAACAAACTTATTTACAAATTCATGCCCAAAGGCTAATTGCAAGTGCATTGGGAATGACAGAATAATAGTGAACAATAAAAATGAGCATAAAATACTATAAATTGAGAATCTTCAACTAATGCTACCAGGTACTTCTAATTGTATATAGTTACTGGGTATTGTTCGGTTTGATTTCTTTGCTGTATGCAGTGGAGTATGAAATGCCCAATTTGAGATATATGAATTGTGAGGTATTAATAGAAATGCAGTTTTTTATAGGCTGGAACTGCATTTCTATTAACACCTTCCAATAACCATGTGTTATCTCATTTCAAGGTGGTACTCAAATGTACAAAAAAACCAAAACAATGAGTTGTAAATTTTTTCTAGCTGCTTCTTTTTTGCATTTTTCAGTGGATTTGAGATTTTCCCTTTGTTTCCTTCTGTAGTGTGGCGCAGTCGTGACCCGAGTGTGAATGTTGTGCTGTTGGAGGATGCCGCGGCAGTGTTGGGTGTGGCCATCGCAGCCACATGTATGGGGCTCACCTCACTAACAGGTAATGCACTATAAGATGTGCCTTTAGGCATAACACACCAGTTTTGTACAGAAGGTACAGGCTGCACAAGACTGGACTGTAAGGTTTGGACCACTCAAACTGGGAAGGATCCCTTTTCTTTCTGATAAGTGCAGTGGGGTCTTTAACGTGCTGGAGGTGTGTCTTTCTTCAACCACGGGACCTCCGGCTTTACGTCCCATCAGAGAGGATGTCCCTACTGAAGCTAGGTACTCATTTTCACCTGAGTCAAGTGAGGAAATAGGTGTGCCTTTCCCAACGGCACAACATTGGGGACTGGGGATTCAAACCCAGAACCTTCAGATTCTGAGTCACAAGACCACCTTGCCACCTTGTTGTAATCTTTATTAAGTGAGACATGGTTGGTGACATGACACAAGTGTTGCCTACTGTAGGTAACCCCGTCTACGATGCCATGGGGTCCATCACCATTGGCGGGCTGCTGGCCATGGTGTCCGCTTTCCTCATCTACACCAACGCTGAGGCTCTGATTGGTCGATCCATCCCACCTGACCAGCTGGACAGGATCATGCACAGTCTGGAAGATGATGTCATGGTCAGGTGAGGCACAGACTTTTCCAGTCAACTAAACCTTCTCATTTACATATCAAATGTTACATATCAAATGTTGCTGAATGTATGTTTCACATTTCCTTTATATAAAATTGGTAGTCAATGCATCTTTATTTCTGTCATAACTTTTACATTTATGAAGGTATTTGACTTAACATTTGAGTAGCTTTTCAGAGTCTTTCCAAAATTCAAGTGATTAGTGTTATCACTCCAACTTTGTCTTGGTTATGATGTTTGGGAAAAGTTTAACCTTTACGTTTAGCACACTAAATAAAGTAGGCATTTGGCTATCAATATTCCATTGGTTACAGGGTGAGGCAGCAGGGAGAAGGTTAAAAATACAGCCGGTATTGTCTTCATCACCAGGGCTAGTCCTTTGGAATAGCCGCCGGATAGTTGAACAGTCCTGTAAGTATGTACTTCACAGCAAAACCAATAGAGTAAAATAAATCTGTACTTTCAGAGCCATCCACGACATCAAGGCCACAGAGATGGGTCTGAACATCGTCAGGTTTAAGGCGGAGGTGGATTTCGATGGACGGGAGGTGACCAGGTCTTACCTGGACAAAGTGGACCTGGAGGCCTTACTACAGGTGAGTAAACACCTGCGCAGGTGAGAAGGCATTTGTTTTTCTTTTGATTTTCTGTGGGCCTGAAATTTTTTGTCAGATTAGCTTGAGCCATCACCCTCAGACCTTGAGTTTTGCAAAGTTTTTGATATTCATGTTGGAAAACCTATTGTGCTTTGTTGCTACATATACACACTCTTTCTCTCTCTCTCTCTCTCTGTCTGTCTGTCAGTCTGTCACTATTGGTCACTCTGTCTTCCTTTCTCCCCCTCAGTCTCCCTCTCAGTTCTCAGGAACTGATTTAAAGAGTCACATGTTGTTTGGTTTTCAGGAGGTGCAACAGTATCAGACCATAGAAGACATGGAAGGCTTCATGTTAAGACATGGAGAGAACATCATAGACATCTTAGGGGCAGAGGTGGACAGACTAGAGACACAACTAAAGGTAACAGATCACAAAGGCTTCTTAGCCTGAATGTCTACTTAAGAATTTAGCTTATAGTTCAGGATTATTATGTTCAGGCCACACCAATTTCCTTTGTTGATTCTCAGAAAATATGAAGTAAAGCATGAAAACAGACTCTGAGGCAGCGTACGAAATACTAGGTTGCCCAGTTGCACCGTGCAACCATATTTTGCTTGGTGCAACCAATTTCTACACCCAGGTAGCCCAGCGCACTACCTAAATTTTGTGGTACGGATGCCCCTTTCTTCCATTGGGAACTGTTTATTGAGAAGTTCCCATGGAAGAGCTCATCACTTCAGGTATGGGGAAACAACTCTGTGTCAGAAATGTATAAATTTACATTGCATTCTAACAAAGTTAATCATAATGTAGAAGAGTTAAAATTCGGGGCAACCTGGCATTTTGATGGGCAACCTAGCTTTCATCCTAGGTTGCCACTGGACAACCTGGCTCAAAAAAGTATTTCGTACACTGCTGAGGGGAAAGCCTGTACTTAAACACAGTTTTAGGATGTGAATATAGTCAGATTTAACTTTTAAGTTTTCCTACTTGCCCTGTGTTTGTATCTTGCTCTCCTTCCAAACGTTTACTGTAAAACATCTCAGAACCAGGGAAATAAATGGGTATGGCCTTATTTGATATTTTAGGTCATGACTTGACTCTATATACATGCAGTCATTGCTATGTGCAAATGTATTTTACACCATCAGTAACAATACTTTCTATTGTCTTTCAGAAAAAGAATCCAGAAGTGAAACATGTGGACTTAGAGATCTTGTGAAGATACCAAAAAAAACAACAGATAGATGCTTGTAGTGAGGTTATCTTTTTTGTCAGCCAAGAAGACGTGGCTTATATGAGATTATTGCCTTTCCATAAGTTTAATGTCACTGTTTCCTGAACAAATTGTACATATTGTAAGAGCTAAACTGTCCTGTATGTATGGTTGGACTTGTCAAGTGTTTTCCTGTTACTGTCTAACATTATTTCAAAGTGTCAAGTGTGATATTTATAGCCTGGGTACCATCCTCCGTAGTTTTTGCCGCTCCCAAAGGTCGCTACCTCCGTGGTGGCTAGCGACCTTTGGGAGCGGCAAAACTACGGAGGATGGTACCCAGGCTACGTGGTGGCTAGCGACCTTTGGGAGCGGCAAAAACTACGGAGGATGGTACCCAGGCTATGATATTTACTAAGTACTTATCGAATGTTGACTAACTCAGGCCTGTGAGAAGTTGGCTACACTGTTTAACTGGTGACTTTATCACTCCAGACTTGTGGTATAATTTTACTTCAAAAGAACAAAATTTTGAGCCACTGGCATTGACAATTTGTCTACCCTGGTTGCAAAACAGATTTGATTCAATTGGATAGACTAAGATTGACCCTGAAAAATGTCATTTTGTTTAAAAATAAGAACGAATAGATTTTCATTCCAATGAAATAAATGTAGCAAAATATAATGAAATACAAGAAAAATTATAAACCAGCCTATTATGTTGACGTTGTGGCTCCTATGGTAGCATTTGGGGCTATTAGAGGATGCCTAGGCCCGTTTTTTTTTCCCTTCCACGGAATAGAAGGGATGTTTTCATTCCTAGAGGACAGAACAGCAGAAAAGGAAGATTCTGATTGAACGAAAAAAGAACAGCAAGAAAAAGGGAGAATTTGTAGCAGGGAGATGAACAAGTTGTGCACAAGAACCAGTGATGTCATAGGATGTGTACATGAACTGATGACAAAGTCTGTACATACTGTTGTGTATAACGGACTGATAGGAGACAACGGTGCCTACAACTTAGGTAGATCAGCTAGAACCACAGCGAGCTAGGACTAATCCTCTAAATGTTCAGGTTCCTTCTCAGTTAGGCCACACTGATTTAATTTTATGGATGACATCCTCCGGGGACCACAAAACTAATGCGAGAGGGCGAAAAAAAAAAAACAGCAAAAAAAAAAATGCTGCTTAGCCACAGGAATACAAAGCCGGTATTGCGAATTGAACCACAGGACACAGTGACTGCATCAAACAAACAAGTTTTTATTTGCAGGAGGTAGATGTAGATAGTCTTGTTGAGGTCTCATCCTCCTTCACAGCTTCCTCCTTCGCAGCTTTCTCCTTTGCAGCTTCCTTCTTAGCAGTTTTCTCGCCCTTTTGCGCCCTTTAGTAGGCAGTCTGTACTGAGTTCCAGCCAAGTTCCGGAGTTCCGTGAAGGCTCGAAAGACATGATTTTTTTTTTTTTTTTTTGAGAACAGGCGAAAATCAATGCGCGTGCGGATGTCATCCATAAAATTAAGGTGGTGTGGCCTTAGCAACAACAAGCAGGACTCAAGAACCTCTGTGAAAGAATTAATCAGGTTGGTAAGAGATTGTATAAAAAGGGGTTTTCACATCTGAAGTTTCAGTGACTGTCACCTTCTTCAGGGCAACAATGACTGGTTCTGATTCGTACTGCAGCTAGGTGTCGTCATTCTGCACTGAAGAAGGTGACAGACGGTCACCGAAACATCGATTGTGGAAACCCACTGGTTGTTGAATAAAGAACCTTCTTATACAGGAGTAAAGAAGTTTATGTTTATGCTGAAAACTTGAAAAAGTCCATAAACTTAAGTTACTTAAAGTTTTTTTAGTCATGTCTTCATTTTATTTCATTTCGTGACCAAGATAGTATTTTGCAGCCCCTGCTATTTTGCAACTGGCGTTACGCTTGTCACACCATATGTTCAGTTGGCTGACGATGACTGAAGTAGTGTTAATGCCCTGTCGTCCTACCTGCAATGATAACTTCAATAGCTAGGGGTCCCCACTACCACGTGGGTTGAGATTTAATAGTAACAGGTGAAGATGAAGCGCTACATAATGAAACTACATGAACAACCGAGAACTGCCAACAAAAGTGTTAGCTAATCACGTGACGAATAACGTCATAGCTTCCTCTTGACTCTTCCTTTAGTCTAGAATTTATCTTGTGCTGCCTTCCTCTATAGATTGTAAGGATTCGTTAGTTGTAACGGAAATGTAGAGAACTTCATCAGGCCACACTGACTCTATTCTGTGGGTAACATGCCCTGGACACTTGCGCATGAACAGCTAATTTGCATAATTATAATGAAAGCTAATAAATCAGCTGCATTCCATGATAGGAATTTCAAAAATGTGTATCAGAGAAAGAGACGAAAATCGATAGATTATCAATAATGTAAATGAAGTCTAGACCTCGTTTCCATTATTAATGAGAAAATGCTATTATACCGTAAATGACGAGAATCAACGCAAAGAGTCTTGCCATCGGAGCCATGGGTCACACATTTCCGTGCCGCTTTCTTGGAGCCTTGTGCCTTCTTACTTTCGTTTTGGCAGGCAAGTTCATTTCATGGCGTTGTAAAGTGTCAGGGGAATGTATGTTATGTGTAGGGCTGTGGCTATATCCGGGTTAATTGTGTACTCGACTAGCACTAGTGGGGTGGGGGGTGGAATTGTCAGTAGGATGCATACAAGTCTACCTGTCGGAAATACATTAATGTGATGAATCTTTATTGCATGTTCATTCCCAGGGGGGATAAATGCAGGAGATCAATGGAAATACAATGTACTAGAAACAAGTATAAATGGCTAACATTAGATCTAAGGTATATATATAAAAAAGCTAAAAACTATATAGAGTAGTATCTATCTACGTTCTAACGGCTTCTTCTCTCTTTTTGAAACATTTCGAAACATACTTGCAAACTTCATTCATTACATCGATATCTACATTTGTACATGATATAATAAATTTAAAGGTGTCGTGTTTTGATAATGTTTTACATTTTTTGTCTAGATTAATTGAACTGAACAGTGATTTGCGTTCGTTATCATATAATGTACAATCAAGTATAAAATGCAATTCATCTTCGATACATGAATTCTTACAGAATTTACAAATGAGTACAACGGACAACAGATAATTCTACAAAACTGTAAGACTTTAGAACGTGTGCTATTTGGATACAGAAGATCATCAACTGATTGAAGTTATGCAGATGAGAAACTTTATAATATGTCAGTCATTCAGTCATAAAGGTTAATATAATTTGGCGGAAGTATGAGATCGTGGAACTCTTGTTACAAAGTGTATGGGTAATTTTGTTAACTGTACATGCAATCTCCGTGAGTAAATTATGTATGGGCCTCGGTTTGTTTTGCGCGCCCTTTAGCCGTTTACTCTTAAAACGTGCACCAACAGAAAGACGGACAAAACGCACAAAAAGACGAACTAAAAGAAGGCGAAGCCATACATCTGCTTGGAGATATTATCGCGAACGTGCAACCAAAACTACGTACGTTTTGTATTTTAGTGGAACATCGATCGTAAATCGCTGACCTATCGCGTTGAGTGGTTTTCATTTGTCAACAACGGAACGGTACAGGACCAGCAATCAGGTTTTAGGGGGGAATAGTGTTACAGTAGCCTCCACCAGGCTTTCCTACGGGGGTACAAATCGTAGAATTCGGCAAAAGAAGGGAATAGCTGGCCAGTAGAGTCGTTCCGCGGAAGGGTTAGTTTC
Organism: Branchiostoma floridae x Branchiostoma japonicum; assembly: GCA_013266295.2. NCBI lineage: Eukaryota > Metazoa > Chordata > Leptocardii > Amphioxiformes > Branchiostomatidae > Branchiostoma > Branchiostoma floridae x Branchiostoma japonicum. The sequence continues at coordinate 14,915,283 of CM023827.1, forward strand.
CCCCCTCCGAAGCGCGGCCTGTCAACTTCAAGGCGGCCAGACTCCCCTAGCAAATATCTCCCTATTATAGCCCGCGCAGTTAGTCTGGTAGAGACAAGTGTTACAGCGCAGACCTAATTTTGTCCACTTGTACGTTTTTATAGAGCGATCTACATACCAGTAGGGCCATGCCCTGTACTGGAGGGTTTGCCCTGTACCAAACAAGTGGTGGTGAATTGAGGTACAGATCATCATCATGGCTCATTATGTTACAAACATTTTGACGCATGGCACAATAATAAAGATGACTTTTATTCATTGTTTTTAAAAAACAATTGCATATTGAAACGGGTAAGGATATTTCACCTAGAGAAACGGCATGTCAGGACTTGCTCTGCCCAAGGAGATTAGAAGTAACTAGAGGTCAACGATCTCATGCCTTCGTCAAAAGATGTTATCGTTATATAACTTAAGAAGGTAGAAGTGATATATTAGTCCCCCTAAATATGGAAGTTGGATTGTGAAAATTACCCCTGCCGATGCAGTCTGCAATCGAGCATTGGGCAAGGGAAAAAACACATGTGCAGGCTGTAAGGCAACACCGCCTGCAGCTACATGGACTATCCCCTCTGGGACTTTCTCCCTCTGGGACAGCCTGTAGCCCATGTGTCACAATGAAGGTAGAGTATCATGGAAGGTAACTGAATTATAGAATTGCTTCATTTATTATGCAAATTAGATCATAATTTGCATAATTGTCATCTAATTATGTCAAGCATCACTTAAGCTACCTACACACCAAATATCAGGACGAT